>JAHRHZ010000145.1:89645307-89680345 GCA_024137785.1 Ginglymostoma cirratum | reverse complement strand
AGCAGGTCAAGCAGCATCATAGGAGCAGGAAAACTTGACGTTTCGGGGATTTTCTGATGAAGGGTCTAGGCCCGAAACGTCAAGTTTTCCTGCTCCTATGATGCTGCTTGACCTGCTGTGTTCATCCAGCCCCACGCTTGTTATCTCGGATTCTCCAGCATCTGCAGTACCTTTTATCTCTCTCACCAAAGTCTCAGTTCATTCCCTGTCCACTCTGCTTACTGACCTGTATTGGCTTTCAGAGCAGTAACATCCTAATTTTGACATTCAAACCACTGCACAATTTCATCCCACCCTATCTCTGTAACGTCCTTGCCCCCACCAAGAGCTTTGCATTGTTCTAATTCTAACCTCTTGCACATCCCCAATTTTGATCAGTTCAACTATTGGCCAGTATGCCTTCAGCTGCCTGGGCACCGAATTCTCAGATTTCTTCCTTTAATTTTTCAACCTTTCTTTGCTTTCTGTCATAGAGTCATAGAGGTCTACAGTATGGAAACAGACCCTCCATCCCATCTTGCCCATGCTGCCCAGTTTTCACAATCAAACTAGTCCAATTTGCCTCCATTTGATCTATATCCCTCCATACCTATCCCATCTATGCACCTGCCTAAACATTTCTTAAATGTCAAAGTAGTACACCATGACATCTGGCAGCCCGTTCCAGACACTCACCACCCTCTGTGTGAAAAAAAACTGCCCCTCTGGACCCTTTTTTATCTCTCCCCCTCACCTTAAACCTATGTCCTACTTTAAGATGGTCCTTAGAAAGAAACCTCTTTGCCCAAGCTTTTTAGCCACCCGTCTGATTATCTCTTTATGCAACTAAGTATCAGTTCTTGTCTGATAACTCTCCTGTGAAGCCCCTTGGGACTTTTCACCACATTAAGGTCATTATATAAATGAAGTTTATTGTTGTTTTGTTAAGCAGAGCCAGGAACCCCAGCTGATTCACAGAGCTACAGAAGTGTTACTGTTCCACAGGAAGCCATTCGGCCCATTGTGCCCTGCACTTGCTTCATCAGAGAGTCATCTAGACTCGAAACCTTAGTTTGTCTTCTCTCCATGGATGCTGCCTGACCCACTGTGATCTCCAGCATTTTTTGTTTTCAGTACTGCTTCGAACACACTTGCATTCCATTCCACACCCTAACTATTCGCTGAGTGAAAAAGATTTACTTCACTGTGAGCGATTCGCCCCTTCCATGTCCCAAGGACTGCTGAGTGCCTGACTACCAGGCCAGACACTACACTTAGCAGTTGAGCCATCAGGATGATGGTTGTTTTGTTGTTATTATGTTGAGGCCATCCGTGAATTACATTATATATTAAAAAAGATTATAGGTGGCAAAAGGCAAGTGATCTGGCGTAATTGGATCAGAGGGTTCACATGACCTCACAAGCCACAAAAATGAAGCTTGAATATTTTACGAACCTCATCTGACCCCACTTCCCCACTGTCCCTCTGTTTAATTACAGCTTTTCATACTTCAGCATGTAAAAATAATTGAGGGTAGGGACCCTGTAAAAGGCTTTAATTTAATCTTCATGTTCAGATAATGTTCACAGAACACTCAGACTTCATTTGTGGTTTTATAATGGTAGCTGAACCCCTCAATTAGATTACAGCCTGACTTCTCTGAACCATCCATTATTCTGTACCAAAACCCCATAAGATGTGTCCTGAATGTTCCTCTCCTGGCCTTCACAGGTACGCTGACTTTCTTCTGCACCTCAGGTTGGAGTGGGACTCTCAACGGGATCCTAACTTCCTTTATTGCCCAATTCATCTGCCTTTCTGTCCTCTGCTGGAGAAAGGAAACAGTAACAACTTACATTTATGTAGTGCCTTTCATGACATCTGGAGGTTTCCAAGTCACATAGGATGGGGATCATAGAGGACAGTTTGTGAGTAGCAAGTTCCCACAAAAGCCAGTGAGACCCACCCCTAGTTGATCAGTTTTTGTAAGGTTTTGGAGTAGATCTGTAGCTCGGGTTGTGGGTGTTGAGGTTGGTTGGCTCACCGAGCTGGTTTGTTGTTCCGCAGACGTTTCGTTACCATGCTTGGTAACATCCTCAGTGCAGTCTCTGATGAAGCGTCGGTGTGTTTTCCCACCTGGTTTTTAAACTCTGGGGTCTGTTGCGATGGATTGCCTCACTTCCGGGTTTCCTCCATACTGGAATGTGTGTGGGGTCAAGTTCAATGTGTTTATTAATAGCATGCTTCGTGGAGTGCCAGGCTTCCAGGAATTCTCATGCTTGTCTTTGCCTGGCCTGTCCGAGGATCTTGGTGTTGTCCCAGTCGAAATGGTGGTTCTCCTTGTCCATGTGGATTGAGATGAGTGAGTATTGGTCGTGTCTTTTTGTAGCCAGTTGGCGTTCATGTACTCTTGTTGTTAGTTTCCTTCCTGTTTGTCCAAGGTAGTGTTTCTCGCAGTCTCTGCCGGGGAATCTTGTAGATGACATTGGTCCTGTCCATGATGGGGAATGGGTCTTTAGTTCGGGTGAGCATTTGTCATAGGGTTGACGTGGGCTTGTGTGCCACTCTGATGCCCAGCGGTCGTAAAAGCCTTGTGGTGAGTCCTGACATGTTTCTGATGTAGGGTAGTGTGATAAGTGTGTCGGGGCATGTAGAATCTTTCTGATACTGTTCCTGTAGGCATCTCCTGACCCAGTTCTTGTGATATTGTTTTTGTGATATTGTTTGAGGGACACAGGGGAACTCGTACCTTTTACATTCTCCTGAGAGAGCAGACACGGCCTGGTTCAGTATCGCAAACGGAAGAGGGCATTTCCGACCCACCTCACCATACTTCAGGCAAGTCCCTGAAATGTTCTCAGCGAACATTACCATCACAAATGAGAAAAGGATGTAGTGAGAAAAAGACTTTTTCGCTTAGCGAATAGTTAGGGTATGGAATACACTGCTTGGAAGTGTGGTGGAGATGGGGTCCATTGAGGCATTCAAGATGGGCATTGGATGGTTACTTGGATCAGAACGGTGAGTAGGGAAATGGGGAAAAGGCAGGGAATTTGCATGAGGTAATGATGCTCATTTAAAGCGCTAGGGAAGGCATGATGGGCCAAGTGGCCTCCTTCTGCACCATAACAATTGTGTGATGACTAAACCAAGATTAGATGTATGGCATTGTCTTGATGTTTGTGGAGGCTTGCTGGGTATTTTAACTGTTACAGAGATATTAGGAACTGCCGATGCTGGAGAATCTGAGATAACAAGGTGTAGAGCTAGATGAACACAACAGGCCTTCTGGTCTAGACCTGAAACATCCGCTTTCCTGCTGTTCTGATGCTGCTTGGCCTGCTGTGTTCATCCAGCTCTACACCTTGTTATCTCTGGGTATTTGAACTGTCATGTTTCCCTTTAATGATTATTTTCCGGAAGTGCTTAATTGACAGTAAGGCACACCGGTGCAACCTAAAGTCATTAAAGGATCTGTATAAATGCAAATCCTTTTGCTATATTGGATTTTGTGCTCATGTCTCTGGAATGGGGCTTGAACATGTAGCCTTCCGCCTCAGAGACAAACGTGCTACCACATACAGAAGTCATGCTTATCGGGTGTTAGGGACATTTTGCAAACCTACCGAGCGAGGAGAATTAAAATTGAGACTACCCTGCTGACATAATACTGACTGTTGACCCTACGTCACACAATACCCAGCTTGTCGGCTTTCAGCTATGTCATCATATGATTATCACATTCTTCTCGTATTTTGCCTTGTGGTGTCAGCTTCCTTTGCATCTCTGATTCATAGTTAATTGCAGGTCTGACCGCTTTTCATACCCCCTTGTGCTTTTTTTTAAAATTACATTGAATGCCTGTGTTTAATTAGACCTGATTACAGTGGATGTATCACTGAAGTTTACAACTTAACTTGAATCACTTAGACTGTTAACCTTCAAGTGACCCTGCTCTTCAATACCATGGAAACACAAAACTCCTTATTGCTGCCATGAAATCAGAGTGGCTACGTCATAGAAAGGGGCCATTCGATCTGTCCTGTCTGCACTGGGTCTCTGAAGTAACAGCATATTTGCCACATTTCTCCCTGGGTACCTCACTGCTCCCTGCTAGTGCTGGCTCACACTAAGGCATATTTCTGTTGACACATCACCCCTTCATTACGCTTTGCAACTGAAGTTCCTCTGTGCATTGTTCCCTTTACACACTGGCACAGGAGGACCCCATCGATGTGTCACAAAGCATTCCTCAAGTGAGAAGGGCACACCAAGATTAAGATTCTAGTAGAATCACATGACACGGACAAAATAAATCAACAGTGCAGAACACTTCCTCATGTCAATAACCACACAACCATTAAAGTGGCTTCATTGTCCTCTGCAGCCCATACTACAGTGTTGTAGATTTTATGTCTGCACAACATTTATCCTTGAGCAGCAAGTCTCCTTTGTTACGTGGAAGCAGGATTTTAGGAACAGGCCTTAAGCTGTTTATAACTGTAGGTGTCAGCTATGGCTCAGTGTGTAGCTCTCTTGCCTTTGAGTCAAGGAGCTCTGGATTCAAAGTCCCTTACTAGAGATCTTGGCATAAGCTCTGGGCCAGCACTATCAATGCAGTACTCTGAGCTGCAGAGTAGGAGGGGAGGCGATGGCCTAGTGGTATCATCACTGGACAGTTAATCCAGAGACCTAGCTCCTGGGTTCAAATCCTGCCACGGCAGATGGTGGAATTTGAATTCAATAAGTATCTGGAATGAATCGTCTAATGATGACCATGAATTGATTGTCATAAAAACCCATCTGGTTCACTAATGTTGTATAGGGAAGGAAACTGCCATCCTTACCTGGTCTGGCCTACATGTGACTCCAGAACCACAGCAATGTGGTTGACTCTTAACTGCCCTCTGGGCAATTAGGGATGGGCAATAAATGCTGCCTAGCCAGTGACACCCTCATCCCGCGAATGAATAAAAAAAAACTGTTGGCACTCCTGTCTGGTGGATGAGATAGTTAAGTCTAGGCTCCCTCTGCCCTCTCAGGTGGATGTGAATTATCCCAAGGAACTCTCTCAAAGATGAGTGGTGTGCAGCGGAGAGGGCTCTGTGCACTCCAGTGCCCTGAGCCAATATTAACATCTCAACACAATTTTGTTTACACAATCCAAATTTTGATTTTAAAACAAAACCAGAAATTACCGTAGAAACTCAGCAGGTCTGCCAACATTTGTGGCGAGAAAGCAGAATCAGTGTTTTGGGACCAGTGACCTTTCATAAGAACTAATGAACAGAACTGGTCCTGAAACAGTAACTCTGCTTTCTCTCCAGAGATTTTGCTAGACCTGCTGAGCTTCTGCAGCAATTAATTATTTTGTTTCAGATTTCCAGCGTCTGCAGTTCTTTTTCTAAATTTTGATTTGATGTACTCATTTGTTTAACTTTTCAGTACGTGGAGCCTCTCAGAGGCAGTGTTCAAACAGATGAAAAAATTAAAAAGAAATTCATGGACGTAAATGCATGTCAGGTTTGAGTTCAGGCGTAGGGCTTGTTCCTATAAAACCAGCATCTGAAATGTAGAAAATATGTCATCATTCAGATGTTTGGACGCAAATCAAATCTGCTGTGCATTTCTGGAACTTTCCATTCTTTAGCAGCATCTGGTCAACCACAGAGGAGAAGGGGTTGTAGTGCGAAAGTCAGTGGACCAGTAATCCAGAGGCCCAGACAATTGCACTGGGAGCATGGGTTCAAATCCTACCATTGCAGCTGTTGAATTTAAATGTTATAAATACCAAAAGAAAATCTGGAATTGAAGTCCAGACTCAGGCACCATAGAACTGTTGTTTTGATTGTCATAAAAACTCATTTAGTTTACTAAAGCCCTTCAGGGAAGGAAATCTGTTGTTCTTACCTGATCTGACCTAGATGTGACGCCAGACCATCAGCAAGGTAATTGACTATTGACTGCCCACCTGAAGTGGCCAAGGAAGCCTCTCAGTTGCAAGGCAGTGAGGGATGGGAAATATAGGCCGGCTTTGCCAGTGATGTACACGTCCCCTAAAAGGATTTTTAAAACAGGCCGAAAGAGATTCAGTGTGGAGGATTTTTTAAAAAATGAATTCACAAGATGCAAACATAGCTGGCTGAGCCAACATCTATTGCCCATTTCTAGCTGCCTTTGAGAAGATGGTGGTGAGCTTCCTTCTTGAGCCACTCCAGTCTGTTTGGTGTAGGTGCACCCACACTGCTGTTAGGGAAAGAGTTCTGGGATTTATCACACACTGATACTGAAGGAATGGTGTATATTTCCATTGAATCGGCTAGGTTTGTATTCCCTCGAATTTGGAAGTGCAGCTTCCAAAACCTGTTCAAAATTCAGTCAGATTGTGGATGGTCTATAATTCAGCCCCATGTCCCACACATGCTCTATATTCCTTTATATTTTTGTTGAAAACTATACATCAACCACAGTTGTGAAAGCTTTAGTTCACCAACAGCATCCAAAATCTTTTGGGGGAAGGAATTCCAGTTTCTACGACTTTTCTTTCTTCCTTACTTTCCTTTCTCAAATTAGTCAAGATTGTGCCGTTTCGTGGCAGCAAATAAAAGCTTTCCACTGTATGTTATTGTATTATTACTGTAAAATACGTGTGACTATAAAATCAAAATCAATTTTTTTGTGTGAAGAAATATTTCCCATTTCTCTGATATAACAAGGTGTAGAGCTGGATGAACACAGCAGGCCAAGCAGCATCAGAGGAGCAGGAAGGCTGATGTTTCAGGCCTAGACCCTTCGTCAGAAATGGGGGAGGGGAAGGGGGTTCTGAAATAAATAGACAGAGACGGAGAGGCGGATAGAAGATGGATAAAGGAGAAGATAGGTGGAGAGAAGACAGACAGGTCAAAGAGGTGGGGATGGAGCCAGTAAAGGTGAGTGTAGGTGGGGAGTTGGGGAGGGGATAGGTCGGTCCAGGGAGGACGGACAGGTCAAGGAGGGAGGATGAGGCTAGTAGGTAGGAGATGGGGGTGGGGCTTGAGGTGGGAGGAGTGGATAGGTAGGAGGACAGGTTAGGGAGGCGGGGACAAGCTGGACTGGTTTTGGGATGCGGTCATGGGAGGGGAGATTTTGAAGCTTGTGAAGTCCACATTGATACCATTGGGCTGCAGGGTTCCCAAGCGAAATATGAGATGCTGTTCCTGCAACCTGCGGGTGACATCATTGTGGCACTGCAGGAGGCCCAGGATGGACATATCGTCCACAGAGTGAGAGGGGGAGTTGAAATGGTTTGCAAGGCTTGGGGACCGCTTTGTGGAACACCTACGCTCGGTTTGCAACAAACAACTGCACCTCCCAGTCGTGAACTATTTCAACTCCCCCTCCCACTCTTTGGACGATATGTCCATCCTGGGCCTCCTGCAGTGCCACAACGATGCCACCCGAAGGTTGCAGGAACAGGATCTCATATTTCGCTTGGGAACCGTGTAGCCCAATGGTAGCAATGTGGTCTTCACAAGCTTCAAAATCTCCCCTCCCATGACCGCACCCCAAAACTAGCCCAGCTTGTCCCCGCCTCCCTAACCTGTCCTCCTACCTATCCACTCCTCCCACCTCAAGCCCCACCCCCATCTCCTACCTACTAGCCTCATCCTGCCTCCTTGACCTGTCTGTCCTCCCTGGACCGACCTATCCCCTCCCTAACTCCCCACCTACACTCACCTTTACTGGCTCCAACCCCGCCTCTTTGACCTGTCTGTCTCCTCTCCACATATCTTCTCCTTTATCCATCCTCTATCTGCCTCCCCCTCTCTGTCTATTTATTTCAGAACCCCCTTCCCCTCCCCCATTTCTGAAGAAGGGTCTGGACACGAAACATCAGCCTTCCTGCTCCTCTGATGCTGCTTGGCCTGCTGTGTTCATCCAGCTCTACACCTTGTTATCTCAGATTCTCCACCATCGGCAGTTCCTACTATGTCTTTCCCATTTCTCTGTTCCCTAATTCCTAATATTAAAATTAGTGCCTGTTATCCATAATTTCCCCAGTCTGAGGAAATAATTTCCCTTTCACAGCCTCATCAATTTGTTTGAACGGTTTTAAGATCTTGATTGGGTCAGTTATCAATCTCTTAGAATCGAGGGAATAGCAGCCTCCTTTTTGCAACTTATCCTTGTAATTTAATCCTGTGAACGCCAGTATCATTCTGGTGCTGTACCATCTCCAAGGCCAGTGTATCTCCTCCTGAGCAGCAGAGTCCAAATCTCAATTCAATACTTCAGGTGAAGTCTGAAAAACACTCTAAATTAAATTAACCTCAGAATTCCAAAATGACGAAAAGTGGGAATCATCCAGTGTTTCTCAGTCTCACGTGTAGGCCTGGCATCCCAGAAGGAGGCTCTATGTGTACTTGTGGGCTGAATCAGTAACCTTTTCCCACCCATGTTACTTGTCTAAACTTGCAAAGGTGAGGAAACCAAGAGCTCCCTCTTTTACAACGTAGAGACCAGGCCAGTCGGTCAACCAGTCTATGCAAATCACCTCCTATGTACTTCTCAGCCATTCAGTGTATCTTTCTATTCCCTTTTCTCCCATGTACCTATCCAGATTCCTTTTGAAATCATCTAAGCTATCGACCTGAACTACTTACTATGGTTGCAAGTTCCACATTCTAGCCACTCTCAGTGCAGACATTGTTATTGACCTATTAGATTTGTTTGTAACTCACTCGCACTCATGGACCCTAGGCTTGGATCACCGACAAATGGAAATAATTTATCCATACCTACCCAATCTAACCCATTCCTAGTTTAAGACCTCTGTCAGGTTACGCCCAGGCCAATCAGTTTTGAAAGAAAGTGGCCTTATCCTGTTCAGTCAGTGGTAGTGTTGCTTGACACGGGCCTCAGCGTTCAGGTAGGGATGCACAAAGGAAAGTGGCTGGCAGCAAAAGGACATGGGAAGGATCTAGGAAGGGGTGATGTGGAGTTCATTGAGGGTTTTAGAGATTGGTCAGGTTTAATTTGTGTTTATACCGTTCAGGATTTCAATCTTATCCCTAGATCTCATGTCAATGATGTAAGATGTTTTATGGAGAGCAGGTGCCTATGCCACTTGGTAACCTTATCCTCTTAGTTCCTTGTCCCTACTAGCCTTGCAGTAAAAGGGTCATGTTCAGTGTGCTGCTCTTACTGTCACTCCGGATTGAACTCTGTCTTACCATATCTGTCTCTCATGTGTCCCTAATCTTTTTTCTCCCTGTTTGTTGTTTTCTTACTGTCCTTTCTTCTTTTTTTTGTGATACTTCTGTTCTCTCTGCCTCTCCATTCTTTTGTTTCGTCTGCAGTTTTTTTGCACTCGCAGGTCATGCCTGCCACGAGCCACAAGCCTTGATTCATTGGGCAAGTGGGACTCCTGATAGCTGCGGATTGCTTCAGTAAGGCGACACTGGAACTATCCAGTCAGTGGAGGCCGAGAGGTTAATCTGGTGCCTCTGACATGCGTGAAATATCTAGTCCCAAGCCTCTGTTGTAATCTCTTTCTGTGTTTCACTGAATACCAAAGATTGTCAGGCCCTAGGATCCCAATCCAACCTGATGGAGCCTGTGATTAATGCTCCACTTGAAAGAAGGAAAATGAAACAATCCGTATAAAATAAATAATAGAATTGTAAAATTATGTAGTACTGAAGGAGGCCAGTCAGTCCATTCTGTGCCAGCTCTTTCAAAGTGCAATCCAGTTAGTTATGCTTTCCTGCTCTTTCTTCATATCCTTGTGATCATTTCTGCTTCAAATATTTATCCAGTTGCTTCCTGACAGAGTTATTGAATGTGTATCCGGTACCTTATTAGGCAGCATATTCCATATTAAATACGTTAGTGACCATCATAGAATTTTATGGTACAGAAGAAGGCCATTCAATCTATTGTGTCTGTACTGGCTCCTGAAACAGCTACCCAGCTAGTCCCATTCTCCAGCCCTATCTCAGTAGCTCTCTAACTTCATCCCTTGCAAATACATATCCAGCTCTCTTTTGAAATCTCTATGGAATCCGTCTCCACCACTCTCTCAGGCAGCACATTTCAAATCCTGACAACTCTTTTGAGTAAAGATGTTTCTCATCATCTCATTCCTAGCTCTCTTGCTGGCAGCCTTAAAGTTGTAACCTCTAGTTACTGACATACTAACTAGTGGAAATAGGTTATCCTTCTTTACCCTGTAAAAATTGTTCATAATTTTGAACACCTCAATAAGTCACTTCTTAAACCTCTCTGCTTCAGGGAGAACAAGGCCAGTTTCTCTTTCCTTGCATCTAAAATCCTTTGTTCCTGGTATCATTCTAGTAAATTTCCTTTGAACTCTGTCCAGGCCTTTAACATCCTTCACTATATAAGGTGCCTAGAACAGAACACAATATCCCTGGATAGCATTGAAAATACACAGGACTGCTAGCATCTGAAAAGTGAATATCCAGGTCAATATTTCAGCTAAATCTGAAATTACAGCCATCTTCCTTTGTGTCAGCATGACTTCAACAATCAGAGATTTTTATTTTTCCCCTGATTCCTATTGACTCTAGGTTTGCTACACTCTTATGAAATGCAGCCATGATGTCAAGGTTAGTCACACTCACCTTGCCTAGGGAATTCACCTCTTTTGAGCATGTTTGAACAATCAGGTCAGGTGGAACACGGATGTGTAAACAAGTGCCGTTTGATTGTAGTATTGATGACATCCTCCATCATTTTATTGTGCTTAAGAGTAGACCGATGGGATATTAGTTGCTTCTGTACTGCTTTTTGTGTACTGGGCATACCTGTGCAATTTTCTACATTGTCGGATAGGTGCTAGTGTTGTAGCTGTACTGGAACAACTTGGCTAGGGTTGCAGCTAGTTTGGAGCACAAGTCTTCAGTTCTATGGCCAGAATGTTGCCAGGGCCCATAGACTTTGCAGTATCCTGTGCCTCCAACAATCTCTTGATAACACGTGGATCAAATTGAATTGGCCGAAGACATCTCTGATACTGGGGACCTCTATCGGAAGCCAAGATGGATCATTAACTTGGTACTTCTGATTGAATATCATTACAATTGCTTCAGCCTTATCTATTGCACTGATGTGCTGGGGTCTTCAATCATTGAAGGTGGTGATGTTTGTGGAGCCACCTCCTCCAGTGAGTTGTTTAATTGTCCACCAACATTCACGACTGGATGTGGCAGGACTGTAGGGCTTAGATCTGATCTGATGATTATGGGATCACTTAGTTGTGTTAATCACTTTCTTCTTATGCTGTTAGGAGCCACATAGACCTGTTTGGTAGCTTCATCAAAGTTGACGCCTCATTTTTAGATATGCCTGGAATACCATCCTGCACACTTCATTGAACCAGGACTGATCCCCAGGCTTGATGGCAATTAGTGAGTGGGGGGCTATATAGATTACGATCTTGCAGATTGTTTTCATATACAATGTTGCTGTTGGCCCACAGTATCTTATGGATGCCCAGGTTCAAAGTCTATTTCACTTAGCACAATGATAGTGTCACACAACACAGTGTAAAGTATTTACAATGTGAATGTGGAAAATTTCTCAATAAGGACAGCTTGGTGGGCACTCTTAAAGATACTGTCATGAACAGATAAATCAACAGCACCAGATAAATCAACAGCAGGCAGATTGATGAAGGTGAGGCCAAGAATGTTTAATCTTCTTGTTGGTTCCTTCACCACCTGTTGCATGCCCAGTTTAGTAGCAATGTCCTTTAGGACTTGACCAGCTCGATCGGTGATGTTGCTGCCAAGCCACTCTTGATGCCAGCCATTAAAGTCACCTACCCACACATTCTGCACCGTTGCCACCCTCAGTGCTTCCTTCAAGTGTTGTCCTGATTCATTAGCTGAGGGAGGATAGTATGTGGCAATCAGCAGGAAGTTTCCTTGCTCATGTTTAACCTGATGCCATTCTCAGAAGAATGGTGACCAGAACTAAGATTGAGCAGGCTGTGACTCTTTCCTCAAAAAAAGTGAATGCTAAGTAGTCTTTGATTACAGGGCTTGAAAATCATGAAGCAGTTCTGTTAAGTTAGTTGTATTTTTCCACTTGTGGGGAAGTACAAAGCTGGGCTCACTAAACTAAGATAGTTATTAATAAATCCATTCAGCAATTTAGAAAAATATATTTACCCAAAGAGTGGTGAGAATGTGTAACTTGCTACCAGCAGTTTAAGTGAATATTTTATGGCTTTAAGAGGAAGCTGGGGAGTAGCTGAAGGACACGAAGAATTAATGAGATTATGCTAGTCAGGTCAGAATGCGGTGCATAAGTACCAGGTTAGATCAGTTTCATTGCCACTGTTGACATCTATATATTAAAGAAGGGGTGAGCCTGTTGTGCCTGGACAAAAATCTCTCAGATACTCAACAGTTAATGCTCTTCCTCCTACCTTCTGCTGTAATGAAATGTGCCCTATATGCTGATAGGGTCATGACTGTGAATGGCAGATTGATTTTTCAAAGTTGTTTCCCCTCCTTACTCTTGTGTTCTTTCAACAAATGTACAGATAACCTTCATATCCAGTAAAGAGAAGCCTAGTCCAAGTCAGTAATCGCCAATAATTAATGAAAGAAATTGTAAGTTGTCCTTTGGCATATAAATATCAGCTGTTATTTTTCATGCCTTGTTCATCTCGCCAGTTGCTGAGATGATTTTCTCAATCTGTGGAACAAGGTACAGGATCACTACAACTGCAGTCTGTTGTCCTCTATACTGTAGCACATTCTGTCTATATATCATAGAATCCCTACAGTGTGGAAGCAGGCCATTCAGCCCATCGAGTCCAACCCTCTAAAGAACATCCACCCAGACCCCCCCCCCCACCCTAACTCTGTAAACTGGCATTACCGATGGCCAGTCCACCTAACCTGTACATCTTTGGACTGTGGGAGGAAACTGAAGCATCTGGAGGAAACCCACGCAGACACGGGCAGAATGTGCAAACTCCACACAGACATGTATATGATATAAATATGTATGCACGCTAATAAGGTCTCCTATTGCCTAATTGATAATTAATAGACCATTTATATATAATGTATACTTAGGTCAATATTTCCTACACTATATGTGAGTTAGCTTAGTTGGCTGGATAGCTGGTTTGCAGTGCAGAGTCATGCTACCAGCGTGGGTTACTACAGAGGACTGTCCTTCTAAACCAATTCCCTCACCTGAGGCATGGTGACCCTTGGGTTAAAGCTGTTGTTTTTCTTGAATGAGAGAGCAGTGCTATGGTCTGGTAAGACTATGGTGCTATACTTTACCTTTACCTTTAATATATCCAGAGGATGCAATCCTCAAAAACGTTCACACATCTGGTGTATCCTATAATATATGTATTGTCTACTATTATCTATATCGTGTATGAATAGTCTCCTATATCATAGAAAATGTATTTAATGGATCTGCTATACCCTAAGATATACATTGGAATACTTTGCGATTGAAAATACATAACGTTTGTAATATGTCCAATGTTTGATATGGTAAATGCAAGATGTGTGTCCTGAAATTTATAACCTAGGCCTCCTATTCCCCTTCATTGAGCAATGAAATAAAACCAAGTGCCAGTTCAGTTTGGACCACATTTTCAGGTGCCAGGAACCTGAGGGACTGCATGATTCAGGTACCAGGAACCTGGGGCCAGAGCTTCCTGTCTCAATGTGACACAAACCCATGCAGTGTCCTACACACAGATGTCCCATCCCCATTTCTGTTGCCAACCATTTTTAATGCTGCAGGAAAGGAATCTGGTTGCTAGCCTGAGTGCAGCACCTTGTTGAATCCAGTGTCGGAGTTGACGTTTTAAAAGTTCTGCAGTATTTCTGGAGCTGGAATGACTTTATAGAATCCCTACAATGTGGAAGCAAGTCACTCAGCAATTCAAGTCCACAATGACACCTCCGAAGAGCATCCCAACCAGACCTACTTATCTATCCTAATCTTATAACCCTGTATTTCCCATGGCTAACCCACCTAGCCCTGGACACTCTAGGCAATTTATCATGATCAATCCACCTAACCTCCACATCTTAGGACTGCGGGAGGAATCAGGAACATAAGGAGAAAACCAACACAGACACAGGGCGAATACGCAAACTCAACACAGATAGTCGCCCGAGGATGGAATTGAACCTTGGTCCCTGGAGGCAGCAGTGCTAACTATTGAGGCACTGTGCCGCCCCAGACTTCAGGAAGAACATAGTTTGAGCTGGTGTGAACATGTCATAAACATAAGAACATAAGAACTGGGAACAGGAGTAGGCCATCTGGCCCCTCGAGCCTGTCCCGCCATTTAATAAGATCATGGCTGATGAGACTCAGCTTCACTTACCCGCCCACTCACCATAACCCTTAATTCCTTTACTGTTCAAAAATTTATCTAGCCTTGCCTTAAAAGCCAGGGAGAGAGGTCTTTTTTGGAGGTGGAATCTTTTGAGTGGCAAATTCAAATATCTTAATTGTTTCACATGTCATAGTGATGCAAAGAAGATAGATATGTTTTAATGTACTGATGGATGATAGAGCTTTGTTCTGAAAGATGTAACTGATTATTAAATTGGCCAGCATTTTTGAAATGTAAATGTTTATAGATGCATTAGAGTACATCATCCACTGGAAAAGTGCCCATCTGCATTCAACAATTGAGATATTTAGAATTGACTGTCAGTTGTCTCCTGTGATTTAATCTTTTCATTGAATGACAACTAAGATGTCTTGAACAGCTAGAACAGATGGCTGAGTCCTGTCACTTACTTCAAATGTTTTAATATTTTCAGTTATGGAGAGTTTGTTTATGCAACTGTGCAATGGAATCTCATTATACATGCATTACCAAGTTCCAAATCCCACTAATGAATTCTGCTCAAAAGGGGTTGTTGCAACAGTTGTCAAGGGACCTGTGAGTTTGTTTATCTTGGCTGTTTAATGATCATTAATAAGATTATTTTTGAGGTTTTTGAATGACTATTTGTCTTGACACCTTTAAGTGAGCATCTACAAAGACTTCCCAGTGTTACCAAAGAGCTGAAGAGCTCTATACGTAGTGAGGTATGGGTGATGAGTCAGCCAACTGGTATGTGGTGATATGGTGCTCATTTGGCTGATTGGCAGGTTTGCAATGCAGAGTGACTCCAACAGTGCAGGTTCAATTCCTGCACCAGCTGAGGTTACCACGAAGGACCTTCAGATTAAACTCACCACCAGATGTCTCTCTCTAATGAGAGAGCAGCCCCATGGTCCTCTGAAACAATGGAGATTGAGCTAGATATTAACCACACTGTGGAGAACTCTCCTGCTATGTTTTAAAATGGCACCTTTTATTCCTTTTATATAAATAGAATTGAAAAGTTCACAAATAGTGAAATGCAAGCAGGTGAGAGACTTAAGAGAAGTGTCAGATCCATTAATCCTCACACTATCCACCAGATGGGGCATCTTCCTTCAATGGTTCTCCCCACTTGTACTAACTGCCTGGAACCAGGCAAATAAAATCTCTTACTCAGAAGACAACTCATTTAGCCCATGCACTCCAGTGCTGCCTGTCATCTGAATATTGCCAACCTGCACTCCAAAGGACTGAGGCAAGCCCATGCCTTATCACACCCATTGGTAACTATGCCACAGGATATCATTTGCCTGATTGTTTCCAACTCCAATTTAAAAACTAATGGATAAAAGAAAGATTAATTCAATGGATTAATGAACAACTTGCATTAAGATAGCATCTCCTACAACCGCTCTTGTAATTCTAGTGCCAGCAATTTGCCCACAGCCAGCTCCCACAGCAGCAGTGAATTGCCTATTCTACATGCTGATTTAAGAATTTAATATTTGAGGCACCAGTGATACCTTCCGTGCTCTTTTTCAGTTAATCCCAAGGGATCTTTTAGGACCACTTCAGAGAGATAGAAGAAAAACCAAAAGAATAGCATCTTCCACTTTACAGCATTCCATCAGGACAGAATTACAATACCAGTCTTTATTGTGGGCTGTAGTTGCTGCAAGATTTGTTATCAATGTGCTCGCGGAGGATCCTAAAACCCAACTTTCACTTGTGCGACCTCACCAACCACTGGAGCAAGATCATCATCCCTGTACTCTCCCATTAGATTTTGAAAATAATTTTCAGATGTAAAAGTTGCTTTAAAATAACTTTGAATTGGAGAAGGTTGATCGGGGAGGCTGGGGGAGGGGGGTGGGCAGGGAGGTTTCGGGTCCATATTTAAGAAATCTATCAGGGATCACAGGAATGCAGATCAACATTCTTCCCAATCACAAGCACTCATCCCGGAACTCGATTTTGAAAGCTTTTGTTTGTGGTGATTCATCATGTCCAGCTGCACACCTCATCCCAACATAATAGAGAGACAAGGATTCTTTATCGCTGAAGGAGACAGGAAGGCAGTTAATAGCTACCTCTTTTCTGCATTAAATAGGGTGATGTAAATGTGAGCACAAGGCTCAGGGTTTGCAACAGGACAGGTAGAGTTGCCTGAAATCTAGCGAGGGAGCGGTTGATTCAGGAAGGTCCTCTCTGCCTTTATGTACCTCTAGCCTAACACAAAGTCCACCTGCCCTTCTTATGATGTGTCGACAGTTGGTCTACGGTGGGCTGTGGACAAGATTAACCCTTTTGGGTTCAAATGAGTGAGGAGAACTCTAAACAGGGTGAAGGAGCTAGGGATACAGATAAACCTAAATAACAAGTAACCTAAGACCATCAATGAAAAATACTGGAGCTTGTCTCTGGAAGAATAGCGCTAAAAACTGGGCGGCACGGTGGCTCAGTGGTTAGCACTGCTGCCTCACAGCGCCAGGGACCCGTGTTCGATTCTAGCCTCTGGCGATTGTCTGTGTGGAGTTTGCACATTCTCCCTTTGTCTGTGTGGGTTTCCTTTGGGTGCTCCAGTTTCCTCCCACAGTCCAAAGATGTGCAGGGTAGGTGGATTGGCCATGCTAAATTGCCTGTAGTGCCCAGGGATGTGTAGATTAGGTGGGTTAGACATGGGAAATTAGGGGAATGAGTCTGGGTGGGATGCTCTTCAGGGGGGCGATGTGGATTTGCTGGGCCAAATGGCCTGTTTCCACACTGTAGGGATTCTATGATTCTCTGAAAATGCAGAGTAGTTATATAAAATAAACCCAATTATATTAAACTTGCAAAGAAGCTTGGTTAAACTATCCTTGCAGTTACTTTGCACTGTTCTGGTCTCCTTATTATAAAAATAATGGAGAGACGATGGAGAAGGTGCAAAAAAGATTCACGAAGATGGTAGTAGAATTGAGAGGTTCTGACCATCAGGACGGCTGAGGGAAAAGGCCTAGGAGTGATCGGACAGAAGTCCTAAAGATTTTGATAGGGAGATGAAGACAGCGTATTTCTACTTACAGGAAAGCCCAAAACTAGAGGACGTTCACATAAGATAGTCACCAATATATCCATAAAGAATTCAGGAGAAAATTCTGTATCCAGAGAGTGGCAAGAATTTGGAACTTAGTGGTACAGAAGTGATGGAAGTAAATAAGCACAGAAACATTTAAGAGGAAGCTCATTAACCACATGAGAGAGAAAAGAAGGATATGATAGAATTAAATGAAGTACTGGTGGAAGAGGCTCTTCGAAGCATGGTCTAGTCAGGGCTGGATACCCGATTCCCATGCTTTAAATTCTATGTAACAGCAAGTGATCTGTCCACTCACCGCTAATAACAAGGGTTGGTGCTACTAAAGCTGTGATTCTCTTTGATGTTCTTTATCTTATCAGCAACTGGCCCAGCTGCTATGATTAGTGATTATTTTTCAGAAAAAGAACAAGAAGGTTTGGCTTTGTACTTTGTTCTCGAAAAGTTGTTTACCATGAAAGGTGTATTGTTTAATTATTAGTAACTCCGCCTATCAATGAACATTCTCAACAATGGCATTGCTGCATTCCTTTTGTTTAATCAAAGCCTGGAGATTTGTGCGACATGAATTCTTATCTAAAGATGCTCTCAAATAGCAATTTTTAATCAGCTGCTCAAGTGACCAAATAATTGGGTATGTGCTAGCAGTAGCATCGAATAAGAAGTGTTTCTTGCTAAAAAGCAATAATGCTTCTTCAAACAACTCATCATTTGCATCTTGCAGATTGGCTGCCACCTTCTCCCACATGCCGACAGCATGGAGTCATAGAGCAGAACAGCAGGGAAATACACCTTCAGTCCAACTCATCCGTGCTGACCAGATATCCTGAATTAACCAATTCCCCTTTGCCAGAATTTGGCCCAAATCCCTCTAAACGTTTCCTATTCATACAGCCATCCAGACGCCTTTTAAATGTTGTAATTGTACCCACCTCTTCCACGTCCTCTAATAGGTCATTCCGTACGTGCACCACCCCTGCGTGAAAAAGTTGCCCTTTAGGTTGCTCCTTAATCTTATGCCCTCTAGTTTTGGACTCCCCTAATCTGGGGAAAATACCTTAACTATTCACCCTATCCGTGCCCCTCATTTTATAAACCTCTGTCAGGCACCCCGCTGCCTCCAACACTCCAGGGAAAATAGCTATTCAGTCTCTCCCTATAGCTCACGCCCTCCAATCTTGTAAATCTTTTCTGAACCCTTTCAAGTTTTACAGCATCTTTCCTATAGCAGCTGCACTTCCAAAGGTATCTATTGGCTGCCAACCACTTTAGAGGTCCCTTATACCTATATTGTTTTACTTTAATTCCCTTGCCTTTTTCGAAAGGATTTCACTGTCCTGTGCTAAGGGACAACTTTTTCACGCAAAGATGATGCGTGTATGGAATGAGCTGCCAGAGGAAGTGGTGGAGGCTGGTACAATTAGAACATTTAAAAGGCATCTGCATGGGTACATGAATGGGAAGAGGGTCTAGAGGGGTATGGGCCAAATGCTGGCAAATGGGATTAGATTTATTTAGGATGTCTGGTTGGCATGGAGGAGTTGGACCGAAGGGTCTGTTTCCATGCTGCACATCTCTAAGACTCTATTCAACTTGTCCTTATAACTCAAACTTTCCAGTCCAGGTAGCATCCTAGCAAATTCTAGTAAATTAAAATATTTAGGTAGTTGTTTTTGACCAACGCAGACTTGATAGCCCCTTTTCTGTGCTTTAGACCTCTATGATTCTGAGACGATGAGGATCAAAGGACTAAATGGCCTACTCCTACTCTTGCTTGTAAGTCCTAGGTTCATATCCTGAAAGGCTTCAAGTATGACCACTGTTAAAATGTCCAGACCCTACAACAGTTGGCATTTATGTAGCGTCTTGTAGCCAAACATCCTAAAGCCATTCACAGCAGCATTACAGAACAAAATTTGACATTGAGGCACACAAGAAGATATTTAAGACAGGTTACTGAAAGCTTGGTCAGAAAAATAGGAATGAGGACCATCTTAAAGGAGACAGAAAAAAGATAAACAGTTTTAAGAAAGGCATTCCTTCCTTAAGACATAGATACCTAAAGGCATAGCTGTCAGAGGTCGCTAGATTAAAATAAGGGATGTGTGAGGTCAGAATTGGAGTTGTATGGCTGATATATGTTATACTAACAGGAAGGGGTGTGGCTTTGAATGAATTTGAAACAAGACAAGAATCTTACAAGGGGATTGGAATCAAGGGTACAACTGAGGCTATACCTGGGGTACTGTGCACAGTTTTGGTTTCCATAACTAAGGAAAGACATACTCGCCAGATCAGGAGTTCAACAGAGATTTGCGAGGCTGGGTTCCTGGGATGAGCACAATTTCTTGTTAGGGGAGGCTCAGTAGATTAGACCTACGTTCCCTGGAGTTCAGAATGATGATTCCAGGAAGTTTCACTGGTGCTCCCCTCACCCCTCCCTCCTCCTTTCCCTCAACCAATATGACTGAAAAGCAAATGTAATTAGTTTTCATTTCATTCTTGTTTATGTGATCTTGATTTGAGTAAAGTGATTATACCATTTACAAGTTCAACAGGAGTGGTTACATTAATCAGTTTTCAATACTAATAATGTTCAGCGATGTTATTACACATCTTTGCAGCAGGTATGGCTGAAACCTAGGCCTCCTGGTTCAGAGATAGGGACACTGACAGTGCACTTCAAAAGCCCTAACTTCTATAATGCTTTCATCCTAAGTCCAACCATTATTAGCTGCTTATTTAATGAACCTCCCTCCAACATAAGGTCAGAAATGGTGTTGTTCACCAATGACCATAGTAGGATGGATATCTAACAATGACAAGTCAAAATACAGAAGGGAGATAGATGGCTTGATGACATGCTGCATTGAGAACAACTTGCCTCTCAACCTGGCAAAACTAAAGACCTGATTATTGACTTCAGGAAGAAAGCAGGATAACACTCCCCCATCTACATCAATGGAACTGATGTTGAGAGAGTGGAGAGTGTCAAGTTCTTCAGAGTGATGATAACCGACAACCTGTTTGGACTTCCCACGTAGATCCAACAGTCAAGCAGGTCCAACAACGTCTCTTCTTCCTCGGGCAGCTCCAGAAATTTTGCATGTCCACAGGGACACTCACCCACTTCTACAGATGCACCATTGAAAGCATACTGTCTGGGTGCATAGCGGCCTGGTATGGCAACTGCTCTGCCCAGGATCGTAAGAAACTACAGAAGGTGGTGTGCACAGTCCAGACCATCATGGTAGCCAACCTTCCATCCATGGACTCCATTTACACGACTCGCTGCTGCGGAAAGGCTGCCAACATCATCAAAGACCCATTGCACCCTGGTAATGATCTCCTACACCCTCTTCCATCAGGCAGAAGATACAGAAGCCCGAACACATGCACCAGCAGGTTCAGGAACTACTGCTTCCCAGCTGTTATTGCTCTGATGAATGGACTCTCCAGCCTCAAATAAAGCTGATCTTGCTAAAGTTAATCTCGCCTAGCACCCGCCCTGTGCAACGTAACCCGTATGCCTCTGTCTAAGTCTTTTTCCAACCTCTGATCTGTATATCCTTGCATACTATGATCTGCCTGTACTGCTCGTAAACAAAGCTTTTGACTGTACTCTGGCACACGTGACAATAAATCAATGCAGGAACATGGCCACTTGAACAACTTTTTGGACTAGGCTGACAAGACAAGTTAGAATTGCGCCACATGTGCCAGGCAATGACCATCTCAAAAAATGGATAATCTACCTATCTCTCATTACCATTCAATGGCATTACTATCACTGAAACCCCCTGCTATTAATATCCTGAGGGGTTGCCATTGATCAGAAACATAATCTTTTAACTCTAATATTTATACTTTCCATTTTCAACGTGGGGAGCTGATGGCAGCTGAACCCATGTCAATAGCCTTCTTATCTTGCCCTTGGGTGAGGGAGGGGAGATGTTTGAATGGATTAATAACCTGGATTGTGGCCACGAAAGCACTTATAAAACAAGGCTCAATGTCAAACAAAGATTTCTCGTAAAAAGTTGAGGTTTAACAATCTTTGAATAATAACAATGATGTAAGTCACAGTCTGTATTACAGGGATCTATATTGTGCCATTTCATTATTGGTTGTAAATCAGTTGGGCAGGCTTGTCCCTAACACAGATAAACAATGCATAAATTGGAAGATCATGTAAAATAGTTCTTTTTACCATATTGTACCATGAGATCATGTTGGGCATGTTTGTATTCATCTCTTCTAGAAACATTGCTTCTAAGATTTCTTTTACTTAGTTGTTTTCTCCTCAGTTCCTGCTATTGCCATGCTAGGGTGGAAATTTTGTTATCGACCCAAAGCCTCCTTCCCACCCCACAAGGCACATCTCAGCAGTGTGATGGAATACCCTCCAATTGCCTGAATCGATACAATAGCAGCCACCTGAGGGTTCTCCCTGATCGGTACCCAATTTATATCAGAAATGTCCACTCCTTCCACCACTGAAAACTGACTCATCCCTCTCTTGCTAGAATGTCCTGAGACCAGTATACAACAACCTTCACAAAAGATGACTAATGATGGGGAGTTTTAAAAAGAAATGGCCTGGCCAGCATAGCCAACATTCCATCTCCTGCCCCAAGCTAAATGTATTTCCTTTGCAGGGTTGAATACAATGGTCACCAAATCAAACTTCTTGACTGAGGAAGGGGTATGCTTTTTGGAAGTATGGATACAGAGAAAGTAGAAGCATTGATTTAAAATCTTGGAAAAGGATATTGTAATTAGGGGAGTAACTAAGTTGAGTTAATGCTTGTGCATCAACATTGAGTAATGTTTTACTCTCAACACAGAAGAAGGAAATCCTTGCATTGTACCGTTGAGGATTTCAGTGGAACAATGAGATGGACCAGTGAAGTACAAACCTAGATTCAAATACTTGCAAAAACATCACAGCTCTATTCGGGAATAACGGCTTACATTTATATAGCACCTTTCACAACTACAAAACATTTCAAAGCCCTTTACACCTGATGAAGTTCTTTTGTAGTACAGTCACTGTTACAATGTAAGTAATGTGTCAACTAATTTCAGCACAGCAAGCTCCCACAACAAGACAGAGATTTTGATCAGACACCCTATTTTAGTGATGTTGATTAAGGGATGAACGTTGACCGGGTCACCAGAGATAATCCCTTCATTCTTCTTCGAAATAGTGCTACAGGGTACATACCCCTGAGAGAGTCCATGTCTGATCTGAAAGACTGCACTTACAACAGTACTCTTTCAGTACTGAATGAGGAATGTTAGCCATTGAAGTCTGAATGTGAAGAGATTCAAATCAATTTCTAATCACAACAGATAGTAAAAAAAAAGGAATTCTCCAAATATAGCCCCTATGCTATAATCAATAACTGATAACACGATCTGATTTCAAGACCATGAACTCTCGAAACTCGGGCAATGGTCATAAAGTTCTGGTAATTTATGGCTTGCTTTGATGTTGCAGTCTGCCCTCTCACCTGTGCGATGTGGACACAAGTCATTCTGGGCTGACAGATTGAAAATCTCCCGGCTTTGCACATGATCTCAATGCATTTCACAAGGGCGCATGAGCTTCCAGTGAAAAAATGTGGGCTGAATGAAGTGCAAGATCTGATGCTAGGGACCAGGGCACATGTCATTTTTGGGGCATCCAGAACTAGACAGCTTTCAGGTCTTTCCAAGGTGCATAGAGGTGGGTTGGTCAGTCTGACAGTCGGCAGAGGTTGTAGGTTCGGATCTCAGGATGGCAGGTGGTGGAACTAAGATTAACACATCTGTTCATTTCTGGGAAGGAAAGCAAAAGAAAATTGACCATGAACAACATGATGTAGCCTCTGTGGACCCTGGAATTTTGGCATCGTACTGGCTGCTTTAGGTGTCTCCCAGGTCAGCTATCATGTGGTTGGATGCGAAGTGCAATTCCCTATAATGGGCCAGATTAAATTTCTCTCCAGTCTCGCCTCAGCCTTAACTCAGAACGCTTTGCACAATTGGCATTCTGTGGCTGCAGTGAATGGATTTGTTAATCCACTGCCAAGTCAGATGTACTTTGTGCTGTAAGCTTCTATCCTCCGCACGTTGCATTGAGACGGCTAAACTCATTTTGAACGGAACTATCCAGACAGCAGAAAGTAAACATTTTTTTTGAAATTTTACAGCTTTGCACAACGACTAGTGAAAAAACTGTGCATTTATACCATGCCTTTCATGATTTCAAATTATGAAGTACTTTTGAAGTGTAATCACTATTGTATTGCAAAACACATGATAGTCAATTGCACTCAGCAAGGATCATACAATAAAGAAACATGATAATGACCTATTATTAGTGACGTTGGTTTAAGTGATCGATACTGACCGAGCACTCTGTAGGGCGTTAGGTCTGACTGTGTAATATGCAAATAAAACACCAGTACGTATCATCACCACAAGTGGTGCAACATTACATGATCCTGCTCTTTTGTTAGGGCCTCATTGCAGGAAGAAGCCACAGTATGATCGTTCTTAAATAAAGTTATTGTTTTCCTTACCTCATCAATCTAAACAAAGAACAATACAGCACGGAACAGGCTGTTCGACCCTCCAAGCCTGCGCCGACACATTTTGCCCTTCCGTACTAAAACTGTGTCACTTACAGGATCCGTGTCCCTCTATTCCCTTCCTATTCAGGTATTCGTCCAGGTGCTTCTTGAATGCTGCTATTGTATCTGCTTCCACCACCTCCTCTGGCAGCGCGTTCCAGGCACTCACCTTCCCTTTGTGTGAAGACATTGCATAGCAGCACAATAAGAGCAAGGATATTATAGACACCTGCGGAAATCTCCATGATGTAGAGCTGTCAGCCATGGCGCCCTTCTCTGAGTCAAAAGGTACCAGCCTCACTGTCAGAAGTGCAGTCTTTTGGGTGAGACTTTAAAATTAGGCCCCATCTTCCGTCTCAGCCAGTTGTCAAAAAACCCAATGACACTATTTTAAAAAAGAACAGGAGAATCATCCCTGGTGCCCTGACTGGTATTTCCCTCAATCAGCATCCTTAAACCATTATCTAGTCATAGAATTGTAGAATCCCTACAGTGTCAGAGAAAGCCATTCAATTGCTCTGAAGAGCATCCCACCCAGACTCTCACCCCCCCTACCCTATCTCTGTAACCGTACATTTTCCATGGCTAATTCCCCCTAGTCTGCACATCCCTGGACACCACATGACAATTTAGCATGGTCAATCCACGTAACCTGCCCGTCTTTGGACTGTGGAAGGAAACCAGAGCACCCGGAGGAAACACACATAGACACAGGGAGAATGTGCAAACTCCACACAAACAGTGGCCCGACGTTGGAATCAAACCCAGGTCCCTGGCTATGTGAGGCAGCAGTGCTAACCACTGGGCCACTGTATTGCTCCTAGCCATTATCGCATGGCTGATGCTGGGGCTTTGGCATGTGTATGCGTGCATGTTGTTGCATCACTAATTGTTAAACATGTTGAGAAGTCCTGTGGCCCTGAAAGGTGTGATAAAAATAAAAGTGTTTCTTTTCTGTCTTTTTCAGCCTGCCTTGGTGCAATGATTGGCCAAGCCTATAAGACATAGCAACAGAAGTGGGCCATTCAGTCCATCATGTCTCCTCAACCATTCAATGAGATCATGGCTGATCTGATAATCGTCAATTCCACTTTCCTGCCTGTTCCCCTTGATTCCTTTACTGATTAAAAATGTACCTCAGCTTTGAATGTATTTAAGTACTTAGCCGCAGCAGCCCTTTGCGATAAAAAAATTCAGAGATTCACAACCCACTGAGAGAAGAAATTCCTCCCCACCTCTATCTTAAAAGTGCAACCAATGAGGCTATGGTGTAACATCTGATCCTAAGGATTGCTGCTGCAATAGAGTGGCAGTCCTTCTGTACTATACAGTGTTGTCAGTCTTGACTAAATGCTTGAGCTCTGACAGTGGGATAGGAGCCACAGCTTCACTCTGACAGTAAAGTGTCAGCGAGTTTGGTATTCATAATGAAGCTTTTCTTTTAGCAGTGAGAAATCATGCAACAGTAAAATGAAGGTATCTGTTTTGCTGTTAGTTCTGAAGAGAGCATTTTGAGTGATGACAATTGGTGAAGAATTGGTGATTGTAATAGAAGCAAATTTGTGAGATGGTAAACTAATCCAGAAAAAGAGCTACATTTATAGAGCCATCATCAACTCGGAACATTCCAACATCAATTCAAAGTCAATGAACATAAAATCATGAGAAATAGGAGCAGGAATAGGTAAGCCTGCCCAGACATACAATAAGATGATGGCTGATCTGCCAAAGGCTTGAACTGCTCTTCCATGTCAGCTCCGCGTAGCCGTCAACTTCCTGATATTTCAAAAATCTATCTGCCTTCTCTTCAAATACTTCCAATGATCAATTCCTGGGCGTATAGAATTCCAGACGTTCACTAACCTGGGAGAAGAAATTCCTTGCTGTCTCAGTTTTAAATGAGTATCCCCTTATTATGTAACTCTGGCCCCTAGTTCGAATTCTCCCACTAGTGGCAACATCTTCTCAGCAGCAACCCTGTCAAGCCCCCTCAGAATCTTGTATTGTTCAAGATTCCGAGGGGGTCAGCACAACCTCGTGGACCAAAGGGCCTGTACTGTGCTGTACTGTTCTATGTGCTATGTTGTTAAGAAGAAAGACTTTGATGTGTTGTCACTTGAAATGTGGGGAAACATGGTAACTGATGTACAATAGAAAGCTCCCTCTAACAGTAATAAGGGAATAACCAGATAATTTATTTTAGTGATATTGGTTGGATGATAAATGTTTACCAGGATGCTATGGAGAATTCCCTGCTCTTCTTCAGGCATGTTACCAAATCATTCCATTACTTGAGAGGACACTGAGGGCTGAATGCCTAACAATACAACTGTAATGCTGTATATTACTTGCTCAGATTTATGGGACAAGGCTGGAAAACCACACCTGATATAGACGTGTGAGTGCTACTGACTGAGGCAAGGCAGGGACTCATACAAATTAGGATATTATTCTGAAAGGGTACGGTATAACTAAGGTTCAAAAGCGTAAGAGGGAACACAGGAATTAGTTACAAATTACCATCAAACTTGAAGTTTAGAACTTTGCATATAGTTATATCCTTGTGTATAGAAGGGAAGATACGAGGTGTAAAATTGATGTCGATGAGAATTGGGGTTATCTCCACTGGTTGGAATCATACCCGAGTGCAAAGAAGGATGTTTGTGGTTATTCAGAGTGGGTAAGAACTGCAGATGCTGGAGTCTGAGATATCACAGTGTGGAGCTGGAGGAACACAGCAGACCAGGCAGCATCAGAGGAGCAGGAAAGCTGACGTTTCGGGTAGGGACCCTTCTTCAAAAACAGGGCTTGTGTTTGTGGTTATTGATGGTCAATCATATCAACCATTGGACATCCCTGCAGGAGTTCCTCAGGGTTCTGTCCTCGGCCCAACCATCTTCAACTGCATCATCAGTGACTTTCCCTCCATCGTGAAGTTGGAAGTGGGAATGTTCGCTGATGATTATACAATGTTTGGCACCATTTGCACCTCCTTGGCTGTGTTAGTGTCTAATGTCCACATGCAACAGTCAAAATTCAAGCCTTAGCAAGTGAGAGACAAGTCAAGTTTATACAACTCAATTACCAGGCAATGATTATTTTTGACAAAGGAGAATCTAGCCGTCTCCCAATGACATTCAATGGCATTTCCATCACTGGGATTTACCATTGACTGGAAAGTTAACTGGACTGGCTATAAATCTAGGAGTCTCAGAATTCAACAGCAACTAGAGTCATAGAGCTGTAGAGCACGGAAACAGACCCTTCAACCCAACTCATCATGCCGACCAGGTATCCTAAATTAATCTAGTCTCATTTGCCAGCATTTGGCCCATATCCCTCTCAATCCTTCCTATTCATATACCCATCCAAATGCCTTTTAAATGTTGTAATTGTACCAGCCTCTACCACTTACTCTGGTAGTTCATTCCATAGACACACCACTCTGCGTGAAAAAGTTGCCCCTTAGGTCCCTTTTTAAATTTTTCCCCTCCCACCATAGACTAACTCTCTTCAGACTCACCAATGCTTGTCTTGCATCTACAACGCACAAGTCAGAACTGTGATAGATTAGTCTCTACTTCCAGATGAGTGCTGCTCCAACAACACTCACAAAGCTTGATGTCATCCAGGACAAAGCAACCAACTTGATTGGCATCCCATCCACCACCTTCAACATTCACTGCGTTCACCAGTGATACACAGTGGCAGCTATGTGCACTATCTAAAAGTAGCACTGCAGCAACTCACCAAATCTCCTCTGCCAGCATGTCCTAAACTTGCAACCTCTTCTCTGTAGCAGGACAAGGATAGTAGACACCACGCCAGCATTTTCAAGTTGCCCTTCAAGCCAAATGCCATTTTTGGAAATATCTTGCCCTTCCTTTAGTGTCACTAGGTCAAAATCCTGGAACTCCTTCCCTAACAGCCCTGTGGGTTTATCTACTGCACACAGAATGCAGAGTTTCAAAAGGATGGCTACCTACCACCTTCTTGAGGTCAGTAAGGAATAAGTCAATAATAATAAATGTCTGGTCTAGCATTTTTTAAAATATCACCTTCCTCCAACCCAGTAGATTGTAGCTTTATTTTCCACAGGTGACAGAAAATCACACAACTGTGAACTGTGAACTGTGAAATCCTCCAATGGAAAACAATTAATAGTGGTCTAAAGCAGACCAGAAACCCGCTCTGACCTGCACTCAACTATAACCAAAGGAGAATGTTTACTGTCTTCCATGTTATCTTCCTTAACTTTTCACTGTAGCTTTGCAGTAGGAATCTTGGCTGGAATCTTGCCAGGTCTAGAGTGATATAGGAAATGGTGAGAAAATTGGGAAAATGGTGTGAGATTACCAACGAGGAGCTTCCTGATATGTAGAGCCAGAAGTCCTATTTTCCAATCAAGTGTTGAATGGCAAGATGATATTCTCACTTAGTGTGCAGAAAGAGGTCAAGACAACACAGGGGCAGAATTAGGCATATGGCCCATTGAGTCTGCTCTGCCATTTGATCATGTCTGGGACATTTCTCAACTCCATTCTCCTGCCTTCTTCCTATAACGGTTGAACCCTTTGCCAATTAAGAACCTATCTGTCTCTGTCTTAGACACACAATGACCTGGCTTTCACAGCCTTCTGTGGCAATGAGTGCCGCAGATTCACCACTCTGTAGCTGAAGAAATTCATCCTCATCTCAGTTCTAAAGGGCTGTCCCTTAACTCCAAGGTTGTGCCCTTGTGTCCTAATCTTTCCTACTAGTGGAAACATCTTTGCTACATCCACATTATCCAAGCCTGTCAGTATTCTGTAAATTTCAATTCTCCTAATCCTTCCAAACTTGATTAAGTACAGACACAAAGTCCTCAACTGCACCTCATATGACAAGCCCTTCATCCTGGATCATTCTTGGAAACCTTCACTGGACTCCCTCGAAGGCCAGCGCATCCTTCCTTGGATATGGGGTCTAAAACTGTTTAAATATTCCAAATGTGGTCTGACCAGAGCTTCATGCAACCTCAGCAGCACATCTCAACTCTTGTATTCTAGCCCTCTTGAAATGAATGCCAACGTTGTATTTGCCTTTCTAACTAACAACTGAACCTGCGTGTTAACATTAAACATGCATTAACACCCCATTTATTGTATTGTCTTACCTTATCGTTATAAGTTTCCCATTCTCCCACCTGCTAGATAGAAATTACGCAGCGACAATTCCCAACTTGAAAGTCAGCACTGTTTTCTCGACGATTCCAGCTCACCACTTGCTTCTCTGGCTCTCCTTCAGTCACCAGTATATCAGGCCACACACCATGGGCAATGCCTCCGTTCACACCCACTTCCACCAGCACCTCCAGAATCCCGTCATCAGCATGGGTTGCCAGTTCTCCTCTGCCTGACTCATCGAGGGCAATTGACACAAACTATGTTTGTGACTGAGGACTGCCAGCGCTTGACCAGGTATGTGGCTGGACTTTAAAGATGAGCACCAGGACTTCTTTTTCATTATTCACTCATGGGATGTGGGCATGCTTGGCTGGGCCAGCACTCATAGCCCATCCCTTGTTATCCTTGAGAAGGTGGTAGTGAGCTGCCTCCTTGAACTACTGCAGTCTATGTGCTGTGGGCTGACCCATAATGACATTAGGTAGCGAGTTCCAGGATTTTGATCCTGGGACAATGAAGGAAGGGCGACATATTCCCAAGTCAGGATGGTGGGTGGCTTGGAGGGGCAATTGCAGGTGGTTGTGTCCCATGTATCTGCTTCTTGTCCTTCTGGTTGGAAGGAAGGAGTTCAGTGATGGTAATGCTGTTGAATGTCAAGGGCCAATGTTTAGACTGTCTCGTTGGAGTTGATCATCGCCTGGCATTTCTATGGCGCGAATGTTACTTAACACCTTTCACCCCAAGCCTGGATATTGTCCAGATCTTTTTGCATTTGGATATGGACTACTTCGGTATCTGAGGAGTCATGAATAGTGCTAAGCATTGCAAAATCAATCATCAGCAAACATACCCACTTCAGACTTTATAATAGAGGGAAGGTCATTGATGAAGCAACTGAAGTACCTAGAGGATCTCCTGCAGAGACGTCCGGACTAACCTCCAAGAACCACAGCAGTCTTCCTGTGTGCCAGGTACAACTCCAACCCCTGATTCCTATTGACTCCAGTTTTTCTAGGGCTCCTTGATGTCACACATGGACAAATGCAGCCTTGATGTCAAGGGCTGTCACTTTCACCTCGAATCTGGAATTCAACACCTTTGTCCGTATTTGAACCAGGGCTGGAATGAGCTTAGGAACTGAGTGACCCTTGTGGCACCCAAACCGGGCATCAATGAGGACCTCGATCTCATTACAGCCTGGATTCAAATATGGACAAAAGAGAATCCCAGGAGGTCCCAGCCAAGGCCAATGCTTTCACCTGTGATGGGTTGGAGAATATAAGGAGAAAGATGCAACAAAGGTGAGATGTGTAGGTAACCAGGTGCATTTGAGCAGATAGAGCGAGAATTGGCGCTAGAGCTCACTGAGAGAAACTGTGAAAATTCTTAAAATTGAGACTCTGCCAATTTCTGAAAAAATTCAGTCCTTTGTCTTTGAGTCAGAGAGTTGTGGATTCAAGACTAGAGATCCCAGTGGAGTTCTTGCCGGTGTCCTGGCCCATATTTGTCCCTCGACCAACAACACATAGAAAGCGTAGATTATTTGGTGATCTACCACATTGTTGTTTGTGGAAGCTTATGTGTGGATGTTGGCTGCTGCATTGATTGCATTTCAACTGGGACCAAACTCCAACAGTTCTCCATTGGTTGTAAGTGCTTTGAGATGCTGAGGTCATCATAAGTGATATTTAATGCAGTTTTTTTTATTTGACAAAGAGGCAGACAGCAAAACTGAGAGTGAACTGGTGATAAAGGTACACTTTCCCAGTGTTCTGACAGGGTTAGTCCAATCATACCACTGGGAGGTGAATGACACAACCTGTTGACGGTGTAGGAATTGGAGAAGGATTATTGGGGCAGGGAAGCAAAATAACTCTGTGAGCAAAGGATGTGGCCATTTGGCCTGTCAAACCTGTTCTTGTACTCAATTAGATCATAGCTGATGTGTTTCTTAACTGTATCTTTCACTTTGGTTTCATTTCACTTCATATTGTTACCTAACAAAAAAACCTACTAGTCTTGAAATTTTCAGTTAACCTTAATTGCTCGTTTTATTTATGTCCATCCTTTTCCAATGAGTGAAAACCAATGTTAGCTATTGAACAATCTCTTTAAGCCAGAAAAGTAACAGGGAATACAGTGGCATAGTGGTAATCCAGAGCCCCAGGGTAGTGGTTCTGGGGACATGGGTTCTAATCCTACCACAGCTACTGATGGAAATTCAGTTCAATTTAAGGAAACCAGAATTGAAAACTAGTTTCAGTAATGGTGACCCTGAAATTTTCAACAGTTGTCATAAATATCCATCTAATTGACTAATCTCCTTCAGAGAAGGAAGTATGCTGTCCTTAACCTACACATGACCCTGGATTCAAGTGGACTCTTAATAACACTCTGAAGTGCTCTCGTGGTCAGTCAGATCAGGGGGCAATTAGGGACGGGCATCAAATGCTGGCCTTGTTGATGCCCACATCTCATGAAAGAAGTGGGGGCATGGCAGGAGAAGAATCAGTATCAAACCAGTTCTGAGATGGATGAGGTTAACATTGATAAGGCTACCCTGCCCAATGAAGTGCTTTTGTTTTGTTTTAAGTGTTCATTTCTATCTGTTGGTAGTTAATATCAAGTATTAATTTTACCCCGACAGCAAGGGTAACACCTCTGCATTTGCAGGATTCCAACACCATAAGGTCTGTGAGTGTGACACTACCTCCTTGTGTAAAGCCAGGCCCGAAGTGGAGGGTTTAGCTTCCTGATCTCTGTCTGTCGATTTGTCACACACACTGTTTCAGTCTGAGTCTGTCCTATTGTCTGTGTTTACTGAGGAGGAAGGGCAGAGAAAAATTAACCCTATATGGTCAACAGTGGCATTTTACTGACCTTTTCCAATCTGCAGCTTTTCCTTTCTCAAAATGCTGGTTCTTGCATGGTCAGTGATATCTCCTGTAAGCAAGATTCTGGACTGAGAAAGGATAGATCATGGTATTTTCTAGATGGTACGAAGTTAACTACAGTGGATGTTGAAAGAGAGCTAGGGGTTCAGGTGCTAAGGTCTTTAAAATGTCGCAAACAGGTGCAGGAGCCAATCAAGAAGGTTAATGGAAGGCCCGTTTTCTCTAGAATTTAGAAGGTCAAGATGTGATCTGTTCAAAGTCTTCAAAATATTAACAGGTAAAGACAGGGTAGATTAAGATAAACTATTTCCACTGGTTGGAGATTCTAGAACTAGGGGTCATAGTCTAAACGTTAGGGCCAGAGCATTCAGGAGAGATGTTAGGAAGCCCTTCTGCACACAAAGGGTTTCAGAGGTTTGGAACTCTCTTCCACAACTGGAAGTTGATGCTAGATGAATTGTTAATTTTAAATCCGAGGTAGATGAATTTTTGTTCAGCAAAGGTATTAAGGGATATATGGAGTTAGGTCACAGATCAACCATGATCTTAGTGGTGGAACTGGCTCAAGGCGCTGAATGGCTTACTCCTGTTCCTATGTGAAAATGTATATGAAGTTACACGTTAGGAGCAGGAGTAGGCCCTCAGGGGGCAGCAGCGCATTACCTCAACCTACTAAGCATTCTTGCTTGGCAATAAATATCAGCAGGATATTCATTCAAGTGGAATATTACTGTGCCTCTATTAGCACTTTGAGTCAGAGGTTGAGGATCCAAGTCCCATTCCAGAGATTCAGGCATAAAATCTAGGTGGAAACTTCCACAGATCTATTGAGGGGATGATGCACTGTTGGAGGTGATGTCTTTCAGATGAAGAAATGTCAGTTTCCTAATTAGACACAAAAGATCTCTCAGTATCATTTTGAAGAAAAATGGTGTCTCAGCCAGTGTTTGACCTTTGGCCAACATCCTTTCAAACAAAGGGACAGGGCAGGACGGAGAGGCAGTGGCTGAATCTATTCCTGAAATCCCTGAATCATGTCGGAACATTCACTCATGGGGGCAATCAAGCTGAGAAAAGTCACCCCAGTAAGTAGAATGGATGGAATGGCATGGTGAGTCGTATGTGAGCTGTAGGACTCTACAAGAGCTCTGTTTCATCAATAGCTGATGGCAGAAAATTCCAATCTAGCAAATCTTTCCGTTCCCCTATGTAAATAAATTGTTAGTGACCTCCCTTTAATCCTTTATCTAAGATTTCTGCCCTCTTGTTACTTATCTTGCTGACCAGTGGAAATAATCTATCACTGTTTGCCTTATCATAACCTTCATAATCTTAAAGACCTCTACAAGTCACCCTTTAACTAGATTTAACAGAGTTTGAATTTAAAAGTACATGTGTTGAAGCTCAATTTTAGCAGCTGTGTTCCTGTATTGTCCAACAATTTCAAATAAAGAGGATTTTCAGAACTTCAGGGCATTGCAAACTAATATGTACTTTTGGAGAGAAAACAGTATTGTAGGGAGCACTGCAGACTTGCAGAAATAGCAGGTAAAGATAAAGACACCTCAGTCTATTGGACCATTGTCCTGCTCTTTCATTAGAGAGAGACGACTGGTAGTGGTTTAGAGGGGAGCTACACGTTTTTATAATGCAAGCACTACACAAGATGGTGAAGCAGTCCAGTAGTAGTCTTAGAGAATTTTATGTGCACCATTACCCTAACCCAGGAAATTAGTGAGCTAAGTTTCTGTTGAGGTTCAAAGTCCTGAAATAGAGTCGTGGCCCATAATGCACCTGCAACACAGTAGGGAAAGCATACATGATTTTTACAAGGGGTGAAGATTTTGACAGCACGGTTATATGAAACCTATATCTCATTTAATAGGTCATGACTTAAAAAGGATATTATTTCATAGATATGGCTCACTAGACCAGCATTTATTGCCCATCCCTAATTGCCCTTGAGAAAGTGGTGGTGAGACACTTTTTTGAATAGCTCCAGTTCTCGGACCCCACAATGCTATTAGGGAGGGATTTCCTGGATTTTGACCCAGCAACAGTAACGGACCAGTTCCAAGCCAGGATAGTGTGTGTGACTTGGAGGGGAACTTGCAAGTAGTGGTGTGTCAATGTGTTTGCTCCCCTTGGCCTTCTATGTGATGAAGGCTGCAATTTTGGAAGATGTTGTCAGAGGAGGCTCGGTGAGTTACTGCAGTTTTACCTTGTAGGTGGTTCACACTGCTGTCACTGTGATGGAGGGAGTGAATGTTGAAGGTAGTAGTTGGGGCGCTAATTAAGGGGCTTTCTTCATCTGAAATTCTGTCAGGCTTCTTGAGAATTGACAGGCTGCACTCATCCAGGCAAGAGGGGAGTATTCCATCACAGTCCTGACTTGTGCCTTGTAGATGTGGACGAGCTTAAGGAAGTCAGAAGGTGAATTATTCACTGCAAGGTTCCGAGCTTGTGACCTGCCGTATAGCCATCATATTTAAATATCTTACCCAGTTCAGTTTTCTGGTTAATGATAACCCACAGGATGTTGATAGTGTGGCACTCCACTAGTTATGGGTTGCCATCCTGAAAGTGCCGTCTCTTATCCCAACTTTCTGTTTTCTATTAATTAGCCAATCCTGTATCCATATTATCATTATTAAGTAGCCTAAGTGTGGTAACTTACCAAATGTCTTCTGAAAATCCAAATATATTACATCTACTCCTTCCCCTACATCTATCCTGCTTGTTACTTACTCAAAGAATTCTAACAAGTATGTGTCATGATTTACAATACTGACTCTGCTTGATCATTCAATGTATTTCTAAACACTGCACAATTACATCCTTTGCAACAGGTTTGCTCATTTCTCCCAAGAGCAGATGTTAAGCTGACTGGCTTAGAAGTGAAAACCGAAAGAACTGCGGATGCTGGAAA
>JAHRHZ010000145.1:89621279-89644907 GCA_024137785.1 Ginglymostoma cirratum | reverse complement strand
ATCTCGGATTCTCCAGCATCTGCAGTACCTTTTATCTCCAAAATGAGTGCAATTGGCTGCTTCATCAAGAGGGCCAATTTCCACCTCTGTAACATCTCCCGGTTCACCTTTCCCTCAGCTTGTCATCTGCTGAAGCCCTCATGCCTGTCTTTGTTACTGCCGGACTTGCATATTCCAACACGAGCTGGTAACCTAGACCTACATTCCTAGCTCTACCTTCTGCCTGAGGTCATTTAAAACTCTGCTGCCATATATTAATTTATCGGTCACAGCTGTGCTCACTGACATACCATTTCTAAGCAATACCTCAACTTTAAAATTTGTGTCCTTGTTTCCTAATCTCTGGTCCTTAGTCCTCCCAATCGCTGATCATTCCAGTTTCAAACTCCTCCAATATATCTGTCCTCTGACAGATCTAGTTTGTCGAGTGCAAGAACAGAAATTGCTGGAAAAACTCAGCAGGTCTGGCAGCAGATGCTGAGCTTTTCCAGTAGTTTCTGTTTGGTTTCTGATTTACACGATCTGCAGTTCTTTCAATTTTTATTTAACTTGTCGAGTGTTCTTGATTCTAATCACTCCAACCTGGACCTTCAGTATTTGAATTCACACTGAAAGCCACCTCAACTTTCCACCTCTCTTTCCTTCTTTAAGATGTTCCAGGTTTTCAGTCATCTAACTTACTATCACCCCTGTGGCCAATTTAGTTTAATAATACTTCTGTAAACACTATGCACACAAGCTGTTGCTAGATGAATAGATTGCAAGAAAACTCAGGTGGAGCTGGTTAGGCCTGTTAGACCCAATAATCCATTTCTGTCCTGTAAATATTGTGTAATATCTTAGAAAAATTGTTCCACCCTTACTACCTATGGGGCTATCCACACCGTTTGGAGGCCAATTTCAGAGTTGGGATTGGGCAATTTTTCCAGCCTTAGTCGAAGTGAAATGGATTTTGACCTGGGAAAGGGCATCTAGGGAAAATTTAAGCTTTGTTCCAACTACAGGGTTTAGAATAATCTTTTGCTTTCTGTCCCAGGGACAAGGGGACAGATGCTGGACAGGAACAGCTTTAGTCAATGGGCAGCCGTGTAGTCATTCTTCAACAGGGACGGTATTAGCTTGTCATTGTGTTCAAAAGATGTTTAAACTTGCTTCAGGTCTAATACGTGATTGATACAAAAGAGGTGCATGCCTTTAAATCCTCCTTCAGCAGCTGCCTCACGATCTGGTCACCCCTCAGTGACTGTGGTATGAAGTAGAAGGCCTTTGCATTCTCCACTCTGGTGAGAGCAGGCACTGTAGTGTTTGGACTGCACAATGAGACTGCTTGACAAACACAACCACACGAACCAGGGCAGCGTTTCACTCCCCACACCCACCTTATCCAAGCACTTGAAGCCCTTTTAAAGGTCACTTAAGAAGGAGGGATCCGCAGCCAGGAATTCACATGACATTCCTCTGTATAGGCAAACAAAACTTGTGATTGATTAATTACCATTAAAAATCAATTATTCCTCACATAATTCATGATGTCACGTACAGGTCTCCAGTGTAGAAATGCTTCCCTGTTTATGTTGGTTTAACCCAGCTTTGGTTTAGTTCTGCTGTGCTGTGCCTTGCATTGAGAAGTTAGCCCATACCTTCTCACATAGCCCTGCACTGTTTCTGAGGCAGTCCTTCCAATCATTCTCTGAAAGCACAAGGCCAGTCTGCTGACTGAACATTTTTAGAAAGGAGGACTTGCTGAAACTTTAAAGAGGTGTCCTGGAGGCCTCTGATGTGTTTAGTGTTTAACGTGCCTCAGTAGGGAGTACTTGTGTCTGTGTCACAAAGATTGAAACCCCATTCCAGAGCCTTAAGAGCAAAAGCGACAAAAACAAAGTTGCTGGAAAAGCTCAGCAGGTCTGGCAGCATCTGTGAAGAAAAAATCAGAGTTAACCTTTTGGGTCTTCAGTTCTGAGGAACAGTCACCAGACCCGAAACGTTACCCTCATTTTTTTCTTCACAGATGCTGCCAGACCTGCTGAGCTTTTCAAGCAACTTTGTTTTTGTCCCTGATTTACGGTATCCGCAGTTCTTTCGGTTTTTATTAAGTGCGAAAGCTACCCTGACTCTCCCAGTTCAGCACTGAGGGAGTGCTGCACTGTTAGGTCCACTGTCTTTTGGGTGAGAATTTAAACCAAGGTCTTGTTGGCCCTCTCAGGCTGACCTGAAACATCCCATGGCACTAATTAAAGAAGATAAAGGAAATATTCCTAAAAATCGAAACGCTGGAGAAACTCAGCCGCTCTGGCAGCATCTATGAACAGAAAAACAGAGTAACATTTCAAGTCCATCATGACTTCTTACAAAACATTTTCATTACCTTTATATCCTTCACACCAAAGATGTATGATATTTCAGCTGCAGCCTGATTAAGGATTTTGCAAATTCACCATTACCTTCCGATTCTCATATAAATTGACATCAGATGCAAAAAATAAGAATTATAGAACTGTCAGTTTGTAGTTAATTGTGGGAATACTTTTTAGAAATAACTGAAGTGATTCCTTTTAAATAGCTTGTTTCTCTGTGCATTAAGTTCTCCCTTCAGTTCTGAAGAAGTTATACCAGACTTGAAATGTTAACTCTGTTCCTGTCTCCACGGATGTTGCCAATCTTGTTGAGTTTCTCTAGCATTTCCCGTTTAATTTCTCTCTGCTCTGTTATTGCTTTTTGGAAGTGTGCATTTCTATTGCCTATTATTACAGAATGCATCTAGTCAGAGAAGCTGCTTCAACCTTGAGCTTCCTTCTTTCTAACCATCTTGTGGCCATATCCCCTTCAATGCCATATGTTATTGTAAGTCTTTTCATGTGGTCCTTGATGAAATGTTGACCGCATCCACTGCCTCTGCTTCATCTGTCTTCTCTCTCTTCTTTCTTCAAAGAATTCTATAAGTTTAGCCAGCGAAGTCTGCCCTTCAGAAGACCCTTCTGAATGTCAACCAGTTGTCCATCCATAAGCCATGACACTGACTATATCAACCAAAAGGCGTAAGACTATCTTACCTATACTTTTCTGGCTTTAGATCCAGAGGGAAGAAAAATTACTGGAAAATCTATTAATTCATTCATTACAAACTGCTGTTTATTGAGTAGAACTCTCATCCAAAAATGTTGCCTTCTTTTTGAAATAAGATCAGGATCACATCTCCATAAAATTTTGTGAAACTGTGGTCAAAATCAGTGCAATTCCACTCCTCCCTGAGATGATTATCCTATTCTAAATTCATAGAATGACCCACCACAGAAAGTGGCCTCTCAACCCACCGTGCTTGTGTCAGCCCTTTGAAGTGCACTTAGTTACATTCCCTTGTCCTTTCTCCACCAACATACGATGATTTTTTTCCCTTTAAGCATTTATCCAATTTCCTTTTTAAGTTCATGATTGAATCTGTTCCCACCACCCATTCAGATGTTACAATTCAAATGATAATGACTCTTTTACAAAATAAATTCTCTTTCTGCTCCTTTTGCCAATTATCTTAAATCTGTGTTGCCTGGTTAATGGGCCACCTACCAATACCTTATTTTTTTCTGTCAAAACTCTTCATGATTTTGACCACCTCCATTTAATCTCCCCTTAAGTTCTCTGTAATAAGGTGAACAACCCCATCCTCTCCAGTCTCTCCTTTTAACATTATTTGTACCATTCTAGTAATCACTAACCCCTCTCCAAGTCCTTGACAACCTCACAGAAATGTGGTGCCCAGACTTGGACTCAATACTCTAGCTAGTCCCTTATCGATGATTTGAAGCTTGAAACTGATTTTTGATAAAGGAGGTCATTGGCTCCTAGAGTCCATACTGGGCTCTCTGTAGGGCAATCTAGTCAATCCAATTCCCTCAAACTATCTTTGTGGCTCTCATTTCCCTCAAATGGCCATCTAATTTCTTTTTGAAACCATTGCTCATCTTCGCTTCCATCATTTCAGACGGAGAAACATCCAGATCCATTGATAATGTTCTTTGTTGCAACCTGTCTACACACCCTGCCCAAAATCTTTGTCCCCTCGTCCTTGTTAGCTAATGGGAGAATTTTTATCCTGATCTACCTATCCTGTCATAATCCTATATACCTTGCCAAAACTCCATTCAATCTCCCTTGCTCCAAGTAGGATCTTTCCCAAGCTAACCTTGTTGCCAAAATCCCTTCCCCTGCACCATTGTGGTAAATCAATTCTAAATCACTACAGGGGTGCTCATATCATTCCTTAAGTGTGGTGACCAGATCCTGTTTAAACCCTTTGAAGGATTGCTCCCTGAGGAATAAACCTGCTAACAACTCTGCAGCACCTTTCGTATTTCTCCAATTTCAATATCTACTTCTGCTATAGGTACAGAAGGAAAATACTGTGTTAAACATCTCTGTGAGCCCCTCAGATGCAAATACAAGCCTGCCTGCTTCAGTACTTTTACACACTGTACCACCATTGACTATCTAACAACTGGACTCTTTAGCGTCAAAAAACACTGATCTTGCTAATGTTGATCTTGCCTAGTGCACACCCTGTGCAATGCAACCTGTATGCCTCTGCCTAAGTCTTTTTGGTCTGTACATCCTTTGCTTATCTGATCTGCCTGTACCACTCGTAAACGAAGCTTTTCAGTACACGTGACAATAAATATATCGATCAATCAATCAATTATGTACAAAATCTTGAAAGTCTGACAAAATAAGTAAGGACTAAAATATTTCCAGTAGCAAAGGATTGGTAACCAGGATAATTTAAGGTCATTTACAAAGGAACCAGAGGTGTCAGAGCTTTGTGCTGTGAGTTGTAAAACTAGACTTCGTAACAACGATGTTGGAAGCAGTTTCAATAATGACTTTCAAAAGGGAATTTGAAAAGGTAATATAACAGGTTTGGTGGGTCTTTGGACCCATTGAATAGCTCTTTCAAAGAGTCAGCACAGGCATGATCATCTGAATGGCCTCATTTTCCACTGTTTCATTCTGAGATTCTCCCTGTCTGGAAATGCTTCCATTCATTTCCCCTTCCCCTCCAGTGGTTATTATGGAAAGACATATTTATGTAGGTACATGCATATTTATTTTTGTTCAATTCCGTGTCAGCTGAGGTTACCAAGAAGGACTAAATAAAAACCGAAAGAACTGCGGATTGTAAATCAGGAACAAAAACAGAAGTTGCTGGAAAAGCTCAGACGTCTGGCAGCATCTGTAAAGAAAAGATCAGAGTTAACATTTCGGGTCCAGTGACCCTTTCTCAGAACACAGGCACCAGACCTGAAACATTAACTCTGATATTTTCTTCACAGATGCTGCCAGACCTGCTGAGCTTTTCCAGCAACTTCTGTTTTTGTACCAAGAAGGACTGTCCTTCTCAACCTCTCCCCTTACCACACAGCACAGAAACAGACCCTTCGGTCCAACCAGTCCATGCCAACTAAACTAGTCCCACTAGTGTCTGCTCCTGGCCCATATCCTTCTAAAACTTCCTATGTCCTTGTCTAAGTGTCTTTTACATGTTGTAACTGTACCCACATCCACCACTTCCTCAGGAGGTTCATTCCACACATGAACCACCCTCTGTGTAAAAAATTTGCCCTTCGTGTCCTTTACAAATCTCTCTCCTCTCACCTTAAAAATACGCCCCCAGTCTTGAAATTCCCCTTCCTAGGAAAAAGACACCTACCATTAACCCTGTCTATACCCCTCATGATTTTATAAACCTCTATAAGATCACCTCTCGACCTCCGACACTCCAGAGAAAAAAGGTCCCAGCCTATCCAGCCTTCCCTTATGACTCAAACCTTCCGTACCTGGCAACATCCTGATAGATCTCTTTTGTGCCTTCTCTAGTTTAATAACATCCTTCCTCTAACTGGCTTGTACTACAGCGGTTCAAGAAAGCTCAACACCACCTTCTCAAGAGCAACCGAGGGACAGGCAATAAATGTTGGCCCAGGTAGCGACATCCACATTCCACAAGTGAATAAAACAAAAGTACTGGTCCTCTTCCACCTCCACTTAATAATGCAGTTGGGATTAGGATTTAGGGTGCAATGAATGGAGGGTGCTATGGGAATTGGGATTTCTGGTTCACTGGTGCCATGAGGTGGTACTCCTAGGTAATCTTGTGAATTACTATCTGAAGCAGGACCACTTATTTGCTCAGTCTTGAACTTTGGTGGACACATGCTATTGGCTCTCTTGTGCTCAGTTGCAGAGTTCCTGGCACTGATGAAAAAAGTGAGAGATTCCAGACAAAAGGGTTCCTCTCAGTCCACATTATTCCTAGTTGAGCAAAACATTGCTCTAGGTTCTTGTCACCTGAAAAGTTTCTATCGCACAAAGAACTGGCTTTCTTCGCTTGAGATTGTAAAGCAGTCCAAGGTGGAACATGCACTGACAGAATTTATCTGCTAACTGATGGCCTTGGTCCTCTGACATTTGGAAACACTGTGCATGCTGATGTGATCAGAATCTGCTGTTCTTTCTAGTTTACTCTAATCTGCCAAAATCGGAATACTAAAAAGCAGGAATGACCAGGGGGGCAACAAATTGGCACTTAGTGCGAATTCAAAAAGAACACTAAACAATTTACAAGCAAACAGCTGAGGTTTCTCAGTGCTATCTGTGTGTAGAAAATTAACTTCCTATGGACCCTTAATTATGTTTATACAATTTCTGGAATAACCAGTCATAACACAAAGCAGCAAAACCTGCTCCATGCCATAAATTTGTCATTGTTAGGCCACAATTCAATGCAAGGAAATTTCTTTCCAATCTCAGGTCAGTCAGGCTGTTTACTACAAAACAGTACAAGTTTTGTACTGAGTAACTCATGTCAACAAGTCTTCTCATTGCTGAGGGAGCACCTGTGTCTTTTTCTTCCGGTTATTAAAAGGGTCCATAGTACAGGACTTGCGCTCCCTGTCTGTGCTGTCTGAACAACAATATCTTTTGCAAATATGGTACCCACAATGCAATCTGTATCCTTGAGATCTATACAAGATTCAAGACAGAGATGTGGAGGGATGTTTTTCCTCTCGGTTGTAAGTCTTCAGAATTCCCTTCCCCAGGGAGCAGAGGTAGATAGATTCTTGACTAACAGGGGAATCAACAGTTATCAGGAAAAGGCAGTAAAGTGGGGTTTAGGTCAGTCAGGTAGCAATGAGCTTAGCATACAGGGCTGGAGAGGCCAAATGGCCCACTCCTACACCTGATTTGTAAGTTCATATTGTGTTACAGTGGAATGCACTTGAGATACAATCAGGTTTATGATTAGCCTAATTGATAGCAGCTGAATAATTGGCTAAACAATTTCAGTGAGTGGGCAGAAATTGTAAAAGGCCCACAGTAACACAGACAGAGAGACGTAGGACAATGCCACCCTCACCTCTTTCAACCCTGAAGTGTCCTGGTCAATATTTATCCTCCAACCAATGTTATTCCAAGGCGGATTAGTAATTACCACGTTGCTGACTGTGCGATCTCACTGTGCACAAATTTCATGCTGTCTACAGTATTACAACAGTGACTGTATTTCAGAAGTATTTTATTGACCTCAAAGAGCTTTTGAACAACCCTGAGGTTGTGCAGCGGCAATGTGGTAATGACCAAATAATGACCAGTAATGATCTGAGTGGTTTACAAATAACACAATGGACACGTGGAAATAAGTGGCAGGCTGCAATGTAATTGAGGGGTTTGAGTGGTTTCCTATCGAATAATGAATACCTGGGAGTGCGAGGCAAGCTGAAATTTAATTGAGCAGTTCAGGTAGTTTGTGGAGAACAATGGGTACTCCGGAGAGGGTTGCATGTTGGAATATAGACCAGGGTGCCGAACCAAAAACTAGCACGTGAACTAAACAAAATGAGCCCTATAACTTCCACAAGAGCTGTACCTGAGGAGTGGACCACAGTTAATGTAAACACAATATTGGAAAAGGAATGAGACATTAATTGTGGAATTATAGACTAGTTAGTTTGACGTTAATCATGGAGAAACGCTCGAGAGCATTTTATGGAAACCTAACTGGGTTCATGTAAAGAGCATCGAGGCCATAAGAAGTTGTCGGCATGGCTTTAGAAGCAGTGGGTCATGCCTCAGAAACCCACTGGAATTCTCTGAGGCCAAAACTGAATTTGCACATGAAACCCATCTAGTGCTTAATATCTGCTTGGAGGCTGTTTAATGAAGTTTTGAAGGTGAAGCACTTAAAGGAGATTGGAATTAATAGAAAGGAAAGATTACATTTACATAGTGCCTTTCACAGTCATGGCACATGTACAGCCAGTGAAGCAATTTATAAGTGCATTTATTGTTGTATTTTTTTAAAAATTGCCTGTTTTTTTTAATTCATTCATGGAATTGAGTGCATTGCTGGCTGAGTCAGCACATCCCCAATTGACCAGACAGCACTTTAGAGTCAACCACATTGCTATGGGTCTGGAGTCACATGTAGGCCAGACCAGGTAAGGATGGCAGTTTCCTTCCCTAAAGGATAATAGTGAGTCAGATGGGTTTTACCAACAATTGGCAATGGATTCATGGTCATCATTAGATTCTTAATTCGAGTCTTTTATTGAATTCAAATTCCACCATCTGCCGTGGCAGGATTCAAACCTAAGCTCCCAGAACATTAGAGATAACAAGGTGTACAGCTGGATGAACGCAGCAGGCCAAGCAGCATCAGAGGAGCAGGAAAGTTGACGTTTCGGGCCTAGACCCTTCTTGAGACAGAGCATTGAGTGTGGGTGTGGGCATGGGAAAAGGACATGGGAGAACATATTCTGGGATGAGTTATAGATCAGGTCCAAGATTTCTATCAGTAACACTGCACACTGTGTCAGGGACTCAGTGAATTGTACACTCTCCACTGAACCAGCAGGTTGTCGAAGCCCCTTTTGGCACTTTTGACCCCGCAATCTTTAGCCTGTGTAGGTAAGGCTAAGGTCAGAATTCCTGACTCCACACTGTCAGTAATCACTCAAAGATTTGATTACAAAGAAACTCTTTAAAATTGTTTTAACTTTCCCACATTACAACAGTGCCTAATGCTTCAATAGTCCTTTATTACTGTAGAGTACTTTGGAACATCCTGGGGTCATGAAGAATTGCTCTATAAATGCAAGTGCATTCTTTCGTTCCAACTTTGTCTGAAAGGTTTACAACTTTAACACTTTGTTCCCTATCTAAGAAAGTATGGAAAACGAGCCATAACACGCTTTAACACATCTCTCAGGCTCACCTTGTTACCTTAGTGACATAAGTATGATTAGCAGCACTCATCACACTTTCTTACGTGCACTTTGACCCCCTCTGTAGTACTTTGGGTGACCCTTGAGTGAGTCCTGCAACTTGATCTCAGTGTTAGCCCCTTTCCTTGGTCATGTGTGATACGCAGCCGTGTTAGTCTCAGAATGCACAGGGACATTGTGTGACCTGGGGCAGGCAGAAAGCAGCATCGCCATTTGGAGCAGGCAGATCACGTTGAGAAACATGTTCCACATATTGGATGACAGGCCACGTATACAGCGTGACACAATTTCCCAGGCCTTTAATCTTCTCGTTGCCATGTCCCACATGGCACCTTCCAGCACCAACACCTTTTTTAATTCATTTGCAGGATGTGGGTGTTTCTGGCTGGGCCATCATTTCTGGCCTGTCTCTTGTTGCCATTGAGAAGGTGGTAGCGCTCCGAAAGCTTGTGATTTCGAAGAAACTTGTTGGACTATAACCTGGTTTTGGATCACTTCTGACTTTGTCCACTCCAATCCAACACCGGCACCTCCACATCGATCTAGAACACAGAAGCAGATTTGCTTGCAACCAGCTCCCATAAACAGTCATATGATAACTGTCTAGAGTATGTAATTCTGTCAGTTTTTGGGGAGAGACACTGGCTGGGGACACTGGGGAGAATGCTTCTATTCATATAACTCCGTGGGCTTTTCAACTTCTATCTGAGAGGGTAAGTGGGTCCTTGATTTAATTGGTGATGTCTTACACAGAAGGAAATCTGCCATTCTTACCCTGGCCTGGCCTACGTGTGACTCCAGACCCACAGCAATGTGGTTGACTCATAACTACCCACTGGACAATTAGGGATGGGCAATAAATGCTAGTCTAGCCAGCAATGCTCACATCCCATTAGTGAATAAAAGGCCTTATCTCTGCAGTGACTCATTATTGCACTGAAGTTTCAGCTGAGTGTTTGTACTTAGGCCTCTGGAGTAGTACTTGAGTCCAGTTCCTTTCGTATTTGAAGAGAGTGCTACCTTCTGAGGTACATCTGATTGATAATGCTCGCCCATGTCTCACCATTTTATTGGAATTGCTCTTTGCTGTCTGTATATGGTTGGCAGTAGTCCAGGGGTTAGACTGGGGATTGTAAAGAGTGGATGAAATGCACATTCCTGGTATTGACCTGTATAGTGGAAATTTGGACAAGTTGATCACAGAGAGGCATATTGCCTTCCTTCGGTTCCAACTTATTCATCAGAAAACTTAATTTCCATCGAATGTAAGCCAAATCACTTTCAATTCTGAACTTCCAAGTGTTCAGCTTTCAACTCAGAAATCAATAAATACACTTTCTAAATGTGTTATAGATTAGTGGCATTTGAAAATTCAATATGCTATATGTCTTTTGTATTCAGAGACAGGTGGTTCACTTAGTAACAGGCCGGAGAGGAGACAGGAACGCTGGTGCCATTGCCCTTAGTCACCCAAAGCCTTGTTCTCTTTTATTCACTCACCAGATGAGGGCATCACTGACTGGGCCAGCATTTATTGCCCATCCTTCATTGCCCAGAGGGCCACAAAGAGTGAACCACATTGCTATGGGTCTGTTATCACATGTAGGCCAGACCAGGTAAGGATGGCAGTTTCCTTCCCTAAGTGACTTTAGTGAAGCAGATGGGTTTTTCCAACAATCAGCAATGGATTCGTGGTCATCATTATCATGTTCAATCCAGATTCACACTAAATTCACATTCCACTATCTGCCATGCTGGGATTCAAACCCAGATTCCCAGAACGTTATCTGAGTCTCCGGATTAACAGTTCAGTGATAATACCTCTAGGCCATTGCCTGCCCTGTTCCTGCCTATGATTCCTGTGTTTTTTAACTAATGTACCTCCCAGACCAGCAAATTCTGGGTTCTAAAATTCTCAATTACCAGCTGAGATCTCTGTGCTGCTTCAATTCTGAACTCTTACACACTCATGATTTTTATTACTCCACAGTTGGCAGCCATGTCTTCACCAACCTAAGTCCATTGCTCCAGAATTGCCTCTCTAACACTTTGTCCTCCTGTAGGACACTTCTTAAAACTTAACTCTCTGACCAAGCTTTTGGCTACCCAACCTGATATTCCCTTATGCAGTTTGGTGCCATTTTTGATTGACAATGCACAGGTTGTGAGTGCCTTGGGACTTTTTAACTATATAAAAGGCCCTAATATAAATGCAAGTTGTTGTGGACTCAAATTCCACTTTAGGGACATGGGTGTACAATCCAGGTTGGTACCTTAATGTAGTGCTGAGGGAAACTGCACAATTGGATGGGAACCTTTTTAAATTGAAGCATTAACCTAAACACTGTCTGTTGCTCTGGTCATGTTTTTATTAAAAATCTATTTGAATAAGATGGTATCGGAGCAGGGAGATCTCAGCAAGCAGTCCTCCCTTCAGCTAAAACAGATTCATCTGCTGTAAATCTCATTTCACAGCGCAAAAACTGCTCCAGTCGTCCCTGCACTTGAGAATAACTTCTTGCACCTGAAATCTTTTGGAGACATTTTTGAGGGAATGATTTATTTCCTTCAGTTGGGAATTAGTGACAATAAAGTGATCAATTAAAGTTGTCACTACGAGAGTGAAGGAGAAATATAGATTGTCCTTTTCAACAGGAAGTCTGTTTGGACAGAGAATACTTTGCATTGGGTGGAGTAAAGGGGGAGCCCGTGACATCCTTTAGGAGAAAGTTGACTGACTGTAGTAACCACAACAGGCTTACTGGACTGAATGCTGTACTTCTGGGCTGTACGCTTCTATTTGCAGTTGAACATCATGCATGGTGCTCGAGTTCAGAGGCAACTGATTGCCAGGGTCAGGTTGTCTGGCCTTTTTGAGTTAGAAATAGTCTTCTGCAGCAATGAGCCATGAAATGTTTCTGCCACGTCCTGATGCCATTCCATTCGGTGATCCCTGTGACCTTGAACTTGACTTCCTTTTGTGCATCAGGGAGGGAGATTCTTAGAGAAATGAGAAAGCATTGATGGTGGAAATGCTAGCATCATTGGGCTCACTTTAGACTGATTAACTTATTAACCAGTCACCTTTTCCCCATTAATATTCTTTCAGCCCAAGTAAACACCTGCCTCCCTTTTAATCTTGCATCTATGAACTTCTCATGTACCTTATGTCTCTTACAGTCATAGTTTAAGATAAGGGGTAGCAGATTTCAAACAGAGACGGGGAGAAGTTACTTCTCTCAAAGGGCCGTGACTCTGAGGAATTCATTGCCCCAAAGTGTGGTGGATCTGGGACATTGAGTAAATTTAAGGAGGAGTTGGACAAATTTTTAATTAGTAATGGGTTGAAGGGTTATGGGGAGTGGGCAGGAAAGTGAAGTTGAGGTCAAGATGAGATCAACCATGATCGTATTAAATGGTGGAGCAGGCTCGAGGGCCTGAATTGCTTACTCCTGCTCCTAGCTCTTATGTTCTTTATATGAAGAAATCTTCCCTGGACTTCTTCCAACTGGCTTCTCTCAAATACTAAACCCGTGGTCGGTTACTCCCATTATTGAAGAGCAGTCCAGCAATCAGTTTGGTGTATTATTTGTCTCTTTTATTCTCACTATTCTTGGTGTTTAGGAGTTGCTACAGTTTCTTTAATACTTTACCCGATTGTTATTACCTCTTAACATAACTGTTCCAACTTTCTCCTTCTACTTGCTTGAACTCATGCAAAAACTCTGCTGTATCTTAACCAGCACAAGCTCTGTGTCTTATCCCTGCACTAGATGATCTACATTACCTCCCAGGCCTGCACCAATTCTTATCATTCCTTACAAATCATTCCAAGGCCTCAGCCATCCATATCATTGTAATCTCCTCCAGCCCTACAACCCTCCAAGATCTTTACAGCCTTCTGATTTCTTGCAATTTTCATCGGTCCATCATTGGTGGCTGAGCCTTCAGTTGCCTGGGTGCTGAGGTCTGTAATTCCCTCACTATACCTCTACACTCCCATTTCGTGATTTAAGACTTACTTAGGTGTAATTTTGGTCACCTTACTTAAGGAGTGATACACTTACATTGGGGGTTCACTCAGCTGTTTTTTTGGGACGAAGGACTTATCATTTGAGAAATGGTTGAGCAGGTTGGACCCATATTCCTCAGAGTTTAGAGGAATAAGAAGTGATCTTACTGGAACATATAAGATTCTGAGGGCTCTTGACAAGCTGGATGCTGAGAGGATGCTTCCTTCCATGAGGAAGCTAGAACTGGGGGTGCAGCTTCAAAATAAGAGGTATCCCATTTAAGACGGTATGATGAGAAATTTCTTCTCTGAAGGTCATTTGTGTTTGGAATTCTCTCTCCCAGCAAGCGAAGGAGACTGGACATCAAAGAGAATCAAGGCTGAATTAGGGAGGTGATGGACTGGTGCTTTATCGCTAGACTGTTAATCTAGAGACCCAGGTAATGTGCTGGGAACCTGGCTTCGAATCCAGCAGATGGTGGAATTGAATTCAATAAAAACCTGGAACTAAGAGTCGAATGATGGGTCACTAGTGTCCTTTAGGGAAGGAAACTGCCATCCTTACCTGGTTGGGCCTACATGTGACTCCAGACCCACAGCAATGTGGTTGACTCTTAACTGCCCTCTGGGCAATTAGGGATGGGCAATAAATGGGTGTCTACATCCTGTGAATGAATTTAAAAAATACAGATTTTCAATTGTCAAGGGATTTGAGGGTGATAGTGATTGGGAATCAGATAGAAAAGTGAAATTACAGCCACGGTTAGATTAGGCTTATCTTATTGAATGGTGGAGCAAACCCAAGGATCTGTAATTCCTTGTGTTCTTATAAGATCTATCTCTCGAACCAAATATTTGCTCACCCATCCTAACATCTCCCTCGATGGCCCAATGTCAGACTTTGTCTGATAACTTTCCTGTGATGTGATTTGAAACGTAATATGCCAAGAGAACTGTATAAATGCAGGCTTATCATCGTTGTCAGTCATTTGGTGTAGGTATCCCCACTAGTACATTCAGGACAATTTCTACTTTGTTTTATACCGGCTTAACACGATATGGCGGGTGTCAGCAGTTCTTGTCGGCCGTGAAGTTCAGCGGACTGGGGCCCTCAGGTTTATTATTTTGATCTGATCGATGAGGTGTGACGAGTGCCTGGGCCGTGAAACACTCTCGGAAATCATCCTTCCCCGGATTAGTGCTTGGACGTTGAAACTTGCCATATATCACAGGGAGATGGGGTCAAGGCCAGTCGGGAGTTAATTGTCTCAAAGCAGGCAGCATTCGTTGTCTGTGTAATGTGGCTTCATCTCTGGTTTCATGTCAGCTAATCCTTTTGAGATTCTTTTTTTTTCCCTGAAAAGAAAAATCAAATCTCTTCCTTCTTAAAAGGCTCTGATTCAGGCTGGGTTACAGCTCCACAGGCTGTGATAACCCTCTTGTGTGAGCCTAGATAACGAGTGTTGGTAAATTATTTGACCAGGAAGGGATATGCAGTTGACCCTGATTGTATCTGCAAACTTGCACCTCCTAGAGAGATTTGCTTGGATTTTATTCCCCCCGCCCCCACTTTAAGTCAGCGCATGAGACGATTTAGAGTCGTAGAGATGTACGGCATGGAAACAGACCCTTTTGCCCAACTCGTCCATGCTGACCAGATATCCTAAATTAATCTAGTCCCACTTGCCAGTATTTGGCCCATATCCCTTCAAACCCTTCCTAGTCATATACCCATCCAGGTGCCTTTTAAATGTTCTAATTGTACCAGCCTCCACCACTTCCTCTGCCAGCTCATTCCATACATGCACCACCTTCTGCATGAAAAGGTTGCCCCTTAGGTCCCTTTTAATCTTTCCCCTCTCACCTTAAACTTATGCCCTCTAGTTTTGAATTCCCCTACACTGGAAAAGATCTTGACTGTTCACCGTATCCATGCCCCTCATGATTTTATAATCTTCTTTAAGGTCACCCCTCTTAAAGGAAGAAAGCTTGTTATCCTACCCAAGATAGCTAACAAACCGAAATTACACAAAGCATTAAAAATAGCAACACAGACTTGTAAATCCAAGAACCAACAAAAAACTCTGAGGCTGAAGAGATAGAATTGAAAAAAGAGATAAAAGGTACTGCAGATGCTGGAGAATCCGAGATAACAAGGTGTGGAGCTGGATGAACACAGCAGGTCAAGCAGCATCATAGGAGCAGGAAAACTTGACGTTTCGGGCCTAAACCCTTCATCAGAAAAATCAGAAAAAAGAGTTGTTATGTTAATTGTATAAAATCCCAGTTAGACCACATTTAGAGTATTCTGGTGAATCCCAACCTTCAAGTTGTAAAAAAAGAGATATCAAGGCATTGATGAAGGAGCAAGTAGATTTACTGGAATGATACCAGAGCTGGGAGAGTATACCATTCAAGGAAGATTGAGCAGGTCAAGGCTGTTTTCCCTAAAGCAGAAACAAAATGAGCTGTCTGAGGATTTTAGAGATTGTGAAAGGGTTCTGATGTGTTGAATGCACAGAAAATTGTTATACTCACAGAAAAGTTCAAAATATAGAAACAAAGAAAATAGTTGTAAGAGTAGGCCATTCAGCCCTTCAAGCCTGCACCGCCATTCAATGTGATCATGACTGATCTCACTATCCCATTCCTGCTTTCACCCCATACCCCTTGACCCCTTTAGCTGCAAGGGCCACATCCAGCTCCCTCTTGAATATATCGAATGAACTGGCCCCAACAACTTTCTGTGGTCGAGAATTCCACAGGTTCACGACTCTCTGACTGAAGAAATTCTTCCTCATCTTAGTCCTGAATGGCTTACCACTTATTCTTAGACTATGACTCCAAGTTCTGGACTTCCCCAACATCCACAACATTCTTCGCATCTAGTCTGTCCAGTCGCACCAGGATTTCATATGTTTCTATGAGATTCCACCCTCATTCTTCTAAATTCCAGTGAGTACGAGCCCAGTCTTTCTTCACATGTCACTCCTGCCCTCCTGGGAATCAGTCTGGTAACCTTTCACTGGACTTCTTCAATAGCAAGAATGCTCTTCCTCAGATTAGGAGACCAAAACTGCACACAGTACTCAAGGTGTGGCCTCACCAAAGCCCTGTATAACTAGGGACAGAAGACACAGCAACCATTTTATGTGGGAGAGTGGTATGAATATGGAACTCGCTTCCACAGGGTGGAAGCATATAGCACAGACACACTTTAGGGGAAGTTGCAGAAACTCAGGAGGGAGTTTTCCTTTTATTTGCTTGTGGGGCATGGTGTTGCTGTCTAAGCCAGCATTTATTACCTGTCTGTAAATGCCCTTGAGACATTGGTGCTGACCTGCCTTACTGAACCGTTGCAGTCCACATGCTGGAGGTAGACAGACAATGCTGTTAGGTAGGAATTTGAACCCAACCAGTTTTTAGATCAGACTCAATGGTAGATCCCTCCCTGCCTGAGTAAGGAACAAAAGATTGTGTTGATGGGCTGAAAGGAGGCTTGTGTGGAGTATAAAGTCCAGTATGGACTGGTTGGACCGAATGGCCTGTTTCTGTGCCAGACATCCATCTGAGAATCCAGTAGGGAGTCAAATGAGGAGTATGTCTCCCTTCTGCCCAGCAATGAACTTCCCTGCACAAAACCTGGTGAAGCACACCCGACTGCTGCAGGGAGGAAGGAGGGAGGAGTGGAATTTTTCCTGATGTCCCCACAGATAAGATTGTCCAGCGGCACATTACAGAAGCCCAGCCAGGCATACATGAATGCTGCCCAGGTCGTGCAGTAACAACAAGCTGCTGAGCACAGCGACACACCCCAGTTAACATCTGAGTGCTTTGAATTACAGCCCACTGCTGAGCAGTGCGTTGACAACCGTCTCTTCTTTACAGTGACGGTGGACTGCGATGTGTACAGAATTCTATGAGAGATATGTGTAGGTTAAAGATTGAAGGAGTCTGTACCTTTCCTCTGCCTCACATCTGTTCAAGTCCTTCATTTGCACTGTGGTCCTGATGTAATGTGGGAAGTATTGTAGCCAATCTGTGTACAGCCCCACGTCCCACCAACAGCAGAGAAACGATCATTTCTTAAAACCATGTTTGGTCATGTCAGTCAAGGCTTAATTTTGACCAGGACATCAGAGAGAATGTCCTCTCCCCCAACCCCCGCCACTCGTCTTCTCAATAACAGTGTTGTCATGTAGAAATTCAAAAAGATGGGCTTAAAGACCACTTTGGATCCATAGAACCTCCACTGTATCCCGTCTTTGCTTCCCAATTTTTCATCATTACTGAGCGAGCTTTCAAACTTGCAACTAGAAGGCAGCTGGGTTCAGAGTGCTGTGTATGATGTAGAGAATGGGTTTGAATATAGTCAGGATTCTAAGAGGTGGAATGAGTTAATAGGGATAGACAGCTTTGCATTATTCACTTCCAATATGTGGCCCACTTTGTAGGTAACATCTTTTGAAATAAAAACAGAAAGTGCAGGAAAAATCACTAAGTCTGGCAACATCTGTGGAGACAGAAACAGAATTAACGTTTCATCACATCCTTATGGCCTCTCAATACAGACCTGAAATGACGCCATTCACGACAAAGATTGGTATCCCATCCACCACCAACACACAGTGACAGCAGTGTAAACCATTTATGAAATGCCGTGCAGCAATTCACCAAGGCTCCTTTGACAGCACATTTGAAACTCTCAGCCACCACTATCCAGAAAAACAAAGGTAGCACGTACATTCGAACACCATCACCGACCAAGCCACGTGCCATCCTGACTTAGAAATATATCGCTGTTCCTTCAGTGTCACTGAATCAAAATTGTGTAATTCCCTCCTTAACAGCATTGTGGATCTCCCCACACAAAATAGGTTGCAGCAGTTCAAGAAGGCAGCTCACCATTACCTTCTCAAGGATAACTGGGATTGGGCAATAAATGCTGGTCCAGGGTGGAATCTAAACCAAGGGATTTAAATGCAGAATAGTAGATACCTGGTAATGAGTTACAGGCTAAAATCTAAACCCGGGGATTTATATACACAATAATGGATAACCAGGAATGAGTTACAGACTGAAATCTAAACCCAGGGATTTATATACAGGCTAATAGATACCCAAGAATGAGTTACAGACCGAAATCTAAACCCAGGGACTTATATACAGGATAATAGATACCCAGGAATGAGTTACAGACCGGAATTTAAGTGAAGGAATTCAGATACAGAATAATTGATACTCAGGAGTGAGTTACAGGTTGGAATCTAATCAAAGTATTTGAGAGATCTATATATAGAACAATGATTATTCAGAAACAAGAAATCTAATCAAGAAATTTTGATGGTCTATAAATAGAATAGTGCATTTCTAGGAGTGTTACTGGCTGAAATCTAATCAAGGGGTGCAGACGGTCTCCCATAAATTATGACGACAAAACTTGAACGCTTTATGACCATCACCAGAATCTCAAGGTGAAATCACTTCACCGATATCACTATGTGGTATCTCTTATCTATGGATGCCTGCCAACATTCCTGGGTGTAGAAATCACCTTCCACTTAGACCCTTAAGCCTTTCTCCGGCAGGACCTCCCTCCGGGAAAATCATACTGAGCCTAGACCCCAAATAGATTGAGCAATTTTGCATACAGGTGTTCCAAAAGGGGGGCTGCTGAATGTACAAAAGACCAAGACCGTCTGTTCCCCTTTGATCGTTGTGCTGAGGGTACGAGAGTGAGCATTGGAACTATTTTAAGGAGAACCTTTGCCACCTTATCTGCAATTTTTAAAATTCTTGTTTACCAGTGAGTTGTATTGATTATTTTATTTCTTTACTGTTCGTACAGGTGCCTGTAAGTTTAGTTGCCAGTAAGTTAACTCATTCCACTCCGTGAGAAGTATCACAATGTCTGAAGAAAATAATGAGCTAACTTACATTCTTACCTGGCCTTGTCTGATAACAGGGGCTCCTAGCCTATGACAATCCAATAATCATTTTCGAAGAGCAGTGAGGAAATGCGACAGACAAATTATGCGGATCAAGACCTCAATATCAATGTTTGAAGTCAATGGTCAGATGTCGTGTTAATGATATTTGTTGGGGGATAAACATTGATTGCTTTTAGCTTCCCTATTTCTCTTCCTATGATGATGCCCTGGGATTAATTATGCATACCTCTACAGATAGTGGAAGACGTATAAACAGGTTGGTTCCTCTGTTCTGACTCTTTCCCCTTACTATAAATGTATGATTCAGGAGCAAAAGCCCCTTGAGCCTTACTCTGCCATTCAATAAGAACACAGCTGTATCCTCAAATGTGTATTCTGGATCAGCCCTAATAACTTTCACCTTCCTACTTAACAAGAATCTACCTCTGCCTTAAAAATGTTCAAGGACTCTTCTCCACCATCGTTTCAGGAAGAGAGTTCAAAAGACTCGCAACGCTCAGAGAGAAAAAAATTGCCTAATCTCTGTTTCAGATGGGCAACCCCTAATTTTTAAACAGTGGCCCCCTACTTCTGGATTCTCCCATTAATTAACCCCACACCCATCCTGACAAGACCCATCAGGATCTTATATGTTTCAATCAGGTCACCTCTTAATCTTCTAAACTCCAGAAGATACAAGCCCAGCCTGACCAATCTTTCCTAATACACAGACCTCAGAGATAGTAAGAACTGTAGATGCTGGAGCCAGAAATAACACAGTGTGGAGTTGGAGGAATACAGCAGGCCAGGCAACATCAGAGGAGCAGAAAAGTTTACTTTTCCAGTCGGGACCCTTCTTCAGAAATTTTATGAAGGGTCCCGACCTGAAACATCAACTTTCCTGCTCCTCAGATGCTGCCTGGCCTGCTGTGTTCCTCCGACTTCACACTGTGTTACATTTAATAAGATGACCTGCCTATTCCAGATACTAGTCTAGTAAACATCATCTGAATTGCCCTCAAAACATTTACATCTTTCCTTAAATAAAGTGACCGATTCTGTGCACAGTATTTTGGATGTGATCTCACCAATGCCCTGTATAACTGAGGCATAACGTCTACACTTTTGTATTCAATTCCTGTTGCAATATTGTATTGACTTTCTGAAGTATTGGCTGTATTTGCATACTAATCTTCTATGATTCATGCACTAGGACACCCAAATCCCTCTGCATTTCAGAGCTCTGCAGCCTCTCACTATTTAGATAATACGCTTCATAGAACATAGAACAATACAGCGCAGAACAGGCCCTTCGGCCCTCGATGTTGCGCTGACCTGTGAACTAATCTAAGCCCATCCCCTACACTATCCCATCATCATCCATATGCTTATCCAAGGACTGTTTAGATGCCCCCAACGTGGCTGAGTTAACTACATTGGCAGGCAGGGCATTCCACGCCCTCACCACTCTCTGAGTAAAGAACCTGCCTCTGACATCTATCTTAAATCTATCACCCCTCAAATTGCAGCTATGCCCCCTCATACTAGCCGACGTCATCATCCTAGGAAAAAGACTCTCACTGTCCACCCTATCTAATCCTCTGATCATTTTGTATGTCTCTATTAAATCCCCTCTTAGCCTTCTTCTCTCCAATGAGAACAGACCCAAGTCCCTCAGTCTTTCCTCATAAGACCTTCGCTCCAGACCAGGCAACATCCTGGTAAATCTCCTCTGCACCTTTTCCAATGCTTCCACATTCTTTCTGTAATGGGGCGACCAGAACTGTACGCAATATTCCAAGTGAGGCCGCACTAGCGTTTTGTACAGTTGCAGCATGACATCACGGCTCCGGAACTCAATCCCTCTACCAATGAAACCTAACACACCGTATGCCTTCTTAACAGCACTACCAACCTGGGTGGCAACTTTCAGGGATCTATGTACCTGGACACCAAGATCCCTCTGCACATCCACACTACCAAGAATCTTTCCATTGACCCAGTATTCTGCCTTCCTATTATTCTTCCCAAAGTGCATCACCTCACATTTATCTGCATTGAACTCCATTTGCCACCTTTCAGCCCAATTCTGCAGTTTATCCAAGTCTCCCTGCAACCTGCAACATTCTTCCACACTGTCCTCCACTCCACCGACTTTAGTGTCATCTGCAAACTTATTAACCCATCCACCTATGTCTGCGTCCAAGTCACTTATAAAAATGACAAACAGCAGTGGTCCCAAAACAGATCCTTGTGGCACACCACTAGTAACCGGACTCCAGGCTGAATATTTCCCATCAACCACCACTCGTTGCCTTCTTTCAGAAAGCCAGTTTCTAATCCAAACTGCTAAATCTCCCTCAATCCCATGCCTCCGCATTTTCTCCAATTTATCTACCAATTTATCTTGATTTATCTACCTTCACACCTTCTAGGATTGATAACACCTCCTCCTTACTAACCTCAATCCTTTCAAGTCTAATAGCCCGTATCTCAGTCTTCTCCTCTACAATATTCTCCTTTTTCCAAGTGAAAACAGATGAGAAATATTTGTTTAGCACCTCTCCAATCTCCACAGGGTCCACACACAACTTCCCACTTCTGTCTTTGACTGGCCCTATCCTTACCCTAGTCATCCTTTTATCCCTTCTCTTTTATTCATAATATCAAAATGGATAGTTTTACATGTTCACTTATTCTCTTTTCTTCCTCTCTATTTCTCTTTTTATCTATTTAATGTCACAGATCACTGCTCACTTGAGGAAAGCTTGATAGATATTTTATGAGCCAAACTCGAATCCAAACAGAAGCTGCTGAAAATGGTCAGCAGGTCAGACAGCATCTATGGAGAAAGAAATGGTGTTAATATTTCAGACTATCAACTTTGAAGAGAATGACTAAGCTAACAGGTTAAAAAAAAACCATTGGAGAACTCAGAGATAATTTCATTTTCTGATGAAAGGTCTAGGCCCGAAACGTCAAGCTTTCCTGCTCCTCTGATGCTGCTTGGCCTGCTGTGTTCATCCAGCTCTACACTTTGTTATCTCTTACCATTGGAGAACTCAATTGTTTCAAGATAGGGTGATCCTCAAAACGTAGTGGATCACTAATGTCCTTTAGGAAAGGAAATCTGCCATCCTCAGCTGATCTGGCCTACATACATCCCCAGATCTACAGCAATGAGGTTGACTGTGAAATGTTTGAGGAAGCTACTTGTTTCAAAGGCAGTTAGGGATAAGCAACAAACATTGACTTTTCCAGTAATGTCCGTAACTGTGAAAGAATAAAGAAACTGAATAAAACACCCAAACAAAAGCAAATGCTGCAAATTTTGGGGATTTTGGACTGAAAACAGTGTTATCAACGTTTTCTCCGGCTTCCAAAGCATTTTGCTTTTATGTACCAAGCAGTTCCTGGTAGTGCCTATTGAATGTTGGGGAACAGACTGCAACCAGAGTTGCTAGAGATGAATATTCTCAAACCTGGATGAAATACTCACGAAAGAAAAGCCATTGGAAAGTCAAACAGAATGAAAGAAGGGAAGATTGCTATTTCATGACCCCAAGATGCCCCAGTCCGCACTACAGACAGTGAATTATTTTTTTCAAAGTGCAGTCACTGTTGTCATGTAGGGAACAGGACAATCAATTTTACAAACAACAAAGTCATTGTGACCACATTAATGATGTTGTATGTTCCATGTTGGAGCAGACCACTAGAGAGAACAACCTAGATATTCTGCAGTCTATTGCCACTGGACATTTTATATCCACCTGAGAGGGCAAATAGGACATCAATTCATCTTGTCAGAAAAGCAGCACGCTCAACAGTGCAACACTGCTTCTAAAACAGTATCAGCCTCGACTCCTTTTGTGTTTTAGTCTCTGGAGTCGGACTGAACCCACTACTGATTTCAGCAGGACTAACAAAGGGTCCTGACGAAGGGTTTTGGCCTGAAATGTTGATTTTCCTGCTCCTCTGATGCTGTCTGACCTGCTGTGATTTTCCAGCCTCACATCTAAAGACTCTGGCTTCCAATATCGGCGGTCCTTATTATCTCCATTGTTTATTTGTTATTGGACTTGTAATCCAGAGAAATTTTCCGAAATCCCGCCATGGCAGCTGGGAAATTCAAGTTTAGTTAACAAAATAATAGAACCAAAATGTGAAATAAATGCTTGAATCAGTAATACAAACATACTAATTAGGAGCAGAAGGCCATTCAGTCCTTTGAGTCTTCTCCATCATTCAATATTATCAGATTCATACAGATTAAGAAAGGCCCTTCAGCCCATCAAGTCTGCATGGACATAACTACTACTAAAAGTGCACTAATCCCAGTTGTCCCAAATCCGAGATAACAAGGTGTGGGGCTGGATGAACACAGCAGGCCAAGCAGTATCAGAGGAGCAGG
>JAHRHZ010000145.1:89557892-89573480 GCA_024137785.1 Ginglymostoma cirratum | reverse complement strand
TAGGCCCGAAACGTCAAGATTTCCTGCTCCTATGATGCTGCTTGGCCTGCTGTGTTCATCCAGCTCTACACCTTGTTAGTCTGAAGAAGGGTCACTGGAGTCAAAACATTAACTTGTTTCTTTCTGTGCAGATGCCACCTACTGCGTTTCTTCAGCATTCTCTGTGCTTGCTTCTTTAGGTTGCTCTCTGGGAAGAAGAGTTGTATTATGACAAGAGGCAGAGTACATTGAGCCTATATTCTCTGGTGTGGTGAAGAATGAAGCCTATGAGATTCTGATTAGACTTGTTTGCAGAGATACTGAAGAGATGGTCAGTGAATTTACAGCTCAGCAGCATTGTCTCAGAATGAGACCCAATAAGTTGGGATAAATTATTTAAATCAAAGGGTTATTTGGAATTCCCTGCCCCAGTGGATCGAGGACACTCCATCACTGAATTCTTGGCATAGACAGATTGTTTGTCTCAGGGAATCAAATGATATGAGGAATAGGTAGGAAGATGGAATTAAAGCACACAATCAGCCATCAGCATATTGAATGATAGAGCAGGCTTGATGGGCTGGAAGGTCCACTCCTGCCCTTATTTCTTGTAAGGCCTTGAGATCCTTCTTAAAATCCAGTACCAGAAAAGGACTCGAGCTGAACCTGACCGAGATGTCATTGAGGTTGGCTTAATGTCCTTGTTTGTACATTCCGTGTCCCTCTTAATGAAGCCAAGGACGCTGTCAGCTTTCTTAACAGCTGGACTGTCGCCTTCAGGACCTAATGTTCATTTTAATTCATTCACAGGGTGTGGGTGTTGCTGGTTCGGTCGACTTTTATTGTCCATGTCTGGAGAAGATGGTGGTGAGCTGCATCTTAAGCTATATATTCCTTGAGCTGTAGGTTCGCCTACAATGCTTTTAGGGACGAGTTCCAGGACATTGACTCAGCAACAGTGAAGTAGCAGCCATATACTTCCAAATTGTGTCTTGGAGGGGGACTTGCAGGTCATGGTGATCCCATGTATCTGCTGCACCTTTTAGGTGGTAGAAGCCACAGGCTTGGAAGCCTTTGTCAAAGGAGCCTCGCTGAGTTGTTGAAATGTTTCTTATAGAAAGTACATACTGTTGTGACTGCATATTGGATGATGATGGGTGTAATTGTTCACCATGGTGGGTAGGGTGCCAATCAGCTGGGCTGCTTTGTCCTGGTTAGCGTCAAGCTTCTTGAGTGTTGTTGGGGCTGATCTCATCCATCACTCTCCTGACTTCACACTCTTGTATCAAATCTTTCCCTATTTATTCCCCTCCTGAGAGTGTGGGCTCACAAGGAGGTGGTTTATAATGCTTTAGCATTACTTCCATCTTTCTGAGTCGGTTCCTTAGCGAAACCCCATTTCATCTCTACATCATAACTTCCAAAGCCAAATTTAAAGACCTAAGCTGCAGTTTCTTGCAAACGCTCAAGACGCACGTTCGAGAACTGAGTGCACCATCCAGGTTGGTACATCCCAGAGTGCTGAGGGAGTGCTGCACTGTCAGATATGCTTTCTTGAGGCCAGGATGTTAATCGTGTCTCTGTTTGCTCTCTCCGACGGATGTATTGGATCCCATGGCACTATATTGAAGTAAGACAGAGAAGTGTTCCCTGGTAGTCCTAGCCAATAGTTATCCATCCAGGTATCCTGGTCATCACCGAACTGAGAAGTTGTGAATTGGCTAACATGCTTCCTGCATTACAACAATGCTGCAAAAAGGACTTGATTGGATGTTAGTTCATGTAGAATGTTGTGTGTTCGTGAAAAGCAATACTTACCATTGTCCCTTTAATCATTGTTACTTTCCATCTCTCGCATTCTCCAGTTCTGACTGAAAAGCTGTCAAGCTAAAGCATTGACTTTTCTTCATCCTTCGCAGATGAGTCTGAACATTCCCAGCATTTATCTTATCTTTACTTTATACAGCTTTTTTGGAGCAATAATCTGCTTTCCTGTTACATTCTTTAATTCTTCCCCTTCATGGAATCCCTACAATGCGGAAGCAGGCCATTCAGCCCATTGAGTCTGTACCGACCTGCCGAAGAGCATATGTCAGCCAGACAATGGCAGATTTCCTTTTCGAAAGGGTTTCACAAACCTAGTGAGTTTTTATAACAATTGATGATAGTTATCATGGTTACCATTACTTACTCTAACAAGTGAAGTCAATCTCTCCCCATGAAAGCGTTATCCTGGATTACTAAAACCAGTCATATTACCGCAATGCTATCATCTCAGCAAATTGATTGATTGATTTATTTCTTGTCACATGTATTTTGTTACAAAATACAGTGAAAAGGATTGCATAGTGTCACCACTCTCCAGTGCCACCTTAAAACACAGAAAAATTAACCGAGGCGTAGAATATAAAAAATTAAAGGCGTAAAATTAAAGGCGTAAAAAATTAAAGAAATAAAGTTCAACTTTGCACAGTTCTCCATGTTAAGTGGCCGGAAGTTGCTGTATCGATCTGATAGATAAGAATTACACTCATCACAGAAATTAAGCCTTGTCTCTTAAATTCGAGGACCCCTTTTCAATTACTTTACTGCTTCCTATTAAGCCCCCTGCCACATAAATAAACAATTAAAACTTCGGAGAAGTGTTGCTTTGGATATTGTTTGAAATTTTAGATCTTTACACTTTCTTTCTATTTTTCTCTCTCTCGATGCAAACTTCCTTCCTCTCTCCTTATTTCTTTTTCTGGTTCCGGTTTGGCACTGAATTCATCCGTGCGACTGTGCATTACCTGCTGTTGCCCCTCCGGTTTCATTTCTGTTTCTTCCTTCAGGTTGGTTAAGGGGATTCCTGGTTACTTACCTGCTTACCTCAGGTTGGCATTTCGTTTGCAGCAACAAAATCACCTCAACAACACGCCACGGAACTGCGGAAACACCCAAGTCTGCATGGGCAAGTCGCATTAGTGGCCACTGTCATTAGATTTGCTGTTGAAGAAATGTTTACTGCTTATATTGTACGTAGGAAGTGGCCATTCGGCCCCTCAAACTTTTTATTGCCTTCAGATCATACTTGTTCCTTTTCCTTAATTCATCAATCCATTTTTGTTTTGGTTTGTTTGCATAAGTTCAGGCCAGACCTTGAGGTGTTTCTTCAAACAGTACTTAATGACGATAATGACATGTTCTGGCCTATATGTGGCTTCAGACCCACAGCAATGTGGTTGACTCTTAACTGCCCTCTTGGCAATTAGGGATGGACAATAAATGCTGGCCTAGCCAGTGATGTCCATATCTCGTGAATGAATCATTAAAAAAAATCTAGCAGCACCAAAAGGAATGATATTGACCCAAATGGTGTGATATTATCCCAAATGGTGTGACTTTGTCCCACATGTTGAAATTGCTCAGGGTGGTCCAAGGCTTGGTGTTAGCTGATCTGAGTCAAAGTGGGGTGAGGCGTCCCGGTGCTGGGAAGGTAAAAGGTTTAAAACATCCCCCTGAAGCCTAAGGGCTCCATCAGTGGGTGCCATCATTGAATGTCTCACCATGCCTCTTGTTCCCACGCTATGTTTAAGACTGGCAGTCAGTGACCAGCTTTCTTCAGGTTTTCACAACCTCCAAAGTATAGGGAGCACATTCAGGTCACTGGATTGAGCCTTTGGGCTTGGGGTTGGGAGTACCACCACCTGAACTACAAGCTTTGAGGGGCAAACAGCGAAGTGGTTTCAGGAAAAGAGACCAGAAGTATCGAGACTGAAGGCTTGGTTACCAGCACAGGGATGAATAGCCACAGTGAGATTTGGTGATGAGCAGCGAATGTCCATTAGAGCTCTGGACTGTACACTGTGACCCAGCTCTGCCCTTTCATATGTGGGCAAAATAATAGCCTTGCTGAGCACTAAACATCGGTTGAGATTATTTTGAGCATATTAAATGCAAGCTTCTTGGAGCCTGTAGCTCACCCTTATTAACTGCATTGACCCCAGAAGATTTATTTTATTTATTTTGGAAGCATATAACTGTAGTTAACTCAGTAAAAATTACACTCCTAGATTATACTGGGGTGTTCTGTGCATTAAATAAAAGTTATTTAAAGCCTTGGGTCTGTTCTTTAGTAGGGGAGAGCAGGACACTGCAGGGAGTCCTCATTCCTACACCTTGAAAGAAAATGGACCGTGTTTGACCTGGAGAAAGATTTAGTGCCACCTACTGACACACTTGAGTATAACGAATTTGACGAGGATTAGCAATGACCACTCCACGGTCTGCCCTGATGGAATTCCAGGCACCTTCTCTCGCACAAACATTTATCTAAGTCGGAAATTAAGTTGCTGCTATTTCTAATAGATTCTGCAGCGAAACCCCAACCCACCATGCAGAAAGAAAGTTCTTTCATCATCAAAAATTTAGATGCGGCAACGTTATCTCCTTGAGTCTAGGACCTGAGGGCATGATCTCAAAATAAGAAATTGCACAGTTAGGACGCAGATGAGAAGGAATTTCTTCTCTCAGAGGGTAGTGAATCTGTGGAATTCTTTACCGTAGAGGGCTGTCGAGGCTGGGTCATTCAGAATATTCAAGCCTGAGACAGATAGATATTTAATCAGTGAGAGAGTCAAAGGTTATGGGGAAAAGGCAACAAATTGGAGTTGAGGATTATCAAATCAGCTGTGATCACATTGAATGGTAGAACAGGTTCGAGGGGCTGAATGGCCTACTTCTGCTCATACGTCTTATGGTCTCCACCTTTAGACGGTAAAAAAGACTCACATTTATGTAGTGTCTTTCATGACCTTAGGCCATTCCCAAAAATTCTGAGCCAATGAAATACTTTCTGAAGTGGAGTCAGCTCTGCAGCATAGAAAGACAGCATCCAACTTGTGCATGGCAAGATCCCATTAAAGGAACAATGTGACAAATGATTCAGTGCTCTTCAATGACTGGGACACCTATGTCAATAGCTTGTTTAACATCCACCTGAGAGGTAAGACTGCACCTTTACCGGTCACCTGATCTGAAAGACTGCTTTCCATTAGTGCAGCGCTCCCTCAGGACGGAGGTTCTGTGCTCATGTCTCTAGTGTCCATCTCGATTCCAAAAAATTCTGAGCAACGAAGGCAGATACTTAGCAACAGGTGCTGCAGTATTTGGATTGATTGATACAGATTTTGTAAAGATCTTAGTTTTTGAAGGCCATGCATTTCTAGAGTGTTTTTCATGACCATCAGGTGTCTTAGAGGGTTTTACAGCTAAGTACACACTCGTGAACATAGTCACTGCTGTAATGTAGGAATCACAGCCATTTTTAATGACTACAGTTTAGGATTACAGATACCAATAGCCATTTGAATTATCCTGAAGACAATTTCCATTTTGGCTGCTATACAAAACGATAAAGTCAAAGAAACCATGATACAGTCCTTTGTATTTGATGCCTACAAAATTCCAAACTACAAAACAGGAATCAACCTTATTTGGACTGAGAGTGCAGAGTTAAACATTGATTATGAATTACTACTGCTACAGAAAGGACTGTGTTAAAATTCAAATGCTTCAGCTATCAAGAACTCCACTTTGAACTGAAGCTGGTCTCTGGAATAAAAGCAAAACATTGCACATGTTGGAAATCTGAAATAAGCAGAGAATACTGGAGAAACTCAGTAGGTCTGGCAGCATCTGTGGAGAGAGAAACAGAGTTAATGTTTTGAGTCTGGTATGACTCTGCTTCAGAACCAATTTCTTCTAAATAGACAGCACCTACTAAATAGACGACACTAAGAGGACACAGTACGCCCTAACACATAGGCCACACCGACCCACATCAAGAACAGATCAGAACTGACAACAAGATTCTTAAGACCACTAGGAATCATGGTAACACACAAGCCCACAGCCACTCTATGACAAACACTCACAAGGATTAAAGACACCATTCCCATGACATGAAGAACTAACGTAGTTTACAAAATACTATGCAATGACTGCCACAAACATTACATTGGACAGACAGGAAGGAAACTAGCCATCAGAATACACGAACATCATTTAGCAGCAAAACGACATGACGAACTTTCCCTAATATCAGTACACTTGGACAATGAAGGCCATCAGTTTAACTGGGACAAGGTAACCATAGTAGCCCAAGCCAAACATAGACACGCACAGGAATTCCTAGAGGCATGGTTCTCAACCCAAGATGCTATCAACAAACATATAGAATTGGTCCCCGTGTACAAACCCATACAGAACAAACCAGAAATGACATTACACACCATAATGGACCGGACAGTATAAATTCCAAGCAGAGTAGAACAATATCACTTCGTCGGAGGCCTCACTGATGATGTTATCTAGCATGGTGACAAAATGTCTGAACAAAAACAAGGCAGCTCGGTGAGCAAGCCAACAACCTCACCCACAACCCAAGCTACAGATCTTCACAAAAACCTTAACCCGATTTCTTCTTCGGTTCTGAAGAGGAGCCCAACCAAACTCAAAATGTTCACTCTTTTTTTCTCCAGAAATGCTGCTGGACCTGCTGAGTTTCTCCTGCATTCTCTCACAGCGCCTCTAAGATCAATTAAACATGAAAATTCTTGATTTATTAGCGAATGGAAATCTGTGATCCCAACTATTGGGAAAGCAGAATTTATTTTGACAATTGAAAGCCCTCAGATTTTCTCTGATGTTTTTACAACAATAGTGCTCCGAAAGACGCTATTAGGCCTATGTCCCTTTTCAAATACCCTATCCATTCAGTCCCTGTCTCCCACTTCTTTCCCAGAAACCAGCATTTTCCTCCGATCTTTGGAAGCAGCCAACAAATTCCTTTGTAATTTTTTCATCTAATGTTCTTCGACTGTTTTTACAGGCATGGCTTTTAAGATCACCAGCTCCTGGGTTCTAGAATGTTCTGCAATTCCATTCTTTTTGACCTTTTCAGCTCCCTCTTTCCCCTCACAACTTACCCACATTTCAACATTAAAAAAAATCTTTTAATGATTGGGCAAAATTATTTTTAATATAACAGGAACCCAAAGTTTGATTTATACATTTTATTCAAAGAAGTGACCTCTTTTAGCCAAGTCCAATGAAGATAATCAATATAACCAGGAAGTCCACTTGCCTGGCAACTCAGTAGCAGCACTTTCAATATTTACTCCATCCACCATTGATGTAATGTGTACTATCAACAAGATTCTGCAGCTCATCAAAAAGACATCGAATGCACTTTCCAGACGCAAGCTTCAGCCACCTTGAAGGACAAGGACAGCAGATACATGGGAACACCACCACCTCCAAGTTCTCCTCCAAGCCACTCGCCATCCTGACTTGGAAATATATCACCGTTCCTTCAGTGCCACTGGGTCAAAATCCTAGAATTCCCTCCCTGTTAGCATTGTGGCTCTACCTGCAAAATATGGATTGCAGTATTTTGAGAAGGCAGGTCACCATTACTTTCTCAAGGGAGTTAGAGACCGACGATAAATGCTGACCCAGCCAGTGATGATCATATCAAGTCATTGAAACATAGAAGATAGAAGAAGAAGTAGACCGCCCTTTGAACCTGCTCTGCCATTCAATATGATCATGGCTGATCATCCAACTCAATCCCCTGTGCCCTCTTTCTCTCCATAATCTTTGATCGCTTTAGCCCTAAGAGTTCCTTTTTGAAACTATACAATGCCTCAGCTTCAACCATTTTCTGTGCAGAGAATTCCACAGACTCCCCACTCCCTGGGTGAAGACATTTCTCCTCATCTCAGTCCTAAATGGCCAACCCTTTACCCTGTGGCCCCCTGGTTCTGGACTCCTGGGTCATCCTTCCTGTGTTTACACTGTCTAGTCCCGTCAGAATTTTCTAGGTTTCTATGAGATTCCCCTCATTCTTCTAAACTCCAGTGAATATAGTCCTACCCAATCCAGCCTATTTTCATACATCAGCCCTGCCATCCCAGGAACCAGTCTGGTAAACCTTTGTTGCGCTCCCTCAATCGCCAGAACATCCTTCCTCAGATAAGGAGACCAAAACTGTGTACAATGTTCCGATGTGGTCTCACCAGGGCCCTGTACAATTGCAGCAAGGAGCATCCGTGCTCCTGTACATGAATCCTCTCATAATGAAGGCTAACATACCGTTTGCCTTTTCCACTGACTGCTCCAGCTACATATTTACTGTCAGTGACTGGTGTACAAGGACACACAGGTCTCTTTGCACCTCCCCCTTTCCCAATCTATCGCCTCTCAGATAACAATCTGCCTTCGTGTTGTATTCACCAAAGTGGATAACTTGACATTTATCCATATTGTACTTCATCTGCCACACTTTTACCCAGTCACTCAACTTGTTCAAATCACATTGAAGCATCTCTGCTCCCTCCTCACAGTTCAATATGATTCCTATTCAGAGCTGGAAAGAAGACATGCAGAAGACTGGAGACATTAACTCTGTTTCTTTTGCCACCGATACTGCTGGACCTGCAGTGTTTCTCCAGAACGTTGTGGAGATTGCTGAGTGTGTATTGGATGTTTCTTTTCCCTATGTTAAAGCAAAAGATACAGTTCAGAAGGCAAATTAATTCACTGAACAGTTCTTTGAAACATTGTAACGAAGTGGAAACTTGTACAATTACATAAATTCTGTCCTTTCTTTTACCTCAGTGAGAGATTTGTGCAATAAAGAACCTGCTTTGTCGAGCAAGTTGATAGTTTTCAGCGTTAATTTTGGGACGAAGCCTCTCTGTGATGCTCTCCCCACGCATTTTATGGGATGGATGGCAAAGATGGCACAGCGACACTATCTCAAACTGTGAAAAACTCCCATCAACTGATAGAAGCACACAATGCAGGGCAGCTTCTGAAGGACAGAGCCAGCAGCAACAGAGACAGACAGGGGAGATCATTTTACAAAGAAGGTGGGACTGAAAGAGAGTGAGAATTAGAGAGAGGGAAAGGGTAGGGGGAGGAAAAAGGAACCGAGAACTAAAGTGAAAGAGTAAAATCCAAAAGGGAAACAAAAAGCAAAATAAAGGATGGAAAAGGAAAGATTGAAGAGAAAGTGTAAGATAGAAAGTGATAGAAAGGAGAGACAGACAAGCCCATTGAAACGCAGTTTGAATAGGAGCAAATTACTGCTGATGCTGGAATCGGTACCAAAAACAAAATGTTAACATGCTCTCTCTCCACGGATGCCGTCTGACCCACTGTCATCTCCAGCATTTGTTGTTTTCAGTGAAACCCAGTCTGAATTTTGTAAAGAGTTCATATTGTTTAAATTTTAATTTCTCTGGTAAAAGAAGCTTTTCTCTGTAAATCCAGCCTCATTCTGTCCCTGTTAACTGGTGTTTCTTTTTTATTCAGTCACAGGATGAGGGCATCACTGCTAGGCCAGCATTCATTACCCATCCCTAATTGCCCAGAGGGCAGTTAAGAGTCAAACACATTGCTGTGGGTCTGGAGTCACATGTAGGCCAGACCAGGTAAAAATGGCGGTTTCCTTCCCTAAAGGAGATTCATCAACTAGATGTGTTTTCGCCCAGCAACAAACAATAGTTTCATGGTTAACTTTACATTCTTAATTCCAGATTTTTATTGCATTTCACTACCTGTCATGGCAGGATTTCCTTAGAATCCCAAGAGTGTGGGAACAGGCCCTTTGGCCCAACAAGTCCACATTGACCCTCAGAGCATCCCACCCAGACCCATCCCCCCATAACTCACCTAATCTACACAGCCCTGGGCACTATAGCACTGCCAATCCACCCTAACCTGCACATCTTTGGACTGTGGGAGGAAACCAGAGCACCCAGAGGAAATCCATGCAGACACAGAGAGAATGTGCAAACTCCCCTCAGCCACCTGAGGGTGGAATCAAACCCAGGTTTCTGGAGCTATGAGGGAGTAGTGCTAACCACTGAGCCACCATGCCACCCCAGGGTCTCAGGCTGTTACCTGGATCTCTAGATTTCTAGTCCAGTGACTGTACCACTAGGCGTTGCTTGTTGGAGATATGGACGCAGGACTATAGCCATGTGGTGGACAGAGTATGTGGCTCTCATTGTGGGATCTGGGGAGTACACGACTGTGTTTTGTTCTCTTTAGAAATGGTTCCAGTCTTGGGTTGGATCAGGCGAAGCGACAAGGACCTCAAAGCAGATCTGTGAGGCCGCGATGTTGTTCCTAACTGGATGGTGAAAAGCAAGCAATTGATCATCACCCAGTTTAAGACCTTAATGATCCCATTGCTTTACATAACAATGACCATTTGATGAATTAGGAAGCAAAAGAGATTTACAAAGATTTCACTGTCAATCTATAACTCTATACCCAGTTTCTGTCTGGAAACCTAAAATCCACGAGGGACAAATTCAGCTCTTTATCAACCTTTTTGGACATGTTAAGATACCCCTCTGGAGCAGGTGTGACTTGAACCAGGATCACTTGGCACAGAAGTGGGGACACTACCACTGCACCACAGAAGCCATAATCACCCAGCAACTTACACAAGTGAGAACACACAAGGACCCATTCAGGATTTAAACCTGAAACCTCCCGCACGGTCATTCATTAAGAAACTGAAAGTGAGGATCATATCCCTAAAGCAACAAAACAGCGAAGAACTCAGCCTTTTTTTAAAAAAAAATACTACCAAACCAACCAGAGGGTGCTGAGACATCACTTGTTTGCACACTTGGGAGTGTGCTTTGCAGTCAGCGGGGGTGTGAATGGCATTGTGGAAGAACCTGCTGTTAAGGAACAGTCAGCCCCAAACATTACATTACTGTAATATTTCTGTCCCTCCTTCCTCCTCCAACCAAATGAACAAAACACCCAATTAATAAAATTGCAAGGGCTGCCCCACCAGGGACACAAAAACAAAAAGGAAACAAGGGAGGGGATGGGTGTGAAATGGAGTCGACCAGGGGAGATGAAGCTGCCCAGACCCTATGGTGCCCATGGAATTCAGCAAAAAGAAATCTGGATCGAAAACTAATGGTCTCAGGAAAAGTACGTACGAAGCTGTCAGGTTCAAAAAAACAAAAGCACAAATGCCTTTTTAGTGAGGGAAACCGCTTAGTCTTGCATGGTTTAGCCTCTCTGTGGATCTAAACTTTGTGTATCTAGTCTTTGGCCTATATGTGACTATAGCTTTGGCCTATAGGTGACTATATTCTTTGGCCTATATGTGACTCCAGCCTTTGGCCTATAGGTGACTATAGTCTTTGGCCTATATAAGATTCTAGCCTTTGGCCCATGGGTGACCATATTCCCACACCAGTGTAGTTGACACTTCACTACTTTCTGAAGAAGCCTGGCAAACTGCTCAGCTATTTAAAGAACCAGCAAGAATTTCAAGAAGGGTAGTTGGGGGGGGGTGGGGGTAGCCAATAAGTGCTGACCTCACCAATTACCTTGACATCCTGTGAATGAACATGGAAATTGGTCTGCTTCATGGGGAATTGGTTGAGGGATGAATATTGGTCAATGGCACTAAATCACTTCTCTTCCAGTAATCCGGAGATCCAGGCTGAGGTTCTGCTGACATGGGTTTGAATTCCAAAACTTGAATTCAATAAAGTATTGAATTAAAAGCTCATCTAATGGGGACTGAGATAACAAGGTGTAGAGCTGGATCAACACAGCAGGCCAAGCAGCATCAGAGCAGCAGTACTGCTGTCTTCAAAACCCATCTGGTTGGCTAATGTACTTCAGTGAAAGTATATCTGCCATCCCTAGGCCTACATGTGAATCCAGATACACAGCAAGTGCTTAACTCTTAACTGCCCTCTGAAATGGCCTCATAAGAGAGATAGAAAAGAAAAGTAGGCCATTCAGCCCTTTGAGCCTGCACAGTATGATCAAGGCTGATCATCCAGTTCAGTCCCCTTTTCATACTTTCTCCACACGCCCTTTAGCTTTTTAAACTATAACTAAATCCTTTCTGAAAATATTCTCTATGCAAGGGCAATTAAGGTTGTCCTTGCCAGTGATGCCCACATCCCCATGCCAGAATGAAAATAACGATCCATTCAATTGATCTGCTCTGGTACTGGCCTGAGATAGGGACTCACAGCCTCCTATCTCATTGAAGTGGACAGCTATAAACTGGATGATGCTGTCAATCAATGCTGTTTAATCCTCACGTGTTAAAGGTGTGTATCTGCCCAGATGCTTAATAGAACTTGTGGAGTAAGCGTGAAAAAGAAATTAACCACTGCAGCACTCCAGGGAGGGGACATGCATGATTATGCTTAACAAGATGTCCTCCTCTTCCCGTTAAAATCTGAAAATTGCACTTTTTTTCATGGGACACGGGGTTTGCTGGCTGGGCAATCCCTAATTGCCCTTGAGAAGGTGGTGATGAGCTGCCTTCTTGAACCGCTGCAGTCCATATGCTGTGGGTTGACACACAATGACCTTCGGGAGGGAATTCTAAGATTCTGATCCAGTGACACTGAAGGAACAGTGATATAGTTCCAAGCCAGGATGGTGACTGACTTGGAAGGGAACTTGAAACTGATGGTGTTCCCATGTATCTCTTGCGCTTGTCCTTCTAGATGTACATGGTCATGGGTTTAGAAGGTGCTGCCTAAGGATTGTTGGTGAATTTCTGCAGGGAATTTTGTAGGTAGCGTACACTGTTGTTATTGAGCGTTGGTGCTGGAGGGAGTGCATTTCTGTGGATGTGGTGTCAAGCTTCTTGAGTGTAGATGGAGCTGCACTCATCCAGGCAAATGGGGAGTATTCCATTGCACTCCTGCCTTGTGGACAGGCTTTGAGGAGTCAGGAGGTGAGATACTCGCTGCAGTATTCCTAGCCTCTGGCCTGCTCTTGCAACCACTGTGTTTATGAGTTCCGTTGAGTTTCTGGTCAATAAAAACTCCAAGAATATTGATAGTGATGTCAAGGGGCCTCTATTGGAAATGGTCATTGCCTGGCAGTTGTGTGGCACGAATGTTACTTGTCACTTGTCAGCCCAAGCCTGGATCTTACCCAGATCTTGTTGCATTTGAAGATGGACTGTTTCAGAATCTGAGGAGTCACAAATGGTGACTCATTGTGTAATCATCAGTGAACATCCCCATTCTGACCTTATGATGGAGGGAAGGTTGTTGATGAAGCAGGTAAAGATGGTTGGGCCTCGTACTCTACCCCGAGGAACTCCTGCAGAGATGTCCTGGAGCTGAGATGGCACACCTCCAACAACCACAACCATCTTCCTCTGTACCAGGTATGACCCCAACCAGTGGAGAGTTTGCCTCATGATGACCATTCATTCCAGTTTTGCCAGGGCTCCTTGATGCTACACTTGGTTGAATGATATTAAGGGCAGCCACTCTTAGCTCACCTTTTGTATTTATTACCAAAAGAGTTCCTTAATCATTGGTGAGATCCATGCCTTACTGAGGAATAATAAGAAAAAAAAACATTGAGTAAAGCATTAAATAATAACTTAGCTTTAGTAATTCAATTAATAGTTCGAAGAGCGGCCAATGTAAATCCCAGAGACTCACACATAGGAAAGGATAGCTCTGGCTTCTCCAGGCGGTTGCTTTGGAGGAACCCCAGAGGTTCTAAGATATAGAACCTCCTTTTTAACCTGGTTAAACAGCACAGGGTACTTCATGGGAGGTGGTGAAGTTGTGGCAATGTCAATAGGCTGGTAATTCAGAGGCCCAAGCTAATGCTTTTTGAGGATACAGGTTCAAATCCTGCCACTGAGTAATTTAAATTCAATTAATAAATTTCAGATATAAAAACAAAATACTACTGATGTCAGAAAACTCAAAAAAGCACAGAGAACACTGGAGAAACTCAAACAGAAGCTGCTGGAAAAGCTCAGGAGGTCTGGCAGCATCTGCGAAGAAAAATATGAGAGTTAAAGTTTTGGGTCCGGTGACCCTTCCTCAGAATGGGAGAAACTCAGCAGGTCGGGCAACAACTGTGGAGAGAGAAATAGAGTTAACGTTCCAAGACCAATTTGACACTTCTTTTGGGGGAGTTCTGAAGAGTCAGACTGGACTTTAAATATTAACTGTGTTTCTCTCTCCGCAGATGCTACCGAATCTGGAATATGGAGGTCAGCTTTGAGGCTGATCATGAAACTACCCTGGATTGCTGTTAAAAACCCACCTCATTTACTAATGACCTGTAGGGAAGGATATCTTTCTTTCCGACATGTGACTCCAGACCCACAGTAATTATCCTTCTGAAATGGCTGTTTGAAACATTCAGTTCAAGAGCATTAAGACGTAGGCAACAAACACCCACAAAAAATTAAATAACGAAGCAAACGGACGCCAAGCCACAGAAGAATATATGAGGATAGGAAATCATAGGCTTGGTCAATGGGATACATGATAAGAACATAGAACATTACAGCACCATACAGGCCCTTCAGCCCATGATGTTGTTTCAAACTTTTACCCTAATCCTAAGGTCTATCTAACCTCCACCCCTACCTTATACTATCATCCATATGCCTATCTGATACCCCCTTAAATGTCCCTAATGAGGCCGACTCCACTACCCTCTCTGGCAATGCATTCCACACCCCTACCACTTTCTGAGTAAAGAACATACCTCTGACGTCTCCCCTATATCTACCTCCACTCACTTTAAAACTATGCCCCCTTGTAATAGCTACCTCCACCCTAGGAAAATGTCTCTGGCTGTCCACTCTATCTATACCTCTGATCATTTTGTACAAGAAGGTGTGTGTGAGGGAGAGAGAGAGAGACAGAGTGATTTTACAAGAGGAATCTAGATTTGAAGGCTTAGGCAGATGGAAGCTGATCATCTCCTTCAACAGCATTTTGCCGTATTATTTCCATAATCCCTTAATGCCATTAGTCTCCAAGCGCCTTTTTAAAAAATTCATTCACAGTACGAGGGCAACACTAGCTGGGCCGGCACTTATTGCCCATCTTCACATAGTTGTGAGTCTGGAGTGACATGTATGCCAAACCAGGTGAGGGTGGCAGTTTCCTTCCCTAAAAGGTAATAGTGAACTGGATGGGTTTTCCGCTGATCAGCAATGGATTCATGGTTATCATTAAACTCCTAATTCGGTATTTATACTGAATTCAAATTCAGCAGGATTCAAACCAGTGTCTCTGGATTAACATTTGAGCAAAACCACTAGGCCATCACATTCCCTATCTGTGATCTGTGTCTTGAAACTGCTCAATGACTGACTACCTCTGCAGTAGAGTGACCAAAGATTCACCACGCTCTGGGTGAAGAAATCCCTCTTCATCTCAGCTCTAAATTGGCTGCCCCTTACTCTGAGGCTGTGTCCCCCACTTCTAGATATTAGAGAGGAGATCTATTTGAGGTATATAAGATGCTGAAGAGGATTGACAAAGTAGGTGTGGAGCAGCTGTTTCCTTTTGTGGTGTAATCTAGAATGAAAGGTCGTGGTTTTAGGATAAGGGATGGAAAATTTAAAACGAAGATGAGGAGAAATGAGATAGTACGAACTGCAAATGCTGGAGAATCTGAGATAACAAGGTGTAGAGCTGGATGAACACAGCAGGCCAAGCAGCATCAGAGGAGCAGGAAAGCTGACGTTTCGGGCCTAGACCCTTCTTCAGAAAAAGGGTCTTC
>JAHRHZ010000145.1:89524149-89545062 GCA_024137785.1 Ginglymostoma cirratum | reverse complement strand
TGTTTTTCCTCCAGAGATGCTGCCAGACCTGCTGAGCTTTTCCAGCAGTTTCTGTTTCTGTTCCTGATTTACACCATTCTCAGTTCTTTCAGTTTTTACACTTCTTTAACTGTTTGTTCATGGGATATGAACATTGCTAGATAGGCAAGCACTCTCTAATCACCCTGGAGAAGGTAGTGGTGGGGATACATTCTTAAATGATTATGCTCTGTGTAGGTACACCAGCAATGCCCTTAAGAAGGGCGTTCCAGGATTTTGACCCAACCATAGTGAAGGAACGGTGATATATTTCCAAGTCAGGGCGGTGACTGGCTTGGAGGGGAACTTGTAGAGGGTGGTGTTCTGATGTATCTGCTGCCCTTGCAGCAGGGGGATTTCAATGTCCACCACCAAGAGTGGCTAGGCAGCAGTACTACAGATCAAGCTGGTCGGGTCCTAAAGGACATAACTGCTAGACTGGGTCTGCGGCAGGTGGCGAGGGAACCGACAAGAGGGAAAAACGTACTTGACGTCATCCTCAGCATCTGCCCATGACAGTATCGGTAAGAGTGACCACCGCAGTCCTTGTGGAGACATGATCCCACCTTCACTCTGAAAATGTGGCACTATCACCGTGCTAAATGGGACAGACTTCACACAGATCTAGCAACTCAAGACTAGGCCTCTGTGAGGCGCTGTAGCCCATCAACAACAGCAGAATTGTATTCCAGCACAATCTGTAACCTCATGGCCTGACATATCCCCCACTCAACCGTTACCATCAAGCCAGGGGATCAACCTTGGTTCAATGGAGAGTGCAGGAGGACATGCCAGCAGCAGCACCAGGATCCCTGAAGATGAGGTGTCAATCTGGTGAAGCCACCAAACAGGACTATGTGCACGCCAAACAGCGTAAGCAGTAAGTGATAGACAGAGCTAAGCGATCCCACAACCAACGGATCAGATCTAAGCTCTGCAGTCCTGCCGCATCCAGTCATGAATGGTGATGGAAAATTAAACAACTCACTGGAGGAGGAGGCTTCACAAATATCCCCATCCTCAATGATGAAAGAGCCCAGCACATCAGGGCAAAGGATAAGGTTGAAGCTTTCACAGCAATCTTCAGCCAATTCAATTCATTTCATGTTTTAACAAGAGACAGTTGGACACACTGGATACGGCAAAGGCTATGGGCCCTGACAACATTCCGGCAATGGTACTAAAGACTTGTGTTCCAGAACTTGCCGCTCCCCTAGCCAAGATGTTCCAGTACAGTTACAACACTGGCATCTCCCCGACAATGTAGAAAATTGCCCAAGTATGTCCTCTACATAAAAAGCAGAACAAATCCAGCCTGGCCAATTACCGCCCCATCAGTCTACTCTCAATCATCAATAAAGTGATAGAAGGTGTCATCAACAGTGCTATCAAGCAGCACCTGCTCAGCAATAACCTGCTCAGTGATGCCCAGTTTGGGCTCCGCCAGGGCCACTCAGCTCCTGACCTCATTACAGCCTTGGTTCAAACCTGGACAAAAGTGCTGAATTTCAGAGGTGAGGTGAGAGTGACAACCCTTGACATCAAGGCTACATTTGACCGAGTGTGGCATCAAGGAGCCCTACAAAAACTGGAATCAATGGGTATCAAGGAGCAAACGCAATGAGTATCAGATGGTTGGAGTCATACCTGACACATAAGAAGATGGTTGTGCTTGTTGGAGGTCAATCATCTCAGTTCCAGGACATCTCTGCAGGAGTTCCTCAGGGTAGTGTCCTCAGCCTAGTCATCCTCAGCTGCTCGTCATGACTTTCCTTCCATCATAAGGTCAGAAGAGCGGATGTTCACTGATGATTGCACAACACTTGACACCACTCGTGATTCCTCAGATACTGAAGCAGTTTGTGTCCAAATGCAACAAAATATGGACAATATCCAGGCTTGGGCTGACAAGTGGTAAGTAACATTTGCGCCACACAAATACCAGGCAATGACCATCACCAATAAGAGGCAATCCAACCTCTGTCCCTTGACATTCGATGGTGTTACCATCACTGAATCCCCCACTATCAACATCCTGGGAGTTATCATTGATCAGAAACTCAACTGGACTCACCATATAGACACAGTGGCTACAAAAGCAGGCTAGAAGCTAGGAATACTGCAGCGAGTAACTCACTTCCGGACTCCTAAGAGCCTGTCCACCATCTGCAAGGCACAAATCAGGGGGGTGATGGAATACTCCCCACTTGCCTGGATGGGTGCAGCCCCAACAACACTCAAGAAGCTTGACACCATCTAGGACAAAGCAGCCTGCTTGATTGGCACCACATCCACAAGCATCCCCTCCCTCTACCACCGACGCCCAGCAGCAGTGGTGTGTACTATCTACAAGATGCAGTGCAGAAATTCACCAAAGATCCTCAGACAGCACCTTCCAAACCCACGACCACTTCCATCTGGAAGGGCAAGTGCAGCAGATACATGGGAACACCATCCACTGCAAGTTCTTCTCCAAGCCACTCCTCATCCTGACTTGGAAGCATATTGCTGTTCCTTCAGTGTCACTGGGTCCAAATCCTGGAAATCCCTCCCTCAGGGCATTGCAGCAATTCAAGAAGGCAGCTCACCACCACCTTCACAAGGGGCAACCAGAGGCAGGCAACAAATGCTGACCAACCAGAGACGCCCACTTCCCACAAAATGAATAAATAATGAAAAGGGGAGATTATACAAATTAGGCCCACTTTCTCCAGAATTAAGAAAGTTATGGGCTGATATGATCAAAGACTTCAAGACATTAACAGGAGAAGACAGCATAAATCGATAAACTATTTTCACTGGTTTGGGATTGGTGTAAACTTTAGGGCCAGACCATTCAAGAGAGATGTCAGGTGGTAGATGTTTGGAACTCCCTTCCACAAATGGCAGTGGATGCTGGATTAGTTGTTAATTTTAAAACTGAGATGGATACGTTTTTGTTCAACAAAGATATTAAGGGATGTGGGCCAATGGCAGATATATGGAATTAGGCCATAAATCAGCCCCGGTCTCATTGAATTGGGGAACAGGCTTGAAGAGTTATATGGGCTACTCCCATTCCTATGTTTCTGGATTGATCTTTCAATGATGCTGGTACAGCCCCAGTGGGTCGAATGGCCTTCATCTGCCCTGTAATGTTCGATGTTTTATGTGGACCTTGAGTTTAAGAAATGGAAGGGATAATTTACAAAGAAACGACCAGTTCTGTTGACGTATTATATGACAGCAATGCAGAAAATCTCCCTGTTTATTCCAGTCTCAGAAAAGACCTTCCTATAGAAAGAAACAAAGTTACAAAATTATTATCTTGAACTTTCTACATTTCCTGCTGATTTTTGTTGCAGTTGTCTTGTTCTGTTTAACCAGGCAGCATCAGAGAGAGATGTCAAGCTATTCCAACAGCCGCCCTCCCTCCGTTGCAATCTGTATAATCGGACCCCTCCACGTTTCCAAAGAACATGTTTTGTGTCACTTGATAGGAAACAGAAACAATCAATGTTCTTCAGCTGTTACATTATTCTCGAAGTCATCCCTTCAAGGTTGCACATTCGGGCTGGCTTTTCACTGGATTATTGCAGTGATCAATCGTAAAATTATCAATAGATAAAGGGGTTGCATAATTCAACACTGGATCTCCACAGTTTTGAGTTTTCGGACGACAGCCTGTTTTTCATTTCACTTGCTTTATTTGAATTGTTAGATCAATAGAAGTAATAATGTTTCTGTTTGAACCTTATTGTGAAATTCTTGTTTGGATAGCAGAGCTTTGGAAGTAGTTTTTGTTTGGTCTGGCAAGCTCATAACACCCTCGATAAGCGGTCTAAGTCGCTGGAAATTGGTTATATCATTGAGAGGGAATTGGCAAACGAGAGGTTAGCGAACTTGTGAGTGTGATTCAGATGAATAGATTGAAGGTGTGTGTTAATTTGTGGATACTTTTCATCCTGTCAGACTCGCAACAATCCAGCCCCCATGTCCCAATGGACTCTGTGCTCCTCCAGCTTCAATGGGATAGGATCTTTCTGCCAGGATTCCCAACCACCAAGTTGCAAAGTGAAGCTCTCTCTACTTTGAAGAGATGAAGCTTACTCTAGAGGCTTCAGTTCCCAACCAATCATATCTACTCTTCTCTTTATGCTGACCATCTGAAGGGTTGAACTGGGGGGTATTACTCTGAGACATGGCTACTCCCAAACCAACATCCACCAACAGGGGCTGAATTTGGCAGTTCCATGGAAATGTTGATTGTCAAATGGCAACCCACTTTCTCAGTCCATCCATTTTCCTCTTCCAGTAATGCACTGTCGAAAATCAACAACCCATTTTGCACAACTGACCATCAAAAATAGACTTGTGTTTATATAGCGTCTTTCATGACCGCGGGACATTCCTATTATCTTTTCGGTGGTTGAGGTGCTTCAGAAGTGTGGTTGCTATTGTTGGGAATGCGGCAGCCAAATTGCGCACAGAAAGCGCCCACAAACGACAATGTGATATTGCTGAGGCAATTTGCTTCTCTGATGTTGCTTGAGGGATAAACTTTGGAACAGGACCCCGGGGGAGACAACATTGATCTTCTTTGTGGGAGGGGTTTGGGGGGGACCCTCAATTTAATGTTTCGCCTGAAAGATAGCACCTTCAGCAGTGGTGTATTTCCTCAACTGTGATCACTGAATGGCAGGGTAGGTCAAAAAAATTTCATTGTCTATCTCTGCCCCTATTTCTTATGTAAGGAGAATTAATTCTCTCACCTTATGAACTATCTGAGGCCTTGGGGTCTTTATTCTCTAGAGTTTAGAAAAATGAGATGTGATCCCATCCAAACCTGCAAAATTCTTACAGTGATGCAGAAAGGATGTTTCCTCCTGGCCAGGGATGCCTAGAACTAGGCGACATAGTTACAGAATAATGGCAAGCCATTTAGCACCAAAGTAGAAGGAGTTTCCTCAGTCAGACAGTGATGAATCTTTGGAATTCTCTGTCCCAGAAGACTGTGCAGATTCAGTTGTTGAAGGCAGAGATTGATAGTATTCTACATGTTAAAAATAGCGAGGGATATGGGACTAATACATAGACATAGAAGATCAGCCATGAACTCATTGAATGGTGAAGCTGGGTTAATGGGCTGAATGGCCTCCAGCAGCTCTTGCTTCTTACGTTCTGACGTTTTGATATGAGTCATAGTGTAGGAAGAAAGAAGAAAATATTCAATAGGAGTTGGAGGACACCCTCTGTCCCTCGGGATTGTTCCATCATTCATTTATGCCATGACTAATCCATGTCTTTATTCAATTTGCACACCCTTAGTTCTGTGAACCTTGACACACGCATATCACAAAAAGCAACATCATTGATCTCAGTTTTGATATTATTAATGGAATTCCAGCTGCAGCAGCTTTTGGCAGGAAGGGATTTTAGATATCCATTACATACTTACAAGACAGTCTCCACATATCACCTATTCTCTTTAGAAGGCCTCCATTATGAAACTCCATCCCTTACAAAGGCTCCATCAGCTTGACTCCCTCTCAAAGAGTTTGGGATGGAGGGGTTGGGGGTCCAGCCAGTGGGAGATTTTAGGTGAGTCATTCACTTTAAAGGAGAGATACTTTCTTTCAAATCAAGTAGCACAATGACAGGTGAATGCAATGCTGGGACTCACTGTTGAGAAATGTGTGGTGTTGATCCAGTTACTTCCTCTCTTCTCACTGTCATATTCTGCACATTTGTGTTTATATTCGTATCATATTCATCATATTTAATATTTTCCATATTGTCCATTGCTTGGGCTTGGGCACCCTCGACTTTAAAAAAATAACATGGTGCAGCAGAGCTTTCATAGCGGCATGCGGCATGTGGCAGTAATAGGATTTGGGGGAGGAGATGGCCTCGTGGTCCTATTGTTGGACTGTTAATTCAGAGACCCAGGTAATGTTCTGGGGACCTGGGTTCAAATCCCATCGTAGCAGATTGTGGCATTTGAATTCAATTTTAAAAAAAGTCTGGAATTAAGGGTCTAACGATGATCATGAATCCATTGTTGATTGTCAGAAACACTCATCTGGTTCAGTAATGTCCTTTAGGGAAGGAAACTGCCATCCTTACCTGGTCTGGCGTACACATGACTCCAGACCCATTGCTCTCTGGGCAATTATGGATGGGCAGTAAATGCTAGTTTAGCCAGCGACATCCTCATCCCATGAATGAATAATGAAGAAAAATGACAATGCAGGAGACTATAGGCAAATCAAATTTAGAAGCCACATTTAAGCATGACTTGGGATTCTTGCCTCGTGAGAGGGGAAATTGGAAGGGATCTCAGTATGGGATTTCAAAATATTTCTTTTTCATGTGATGTGAGCATTGCTGGCAGAGCTTGTATTTGCTGTCCATCCTTTGAACAGAGTGTCTTGCTTGGCCAGAGGGTAGTTAAAAGTCAACCACATTGCTGTGAGTCTGGAGTCACAGACCAGGGAAAGATGGCAGATTTGCTTCCTGTAGTGTAAAGGACTTAATACCTGAAAGGGTTAACTGACATAACAAGATAAACTCTCATAATGAAACAAAATGTACAAGATAACCTCTGCCCATCATTCTATGAAAGATTGTTCTTGGTAGGAGCTGGGAGTGGAGGTTGTTCTCAGTGTATACTATAAGTCCTTGTGGACAATATTGTATATACAGTCCGACAGTAACTGTTGCTAACACTAACAGCATGTAGCTGAAGTAAAATTGTGCATTTATCCTGAGCCTGATAATCTCACAAACGACAAATACATATCTCATGTTTAATGTAATTAGCTACGTAGTAGATTGGACAAACCTATTTACTGCATACCAAGATGATCTAACTTTCAATCTAAGACATTGTGTGGGCATCCTTCCCCACATGATATTAGCAGCCCAGACTAAAACCAGCAAGAAGGATTGACGGCAGTGAATCTATTCAAACAGCCCAGAGTGCAAGACCCAAAAGATTACAACCCTTCCTTCAGCAACATTGTTGAATCAGATGGGACATTGTGATCTCTTCAGACTGGACTCTGAATCATTGAAAGGAAAGGGAGAAGGACTTACATTTCAACAGCATCATTTTATTGCTGGTCAGCAGTGGAGGTAAATGTTATGGTGGGCAAGTAAGAAATTGATGTTGAGGCTACAATCAGATGATCCACGATATTATTGAATGATGCAGCTGTGTAGAGGATTGATAACGCGCTAAGGGCGGGTTAATCGTAGAGTTCCAGGGAGTGTTGTAGAAGAGAGCGACTTAGGGGTTCAGGTACATAATTCTTAGAAAGTTGTGTCACAGATAGACAGGGTGGTTAAGAAGGCATTTAGCACGCTTGCCTTCATTGCTCAGATCACCGAGTATAGGAGTTGGGATGTCATGCTACTGCTTTACAGGAAGCTGGTGAGGCCACTTTTGGAGTACTATGTACAGTTCTGGTTACCCTGCTATAGGAAAGATATTATTAAATTGGAAAGGATGCAGAAAAGATTTACAAGGATGTTACCGGGAATGGAGGGTTGAGTTATCAGGAGAGGTTGGATAAACTGGAACTTTCTCACTGAAGTGTAGGAGGCCAAGGACCTTGTAGGAGGCCAAAGACCTTATTGAGGTTTATAAAATCATGAGAGGCATATATAAGGTGAATAGACAAGGTCTTTTCCCTGGAGTGGGGAGTTCAAAGCTAGAGGGCATAATTTTAAGGTGAGAGTAGAAAGATTTGAAAGGGACCTGAGGGGCAAAGGTTTTACACAGTGGGCGGTTTAAATGAAGGGATAGGTGCGGGTACAGTTACAACATTTAAGAGACATCTGGACAAGTACATGAATAGGAAAGGTTTGGAGGGGTATGAGCCAAATGCAGGCAGGTGGGACTAGCTTAGTTTGGGAAACCTGGTTGGCATGGACAAGTTTAACCAAAGAGTCTGTTTCCTTGCTGTACAACTCGATGACTCTGTAACAGCATGACCTCCTCCTGTTTCTCATGTTCTTATGTTTAACTAACGCAGGACATCCAAAGTACTTTACAGTCAAAGAAGCACTTTTGAAAGTTCAATCACTGCTGTCATATAGGTAATAACCAACCTGCTGACAGTAAGCTCTGTAAACAACAATGTTGAGGTAACTGCACGAGTAATTCGGGTTTGAGGATAAGCATTGGCCAGGGTACCAGGAAGATTTTCACTGCTTTACTTGGAAATTCTCACGTAGGATCTTCTACATCCACCTGAGAGAGCAGCAAGTTTGGCACCTTGTCTGAAAACTGGGCACCTCTGTCAATGCTGCACTTCTATTGTTTTTTGTTCACTCGTGGTATATGGGCATCACTGGCTGGATCAGATTTTACTGCCAATCCCTAGCTACCCTTGAGAAGATGCTGGTGAGCTTCCTTCTTGAGACACGGTAAATGGTCTTTGGGTAGGGGGTTCCAAAATTTTGATCCAGCGACAATGAAGGAAGGGCGATATATTTCCAAGTCAGGATGGTGAGTGGCTTGGAAGGCAACTTTCAAGTGGCAATGTTCCCGTATTTTTCCGGCAGTTGTCCTTCTAGATGGAAGTGATTGTGGGTTTGGATGGAGCTGCCTAAGCATCTTTGGTGAATTTTTGCAGTGCGTCTTGTAGGTAGTACACGCTCCTGCTGCTGAGCGTCTGTGGTGGAGGGAGTGAATGCTTATGGATGTAAGACCAATCAAGCAGGCTGCTTTGTCTTGAATGGTCTCAAGTGTCTTGAGTCTTGTTGGAGCTGCACCCATCCAGGCAAGTGGGGAGTATTCCATCACCCTCCTGACTTGTGTCATCTGTGTCACTGCACTGGGAGTGTCAACCTGAGATGTAATGTTCAAGTACCCAGAAAGGGACAGAAATCCATAATTTCCTAACTCACTGATTTCCTACAAGTTGGCAAAGACAGAGGACAAGTTCTTAATGAGAGTGACATTGTGTTCCAGACGGCTTCTGTTTAATGAACTCGGGTTCTGCTGAAGCAATGTGTTAAATAATTCCTTTACATCTATTTCCAGGAGACCCTACATTCTCTTTTGAAACTCAGTACTTTTTCCACACACCTCTTGCTTGTGGGAAGTTGACTAAAGTGGATTCTGTTTTATATCATTGCCTGTTCCCCTGTAGAACGCTGTGTACGAATGCTATCAGGTAGCAGAATTACCAGAAATAAATGAGAATTCACTTTTTAATTCTGCCTCTTTAACATTGTAAAACATCCCAAGATGTACTATCAGATTAAATTTGACCACAAGTCACATAAGAAGAAATAAGTTCAGGTGAGTGAAACCTTGGCCAAAGATCAATATTGATTTTTATGGTTCATCTTAAAGCATGAGAAGGTGAGGTAGAGAGATAGGGAGATTTAGGGAGGCCTTATTGAAACACCATGAAACAATAGAACCTTGTTTCTAGTAGTTTCTATTTGGCATGGTTAAAAATGATAAAATTGACCCATATCCACAGGATTGTGAGCCATTGGTTGGTGAATATGAATGTCTCCATCTTAAAATTGTCATCCTTGTGTTTGAAGGCCTCAGGCCTCACTACCTAAGTAATCTCCTTTGGCTCCAGGCTGAGGATTCTGCCTTCCTAACACTTTGGCCTGTGGCCAATGACGATTTGCTTTACTTCATCATTGCCAGTTGTGACTTGAGCAGCCTGGGTGCTCAGTTTCGGAATTTCATTCTGAGATCTCTCAGCCTCTCTGTTTCTCACTCATTCAGAAATCACAAGATTTTGGTCACTTATCCAGCACGGAAACAGACCCTTTGGCCCAACTCGTCCATTATGACCAGTTTCCTCAACCAAACTAGTCCCATTTGTTTGTATTTGGCCCTTATCCCTCCAAATCTTTCCTAGCCATGTACCTGTCCAAATGTCTTTTAAATGTTGTATCTATACCTTCATCCTCTGGCTGTTCATTCCACATACGAACCACCCTCTGTTGAAAAAGTTGCCCCTCAGGTCCCTTTTAATTCTTTCTTCTCTCATATTTAAAATATGCTCCTAGTCTTGACCTCCCCCAGACTAAGGAAAAGACCTTGGCTATTCATCTTATTTATGCCCTTCATGATTTTATAAACCTCTGTAAGGTCACCCCTCAACCTCCTACACTCCAGTGAAAAAAGTACCAGCCTATCCAGCCTCTCTCTATAATTCAAACCCTCCAGACCCAGCAACATCCTGGTAAATCTTTTCTGAACCCTCTCCAATTTAATAATATCCTTCCTATAGCAGGGCGACCGGAGTGGAACACAGTACTCCAGAAGAGGCCTCACCAACATCCTGTACAATCTCAAAGTGACATCCCAATCCTATACTCGATGATCTGAGCAATGAAGGCAAGTGTGCTAAATGCCTTCTTAACCACCCTGTCTACCTGTGACGTAACTTTCAATGATCTGTGTAGCCGAATCCCCTAGATCTCTCTGTATGACAATTCTACCCAGGGCCCTACCATTAACTGTATAAGGCCTGCCCTTGTTTGTTTGAACAAAATGCAATACCTCACATTTATCCAAATTAAACTCCATCTGCCAATCCTCAGTTTATTGGCCCAATTAATCAAGATCCCTTTGTAATCTTAGACAACCTTCTTCACTACCAAACGTACCATCAATTTTGGTGTCATCAGCAAGCTTATTAACCATGGCCCCTGAATTCCCATCCAAATTGTTTATATGTGACATGCAACAGTGGACCAAGTGCCAATCCTTGTGGCACACTGCTGGTCACAGGTTTCAAGTCTGAAAAATAGCCCACCACCACCACCCTCTGTCTCTCATTGTCAAGCCAATTTTGTATCCAATTTACAAGCTCTCTCTGAATTCAAAGTGATCTAGCTTTACTTATCAGTCTACCATGCGGAACCTTGTCAGAGGCTTTACTAAAATCCATCTGTTTCTTTGTTTCTGTGGCAATCTTTGTTTAGTTATGTACCTGTGAAATATCTTGGGATGATTCACAAAGTTAAAGGTTGCCATGTAAATGCATCTGATCTGGACATATTCTGAAAGTAGAGAATTGTAAATTAGTGCCCCTCCATGACTCTATATTATTTCAGCATTGATTGGGGTCTAATATAAGTGTAACAGACCCTAGGATTAAAACAGAAAGCGCCAGAGTAACTCAGAAATTCTGGCAGCATCTGTGGAGAGAGGAACAGCGCTAAAATTCTGAGTCCAATATGAAGTTCCAAAAGTTCCGAAGAAGAATCATATTGAACTCAAAATGTTTTCTGTTTTTTTACAGAAGCTGCTGGGTTTTTCTAGAAATTTCTGCTGTTATTTCTGATCTCCAGCATTTACAGTACTACATATTCTGGTATGGGGGCACAGATTCGCGCAATTTTCTAGGGGAAGGGGTCAAGGTCCATAGCCCCAAGGCTGAATGGAAGAGGAGAGAAGGCGATACAAGTAAGGAAGTGGTGGAAAGGTGAGATTGGGTTTAGTTTCAGAAGTCCTTGTAGACTGCAGGAGATAAGAGATTCCACAGTGCCGGAATTGTGAAAAACAAGTGGGTTAAGGGTAGCAGATTGAGCAAAGAGTTACAATTTCAACAGAGTAGAGAGCAGCGGGTGGGGGTGGCTGGGAAGATTGTGATGGGCGGTGTATTTGCAGTTTGAGCAGCAGTGGGAAGTTCAAATGACAATCAATTCAGATTACGATCGAGAGAGAAAGGCTAAGCTGCAGGCCCTATTGCAGCGACGATATTGCAGGGCCAGGGGTGAGAGGAGGATCACTTGTAGTACAACAGGCCCTTTCCTGGTGTGCAGTCCTGGAGTGTGCAAGAGGGGGAAGGGGGTCTCGAGGTGAACTTTTGAGAATATGGCAAAAGGCACTGTTGGGGGGGAGGGGTTGATTATCTGCTTTCTCAGACCTCATTCGAAATCTTGTGCTGTTTACAAGGAAAGGTTGAAGGAAGTGCAAGAGGATGTTGTGTTGATGAAAAGCTTTCTGTGAGAATTTATATATAGAATGGGAGATGGTTGGTAGAGGCTACAAGCTAGTAATTTGATCGGGAGTCCTAATGACTTCATGAACCACAAAGACTAAGCTCACAACCAGCTTTCAAACATAAGCAGGACCGTCAAGATCCAATTACCATCCTGGACTTGCTGGCGGATATTTATTATTTTTGATAAAATACTGTAGAGAGTCATAAGATCATACAATTTTACAGTCCAGAAGGTGGCACCTGATCCATTGTGTCCATACTGGCTCCTGAAAGAGCTTCCCAGCTAGTCCCACTCTCCAGCCCTATCAGCATTGCCGTCTAAATTCAGCCCTTTCATATATACATATATATCCAGCTCTCTTTTGAAACCTCCTACGGAATCTGCCTCCACCACTCTCCCAGGCAGCACATTCCAAATTCTAACAACTCTCTGAGTAAGAGATAGTAAGAACTGCCGATGCTGGAGTCAGAGATAACACAGTGTGGAGCTGGAGGAGCACAGCAGGAACACAGAAGAACACAGAAATTTCTGAAGAAGGGTCCCGACCCGAAACGTCAGCTTTCCTGTTCCTCTGATGCTGCCTGGCCTGCTGTGTTCCTTCAGCTCCACACTGTGTTAAGTCTCTGTGTAAAGTAGTTTCTCCTCATCTCACTCCTAGCTCTCTTGCTGACAGTCTTGAAGTTGTGATCCTTAGTTACTGACATACCAACTAGCGGAGACAGAATATCCTTTTCAAAATTGTTTATAATTTTGAACACCTCAATAAGATCACCTCTTAAACTCTGCTCCAGGTATAATAAAACCAATCTCTCTAATCTTTCCTTGTATCTAAAATCCCTCATTCCTGGTATCACTTTGGTAAACTTCCTTTGCCCTCTCTCCAGGTCTGTAACATCCTCCTTAAATGAGGTACCCAGTACTGAACACAATACTCCAACTGTATATAGATTTATGTTTGGAAATACAGCCTCCCACAACAATGACACAATGAGTTAGCAATACCACAGGTTTTGTATCATAGGTAAATGGATATTTTGAAAAAAGAAGCTAATTATCATTCATTCATTTTTTATTGTAATCACGTATTTTAGTCTGAGGACTCTTGGCATGCAGTGGTAGTGTCCCTACCTCCGAATCAGAAGACTTGGGTTCAAGTTCGACCTGCTCCAGAGATGTGCAATAAAATCACTGAGCAGGTTGATTAGAAAGTATCCTTTCAGAATGAACATTGTGGGTTCGAATCCCTCAGATCGTGCTCCTAGGGCCAGTGCCAGTGGGATTGAAACAAAAACAGAAATTACTGGAAAATCTCAGCAGGTCAAGCAGCATCTGTGGAAAACCAAAAGAGAATCCAATGTGGTTCTTCTCCTTTATTCATTCACTGGCTGGACTAGTGTTTATTACCCATTCCTAACTGCCCAGAGAACAGTTAAGAGTTGACCATGTTGCTGTGGGTCTGGAGTCACATGTAGGACAGACCAGGTAAGGATGGCAGTTTCCTTCCCTAAAGGACATTAGTGAACCAGAGGAGTTTTTCCTGACAATTGACTCACAGTCACTATTAGATTCTTAATTCCAGATATTTTATTGAATTCAAATTCTACCATAACAGGATTTGAACCCCAATCTCCAGAAAGTTATCTAGGTCTCTGGATTAACAGTCCAGTGATAATGCCACTAGGCCATCGCCTCCCCTGTTCTTTGCTACTGGAAGGAATTTTGCCCTGTCTAAAGTAATATTTTTTGAGTAAGATTTTAACCCGTTTACTCTGTAGTTCCTCTCAGGTCAATGTTTAAATAAATACTGGGGAGGTGACGGCCTGGTAGTATTATTTCTAGACAATTATTCCAGGCATCCAGGTAATGTTTAAGGAGCTACATTCAAATCATGCCACAGCAGATGGTGGACTTTCAGTTTGATAAAAATCTGGAATTAAAAGTCTGATAATGATCATGAAACCATTGTTGATTGCCAGGAAGAAATCCTATCACTCTTTCTCTTTAGGGAAGGGAACTGCCATCCTTGTCTGGTCTGGCCTACACGTGACTCCAGAACCACTGAAATGTGGTTGACTCTCGACTGCCTTCAGGATAATCAGGACGGACAATGAATGCTGGTCTAGCCATTGATGCCCATATGCTATGAATGAATTGAAAAATCCGTGCCAAAGTTTTGAAGAAGTGTAGGGAAGTTCTTGCTAATGAATTAGCCAGTATTTATCCCTGTGTTAACTGTGGCATCTTTGGGAGGTTTGTTGCCTCTGAGTCACATGGTTCTGGCATTTGATGTGTCCTCCAGGAGTTAGGTGCAAACATCAAAGATACACTTCACCGTCATTCATTGTGCTGTGCCGTTGGATGTCCCTCAGATCAGATCAATGCCTCCTCTGACTGCCTAAGTGAATGTAAGAGGTTTTGCAGCATGTGGAAGGTTTGAGTTATAAGGAAATGCTGGATAGGCTGGCACTTTTTTCACTGGAGGAGAGGAGGTTGAGAGGTGACGTGGTAGAAGTTTATGAGATAATGAGAGGTATAGTTAGAGTTGATGGTAGTTTTCTTTTCCCTAAGATGGGGAATTTCAAGACTATGGGTACATTTCCAGGGTGAGAGGAGGGAGATTTAAAAATGACATAAGAGGCAAATTTTTTTATGCAGAGGGTGGTTTGCTTGTGAAATGAACTTCCTGAGGAAGTGGTGAATGCGGGTACAATTATAATGTTTAAAAGGCATTTGGATGGATACGTAGAAAGGAAAGGTTTGGAGGGATATGGACTAGGGGCAGGCAGGTGGGACAAGTTTAGTTTGTGATTATGTTCTGGTTGGACTGGTTGGACCTAAGGGTCTGTTTCTGTGATGTATGACTCTATGACTCTAAAAGATTCTATGGTGATCATTTTGAAGAAATTAGACAAATCATCCCCAGTGTCCTGATCACTATTTGTTCCACAATCACCGGCACAAAAAACCACTCATTATTGTATTTTATTCATTCATGGGAGTGCAGGGCCCGCACTTAATGCCTGTTCCTCGTTGGTCTCGAGAAAGTTGACCCACAATTCTCTTAGGGAGGGAACTCCAGGATTGTGATCCAGCAACTCTTAAGGAACGGCAATACATTTCCAAGTCAGGATGGTGAGTGGCTTGGAGAGGAACTTGCAAGTGGTGGTGTTCCCATATGTCTACTGCCCTTGTCCTTCTAGATGGAAGTGGCCGTGGGTTTGGAAGGTGGGTCCTGAGGATCTTTGGTGAATTATCTGACCTTTTTCCGATTACGGGTTCTGCCAACCAGTTGTGAAGTTTTCCTGCAGTTGACTGCTGCATTACAATAGTGACTACACTTCACAAGTACAGGTAAAACGCTTTGGGATAGCCTGTGCTCATGGTGCAGTCATAATGTTGCCAGAGTAGCAATCCAAAGGCCTAGGCTAATGTTCTAAGGATGTCAGTTCCAATCCTACCACAGCTGATGTTGAAGTTTGAATTCAATCACAAATCTTAAACTAAAAAAAATCCTAATTGGTGACCATGTAAACATTGTTGTTAAAAACCCATTTGATTCACTAACATAAGGAAGGAAAACTGGTCAGTCTGACTCACCCATAGCAATGTGGTTGACTCTTAACTGCCCTCTGGGCAACTAGTGATGGATAATACATGGCGGATCAGCCAGTGATGACTCCCATCCCGAGAAATAATTTAAAAACGTTTTCTATAAATGGAAGTCTTTTCTCTTTTCAGTTAATACCGAAAACGGATGATCTGGTATTATCGTTGTTTGCCGCATAAATGTTAGTTGCCAGATTTCACAATATCGTACTGCGTACCATATTAGGGGGTGGCACGGTGGCTCAGTGGTTAGCACTGCTGCTTCACAACACTAGGGACTCGGGTTTGATCCCAGCCTCGGGCGACTGTCTGTGTGGAGTTTGCACGTTCTCCCTGTGTCTGCGTGGGTTTCCTCCGGGCGCTCTGATTTCCTCTCACAGTCCAAAGATGTGCAGGCTAGGACGATTGGCCAGGCTAAAATTGCCCAGAGTGTCCGGAAATGTGCAGGCTAGGTGGGTCAGCCATGGGAAATGCAGGGTTACAGGGATAGAGTGGTTGTGATGCTTGTCGGTATGGGCTGAATGGCCTGCTTCCATATTGTTGGGAGTCTATGTTATTGGTCTCCTTACCTAAGGAAGGATTGAAATGCACCACAGGCAGTTACAAGAATGTTTACCAGACCAATACCTAGGATGGGCACGTTGTCTTACGTCCAAAGGTTGGATATGCTAGGCTTGAATCTCCTTGAGCTTAGAAGAATTGGAAGCAACTTGATTGAAGCATGTAAGATCCTGAGGGATCTTGGTAGGTTAGCTGTGGAGAGGATATCTCCTTCTGTGAGAGAACCTAGAAGTAGGGGGTCACTATGTAATAACCAAATGTTGCGCAATGAAAATGAGGAGAATGTATTTTTCTCAAATAGTGTAGTATACCTTTGGAACCTTCTTCCTCAGAATGTGTTGGAAGCAGAATCACTGAATCTTTTTTTTAGGGTAGAGGCTGGACTCTTGTTCAGCAAGTGAGTGAAAGTTTACCAGGTGTTAGGCAGGAATGTGGAGTAATCAGGTCAGCCACGATTGAAATAACTCCACAGAAGCAAGTATCCCGTCACCAATTCACCCTTTATTCACACCTGGAAAGTCCTTGTCCCTGATCCAGCTCCCTCAGAGCCAGCTCTCAGAGTGAACAGAGGCTCTGACCATCCTGTTTATATCTGTCATCCAGGGCTCCCTGATTGGACCAGAATAACAGCCCCAATCAGGGAACTCATATTCTGTGTGGTCCACCTGGATGACCTTGTTACATTCACTAAAATGATCTTAATTAATATCTTCAAGCTTCTTTTTTTGTGAATTGCTCATGAGCTTGGGGAGCCTATAGTTGCCCCTTGCTTTCTCCATGGCAACACTTCACCCAATCAGCTGACTTGCCAACCAATCAACACCCTTTTCTCTTCTAGTATAAATTGTTGTGACCATTGGGAATTTAGTATTCCTGCATTCATCCTGATGAATGCAAGAGAAAAAGCTTCAGCAAAGTGTCTGTTTTCTCAGCAAGATTCAAGTATTGTGTCAAGTTTGTACAGCCTCAATGCTCTCATATCCAAGCATAGTTGTTGATGGCTCTCCATTGCCTCATTAAATGGCTGTTCTGATGAGTCTGGCAGACAAAGAGCTCTGGCAACACAGAGTGGAGCAATGGATGAAGACTCTTTAGCAGATTTATGGAGATTAAAGTTGGAAAGGAAAGGGGAGCCAGCAAAATCAGAATCTCCAGTTGTGAGCCAGCATCGGAAGGGAGGACAGATAAAAGGATTCAAAGCACAAGAAAGGAATGCCTCAGAATCAGTGGATAGTCATAGATGGACAGCAGCCGTGTTTAGTGATCGCCTTCTACCAGAGCAATTCATCCAATTCCACTAAACTCACCCCCACCCCCCAACAACCCAGTCTTTTCCATTAGCCGTGCAATTTTGTTCCCCCATCTGGTTTCTTATTCCTTTTTAAAAGCCGTGATGAATCTTTCTCCCCCTCAGATAGTGTGTTCCACAATCTGACCATTCACTCTCATTGACTCTGCTGCTTATCACCTTAAAATCCATGCTATCACGATCGTGATCATTTTGCCCAGGAAACGAACCCTCTCTCGCTCTCATTCTCTCTCTACTCTTATGCAGACTACACTGTCAAATATCCCCTGAACGTTCATTTTTCTGAGGATACACAGAGTACTATGAGCAGTTTTGGTCCCCTTATTTAAAGAAAGACAACACTTCATTGGAGGCAACAAGCATGGGGCTGGATGAACACAGCAGGTCAAGCAGCATCATAGGAGCAGGAAAACTTGACGTTTCGGGCCTAGACCCTTCATCAGAACCTTTTATCACTTCATTGGAGGCAGTTCAGAGAAGGTTCACTAGGATGATGCCATCTATGGAGGGACTGTCTTATGAGCAAAGGTTAAACAGGCTGAAACTCTGCTCACTGGAATTTTGAGGAATGAGAGGTGATCTCATTGAAACCTATAGGATTCTGACTGAGGCTGACAGGGTAAATGCTGAGAGGATGTTTCTCCTCACTGGGGAGTCTAGGACCGGAGAGCATAGTCTCAGAATAAGGGAGCGCCAATTTGATGAGGAGGAATTTCTTCTCTCAGAGGAATGTGAGTCTTTGGACCTCCTTGCCACAGAGAGCTGTAGGGATAGAGTCTTTGTGTATATTTAAGGCAGAGATAGATAGATTCTTGATCAGTCGAGGAATTGAGGGTTATGGGGAAAGTGGGCATGAAGAGTGTTGAATCAACCATGATCTAATTGAATGGCAGAGCAGTCTTGATGGGCTGAATGGCCTACTCCTGTTCCTATTTCTTATGGTCTCATGGAGATCAACCCCAGCTTCTCCAAGCTGTCTTCGTAACTGAAGTTCCTCATGCCTGCCACCATTTTTCTAAGGATTTTTGAATCCCCTTGATAAAGTTTTCACAACCTTGTGAGGGACAAGGGACAGAGAGATAGCAGCTCACACATATCCGTGATGCTGAATGACAGATTTGCAGAGTTGGGGGCAGTGTCTTGCTTTAGAGTGAGATGGAGATCAGAGTGATTGGCAGTGAATCCATAAGAGGTTGCAGACCGACAGCAGAGTGAGTGACGGAAATGTTACAGCCAAAAGGGATGATAATTAAATGCTCGAGAAATGGTCACAGTGCCGTAGGGACCTAAAGCTGAGATAAAAAGGCCCTTCAGCCCATTGAGGCTGCGCTGGTCAAAAACCAGCACCTAACTATTCTAAGATAACAAGGTGTAGAGCTGGATGAACACAGCAGGCCAAGCAGCATCAGAGAAACAGGAAAGCTGACGTTTCGGGCCTAGACCATTCTTCATACCCTTCCTGCTCCTCTGATGCTGGTTGGCCTGCTGTCTTCATCCGGCTTTACACCTTGTTATCTCAGATTCTCCAGCATCTGCAGTTCCTACTACCCCTAACTATTCTAAGCCCATTTTCCAGCACTTGGTCCATAGCCTTGACATCACAAATGTACATCTAAGTACTCCTTAAATGTTATGACAGTTTCTGCTTGTAAGGTTCTGAGGAAGGGTCACCGGACACGAAATGTTAACTCTGATTTTTTTCTTCACAGATGCTGCCAGACCTGCTGAGCTTTTCTAGCAACTTCGGTTTTTGTTTCTGTTTCTACCACCCTCGCAGGCAGTGAGTTCTAGATTCCCACCACCTTCCAATGACAAAAGCTTTCCCCCATCCCCGCTAAACTTTCTTCCCCTTATCTTGAAAATATTTACAATCAGCTGGGAATAGGTTTCAGCCTGTGGTTTAGCTGAGGGGTTAAGGTGGTTAAATAAAGAATGCCAGCTACCTAGGCATGAGCTACAGGGTGGAATCTAATCGAGGCATCCATTTGTTTTATTTATAGAATAATGGATACCTCTGAGTGAACTACAAGCGGGAATCTAATTGATGGGTTCTGACGATTTTTGTGATGCTAGGTTCAGTAGGATTCCTAGGGCAGTCTGAAAAGAACCATTTAACTCCGTATTTTGCTCATGCTTTGCTCTCAGATTCCTGTCCTCATAGTTTTGTGCCTTACAATGTCCGTCTTGTTCATTTTGTCACACCGCACACAAAATCAGGCTCAAGATGTGCTGTTGAACAAATGCATGACCCTTGTAGGTCCCTTGGCTCTGTGTGAGGATGTGAAAAGTACTATACAAATGCAACTCCAGCTTTCTTTTGCAATGGCTGCAGGCAATCTGCGCAAAGGCCCCAGTGAAATTGACAGGATTTTACCACAGACTTGTAGAATAACAGTGCCAAAGAGCACTGCGTGGGGTGAGGGGTAGTTGTTGGTGGGATAAGAAGTGGCAGGGGGTGGGGTGGTGGTGCAGTTGTTACACAGTACAGCAGACAGGAAGCAGAGAGAGAAATATGGAAGTGTAACCGGAAATGTAAAAGATGCAACATCTGACCACACACCACCTCCCTCACCTCCCTCCAGGGCCCTAAACAGCCCCTTCCAGGTCAGACAGAGCTTCACCTGCATCTACCCCAACCTAGTCTATTGCATCCAGTGCTCCCGATGTTGTCTTCTCTACCTCGGTGAGATCAAACGTCGATTAGGTGACCGTTTCACTGAGCATCTCCGCCTGGCCTGTAACAATCAGCCTAACCTCCCCGCTGCACTCCCCCTCTGGCATGTCTGTCCTCAGCCTTCTCTAGTGTTGTAGTGACTTGGAACGCAAATTTGAAGAACAACATCTTATCTTCTGCCTGGGCACCCTACAGCTTGGAGGACTTAACATTGAATAAAAACCAAAAGAACTGCGGATGCTGTGGACTTAACATCGAGTTCCCCAATTTCAAACAACGCTCCCACCTATCCCCCGTCTCGCCTTCCAGCCCCACCTCCTCCCTTCCATTCCTCCTTCTGACCCTCATTTCTAGCCACCAACCTATTCATCTCTCCCATCGACCAACCAGGCCATATCTACTAGCAATGTCCATCTATCACCACCATTCTGCTACCCATCCCCACATCCAGTCCTGAAGAAGGGTAATACCTGAAACGTTGGCTGCTGCTTTCCTCCAGATGCTGCCTGGCCTGCTGTGTTCTTCCAGCCTCCTGTTTGTCTAATATGGAAATGTTGCCCAAAGTTCACAGTTTGAACATAGCGACCTGTGCTTGTAAATCACAGAATCGCTGAATTATTACAGCGCAGGGAAAGCCTACCCCAGCTCTATTACCCAGTGCCTATCTCCTGCCTTTTTCCCATATCTCTGCAAACCATTGCTACCCAAACGACCACCCACTGTCCTCTGAAATGCCCTCTACACTGATGGACCAACAGTGATGTACTCCCAG
>JAHRHZ010000145.1:89492624-89514149 GCA_024137785.1 Ginglymostoma cirratum | reverse complement strand
GCTGTGTTCATCCAGCTCTACACCTTGTTATCTCAGATTCTCCAGCATCTGCAGTTCCTACTATCTCTGAAATGTCTTTATACGATGATAGGATCACAAGTACATAATTCTTTGAAGCTTGCATCACATATAGACAGCATGGTTAAAAAGACATTTGGCACACTTGCCTTCATTGCTCAGTCCTTTGAGTATAGGACTTGGGAAGTCATGTTGAGTTTGTACATGACATTAGTGATGCCTCGACTGGAATACTGTGTCCACGTCTGGTCGCCCAATTATTGGAAGAATATTATTAAGCTGGAGGGTGTTCAGAAGAGATTTATCAGGAAGTTGCTGGGTATGGTAGGTTTGAGTTACAAAGAAAGGCTGGGTAAGCTGGGACTTTTTCCACTGGAGCGTAGGAGGTTGAGAGGTGACCTGATAGAGGTTTATAGTACAATGAGCGGTATAGATAGGGTTAATGGTAATTGTCTTTTCTCTAGGATGAGGGATTTCAAGAGTATGGGGCATATGTTTAAGGTGAGAGGAGAGAGGTTTAAAAAAGACATGAGGGACAATTTTTTTACTCAGAGGGTGATTTGCATGTGGAATGAACTTCCTGAGGAAGTGGTGGATGCAGGTACAATTACAACATTTAAAAAAAAATTGGATAATTACCTGAATAGGAAAGCTTTGGAGGGATATGGGCCAGGAGCAGGCAGGTGGGATTACTTTAGTTTGGGATTTTGTTCAGCACGGACTGAAGGGTCTGTTTCTGTGCTGTATGTCTCTATGTACTGCTCTATGAAGCACGTGGACCACCGTGGTTCAAGATGTAGCTTATCTCCACCTTCTCAAGGGGCAATTAGGGATGGGCAATAAATATTGACTAGCCAGAGGCTTCACATCCCATGAACAAATGATAGAAACCATCTAAATGTCAAGAACTTCCATTTAAGTAACACACTTAACACAATAAGATGTCTCAGGGATTAATGATCAATTTGACACTAAGTCATGAAAGAAATTATGAAGGCAGATGATGAGAAGCCTGGTCTGAAGAAGAGTCCTGACCCAAAACATCAACTTTCCTACTCCTCTGATGTTGCCTGGCCTGATGTGTTCCTCCAGCTCCACACGGTGTTATCTATGGTCAAACAGGTAGTTTTTTTTTGAGAAGTGGTTTACAGGAGGAGAATTAGAGAGGCAGTGAAACTGAGTGTTTTTGGGAGATAATACCAGAGCTTCGACCAATGAAGGCATAACTGCTAATGACAGGAAGAAGGAAATCGGGGATTCACAAGAAATGTAATTTACATGGAATACAGAGAGAACTAGCCATTAGGATACAAAATTTGCTCAAAGGTAGGAGGCAGAGGGTGGTACTGGAGGTTTATGTTTCGGACTGGAGACCTATGACCAGGGTGTGCTGCAAGGATTAGTGCTGGGTCCACTGCATTTTGTCATTTATATAAATGATTTCGATGTAAATATGGGAAGTATGGTTAGAAAGTTTGCAGATGATACCAAAATTGGAGGTGTAGTCGAGAGTGAAGAAGGTTACCTCGGAGTACAATGGGATCTCGATCAGGTAGGGCAATGGGCTGAGGAGTGGCAGATGGAGTTTAATTTAGATAAATGTGAGGTGCTGCATTTTGGGAAGGCTAATCAGGGCAGGACTTATACACTTAACGGTAAGGTACTGGGGAGTGTTGCTGAACAAAGAGACCTTGGAGTGCAGGTTCGTAGTTCCTTGAAAGTGGAGTCGCTGGTGGTTACGATAGTGAATAAGGTATCTGGTATGCTTGTCTTTATCGGTCAGTGCATTGAATATAGGAGTTGGGATTGGAACTAGATTAATTGAGAATATCTGGTTGGCATGAACAAATTGGACGGAAGTGTCCGTTTCCATGCTTTCATCTGTGTGACTCCATGACTCTTAAGAACCTCCAGTTAAAGGAGTACAGAGATCTCAGAGCACTGCAGAGATAGAGAGGGCCAAGAGACATTGATGGCATTTGGAAACAAGGTGAGAATTTTAAGATACGTAAACTATAGCTGTTTTTACCTTTTGTGAGTAAGACCAGAATGAGAAGCAACCAATATTAAATGGCCCCCAATGAATCCAACAGAGAATCAGGTGAAACTTGACCCCAGAGAGTGGTGAGACTGTAGAACTCGGTCTCACAGACAGGAGGTGAGGTGAACAGTACAAATGCATTTAGGAAGAAGATGGATAAACTCGAGAGTGTGGGATGGGAATTGAAGCTGAGTGAGGAAGGATGGGAAAAGACTTGAACTCAGCATGAACACTGACATGGACTGGTTTGCCTGATGAGTAGTTTGTGAAATAACTCCATGGAGGCTGGTATCCCATCATCAAGCAACCCTTTAGTTACATGTGAATAGCACTTGACACTGGTCCAGCTCCCTCAGAGCCAGCTTTCAGAGTGAACGGAACCTGTGACCCTCCTATTTATATCTGGCAGCCAGGGCTCCCTGATTGGGCCAGATTAACAGCCTCAATTAGGGCACTCCTATCCCATGAGATACACCTGGCTGACATTATTCCAAACATCACAGTTTGTGCGGTAAATTCCAAACAATTCTATAATATTAACTGTAAATGTTTGAGAATATGGGGGGTGCCAATAAAACCATAAGAGGCTTTGTGCTCTGCCCTCAGCTGAGAGTTGATGTAGCTAGACAAACTGAACACACGATCTGACCCCTTGTCATTTGCTCCAGACTATGATAGTTGCATTTAAAAGGAAGCACAACAAGTGCATCTGAAAAGTAGATGCAAATATATGAATTAGGAGTGGGATTAGGCCATTCGGCCCCTTGAGCCTTCCGCACCGTTCATGCCTGTTGTGATTGTTCCATATTCCTGCCAAGTCCAATAACCTTTCACCGCCTTCGTTTTCAAGAATCTATAAATTTTAATCATAAACTTATGCAAACACTCTGTTTCTACCTTCTTTTGAGGAAGAGCTCCAAAGACCCACTTCCCTCAGTGAGGTGCCATTTCTCCTCATTTCTGTCTTAAATGAGTGACCCCCCTCTTACCTTTAAACAGTGGCCCCTTGTTCTAGATTCTCTCACAAGTGGAAACATCCTCTCCACACCCACCCTGTCAAGACACCTTCGCATCTTATACCTTTCGATCAAGTCCCTTCTTGCTCTTCTGAATTCCGGCAGATATTAGTCTAGCTTATCCAAGCCTTCATCATATGCCAACTTGCCCAGTCTGGCCTGGTAAATTCTCTCTGTACTGCTTTCAATGCACTTACAACCACGTGGAGTGAATTGAATTGGCTGAAGACTGGTGTCTGTGATGCTGGGGACCTCTGGAGGAGACCAAGATGGATCACCCAGCTGGCATTTCTGGCAAAAGGTTGTTGCAAATGTTTCAGCCTTACCTTTTGCGCTGATGTGCTGGGCTCTTCCATCATCATGGTTGTGGAACCTTTGTCCTTCAGTGAGTTATTTAGTTGTCCAACACCATTCATGACTTAACGTGCTATTGATGCATTTTTTTCCATGAAAGTCACAGGGTAGATAAATGCAAATGAAAGTTTTCACAAAACAAATGAGAGAACAGTGAAAATTATCCAACAAGCTCTGACAATTCTCATTACACAGGACATGTCTTCTGACCCAGAAATTGTCGATCGATTTGTAGCTATTCCAATACTTTTATTTTGGCAAAAATCTAGAGCTTAGTGATCCATTTATATCCGAGTTAAAATGTGTAGAATAGCTTCAGGTTGTTGAAATCAGTCATCATTTATAAAAATAATTCTCACTCGGAATCTGCCAGGAAAATCAGTGCATGCTGGATTGTTGGAGATATTGTCTCTCAGACAAGACTTTAAGCCATGGGGCCACAAGAAGTAGGCCATTCAGCCCTTTGAGTCTATCCTGCCTTTCAATGAGATTATGACTGATTCGATAATCCTCAACTCCAATTTCCTACCTTTTCCCCATAAACCTTGATTCTTTTGCTAGATAAAAATTTTCTCTTAGCCTTGATTATACTTCATGACGCAGCCTCTACAACCTCTTGTGGTACAGAATTCCACATATTCACTATTATCTGAGAGAAGAAATTCCTCCTCATCTCCATTTTAAACATACAATTCATTATTCTGAGACTATGCCCTCTGAAATAAGACTCTCCCATAAGGGAAACCATGCCTCCACATCCACCCTCTCAAGTCCCCTAAGAATCCTATATATTTCAGTAAGGTTACCTCTCATTCTTTTGAATCCCAGGAACTGTCTCCTTCTCTTGGATGGGTCCAAAAGCCCTCAGAGCCATTGACCAAGAGCAAGGTGTCCCCTGTGGTGTTGTGCACCAATATTTATCTCTCAGTCAACATTTCCAAAACCTGGCCATTGATGGATTTTGCTGCTTGTAGGATCGCACTTAGTGCAAGTTGGCCACTGTGCTTCCTATGTTGCAGTGAATGAAGTTTGTAAGACCCGCGTTGGCTACAATTGGGCTATTCTGAGGTTATATACCGTGTTACTTAATGTAATGTCTTCCGTGATATTCCTTCTCCTTGTCCAATCCATAAAGAGAATGACAACTTTGTTAAAACAGATGAGAGGGATGTCAGGTGAACATTCAAGGGTATTCTTCCACACTAGAACTACCAGATAACAGCTTCTCTCATTCTCTGCAACTAATTTTGTTCCAGAAATGCAACATGAAGTCATCCAGCAGAAAACATCTTGTACTTTTCAAATCAAATATTTATAACATTATGCATATTTTATATGGACAGTAAATTACAGGTCAGCACAAGTCCTGCTGTGAATGTTGCAAGCTGTAATGGTTTCTTATTCCTTAAACCCTGGCCAGCTTCCGTTGGTTTCTATAAGGTTGTGACTGTATTTAAATTCTCAGCAGTGGTAAGAAAGAGGACTGCAGATACCAGATGGTGAGGAGCTGTCAACAAACGCTAACTGATTCTTAGCTAGTTAGCCAGGCTCTTCCCTCAACCCAAGATTCAATAATGGGCCGAACATGTCTTTAAAATCTGCCCCTTTAATGCCCCAAAAGGGAGTTCCTTCCAGTGTCCCAACCGTCATGCTTTTTTCGAATCAACATCATTGAAAACTATGGGGATGGCAATGGCCGAGATGTGTTATTGCGAGACTAGTAATCCAGGGACATAGGTAATGCTGAGATGTACAGTGAAAAGTGTACAATGTCGCTAAGCACGGCACCATCTTAGGTACAAAGGTACTTAGGTGCAAAACTTAGGTACAAAGCAATAACATAGAGAGACAAAGTTAAAAGTAAAGCATGACCGTTGTTCTTAGCGTAAGTGAAGAAAATAAAGAAATAAATTTCAAAGTTGCCCTTTGAGCAAGGAAATTGCCATCCTTCCCCATGTGACTCCAGACCTACAATAATGTGTGTAACTCTTAGTCACACTGTGGCCAAGCTGCTGACACCCACTTGAATGAATAAAAAAGACAATTATCTGGTTTAACAAGGTGTGGAGCCCGATGAACACAGCAGGCCAAGCAGCATCAGAGGAGCAGGAAGGCTGACATTTTGGGCCTAGACCCTTCTTCAGAAATGGGGGAGGGGAAGGGGGTTCTGAAATAAATTGGGAGAGGGGGGAGGCGGATAGAAGATGGATAGAAGAGAAGATAGGTGGAGAGGAGGCAGGCAGGCCAAAGAGGCAGGGATGGAGTTAGGGACGGGATAGGTCAGTCCAGGGAGGACAGACAGGTCAAGGGGGCAGGATGACGCTAGTAGGTAGGAGATGGGGGTGGGGCTTGAGGTGGGAGGAGTGGATAGGTAGGAGGAAGGACAGGTTAGGGAGGCGGGGACAAGCTGGGCTGGTTTTGGGATGCGGCAGGCGGAGGGGAGATTTTGAAGCTTGTGAAGTCCACATTGATACCATTGGGCTGCAGGGTTCCCAAGTGGAATATGAGGTGCTGTTCCTGCAACCTTCGGGTGGCATTGTTGTGGCACTGCAGGAGGCCCAGGATGGACATGTCATCTGAGGAATGGGAGGGCGAGTTGAAATGGTTCGCGACTGGGAGGTGCAGTTGTTTGTTGCGAACTGAGCGCAGGTGTTCTGCAAAGCGGTCCCCAAGCCTCCGCTTGGTTTCCCTGATGTAAAGGAGGCCACAACGGGTACAGCGGATGCAGTATACCACATTGGCAGATGTACAGGTGAACATTTGCTTGATGTGGAAAGTCTTCTTGGGGCCTGGGATTGGGGTGAGGGAGGAGGTGTGGGGGCAGGTGTAGCACTTCCTACGGTTGCAGGAAAAAGTGCCGGGTGTGGTGGGGCTGGAGGGGAGTGTGGAGCGGACAAGGGAGTCATGGAGAGAGTGGTCCCTCGGGGAAGCAGATAAGGGTGGGGAGGGAAAATTGTCTTTGGTGGTGGGGTCGGATTGCAAACGGTGGAAGTGTCGGAGGATGATGTGTTGGATCCGGAGCTTGGTGGGGTGGTACGTTTATCTGGTTGACAACATTGCATTGCTGTGTCTAAGGGAGCTTGTTGTGTGCAAATTAGGTGCATGACTCCCTGCATTTCAACAATACCTGCCTGCAACATTATTTGAAGTTGTGAAAGGCTGCATTAAAATACAAGTTTACGGGACTCATAGTAACACCCTTACCTCTGGGTCAGAAAGTCTGTGTTCAAGCCCCACCTGTACCAGGCTCACATGTATAGATTAAAAATATCCATAAATGGAAGTCATTCTTGTTGTTAGTCAATTATAGAATGGGTTCAAGATATGGGTGTTTCTTTCAGCTATGATTAGAATGACCTGGTAAACTCCAAAAAGGGCATTGTTTTAAAATCCAGATCTGATGAATGAGGTTAATCTCATATGGATTCTCAGATTAATACAGTACAACAGGAGGCCATTCATTCCATTGCTAACTTTTCTGACTGCTGGGCTGGGGGGTTGGATTATCTATGAAGAAAGGTTAGACAGATTGCGCCTGTCCCTATTGGGGATTAGCAAAATGAGAGATGACCTTATTGAAATGTGTGAAGCCCTGAGGAGTAGCATGATGCCTTAATGGTATTCTTGCTAGACTAGTAATCCAGAGACCCTGGTAATATTCTGGGGACCTGGGTTTGAATCCTGCCAAGGTATGTGTTGGAATTTGTATTCAATAAATATCTGGAATTAAGAGTCTAATGATGACCATGAATCAATTGTCAGGAAAAACCCATCTGGTTCACTAATGTTCTTTAGGTAAAGAAACAATACTGATCAGAAATGAAGTGAGGAAAATCTTTTTCACTCAGCAAGCAGGTAGGGTATGGAATATATAGCCTGGAAATGTTGAGGAGGCAGGTTCAATTAAGGCATTTAAGAGGCCATTGGGTGGTTGTTTGGATAAAGATAATGTTCAAAGTTATGAAGGAAAATCTGGAGATTGGCATTATGCAATGACGCCTATTTAATGAGCTAACACAAGTACAATGGGCCAAATGGCCTACTTCTACACCATAATGAATCTGTGATTGTGTGTCATTGGTTGATTGAAATGTTAAATCAAGCCCCCATCTGAGCTCCTATTTTAATGATGTTGACCAAGGAATGAATAGACTTGTACAATTAAAGGTAGGGCCCTGGGTAGAGACCTAATGTTTCAGGCACACAGTTCTTTGAAATTTGCATCACTGGTAAACAGAGGGGTTAAGAAGATGTTTAGAGATAACAAGCTTTCCTGCTCCTATGATGCTGCTTGGCCTGCTGTGTTCATCCAGCTCCACACCTTGTTATCTCGGATTCTCCAGCATCTGCAGTTCCTATTATCTTTAAGAAGATGTTTAGCACGCTTTCCTTCATTGCTCAGACCCTTGAGTATAGGAGTTGGGATGTCATGTTGAGGTTGTACAGGATGGTGGTGAGACCTCTTCTGGTGTACTGTGTCCTGTTCTGGTCACCCTGCAATAGGAAGGATATTATTAAACTAGAGAGGGTTCAGAAAAGATTTACCAGGATGTTGCTGGGAATGGAGGGTTTGAGATATGAAAACAGACTGGAAAGGCTGGGACTGTTTTTCACTGGAGTGTAATTGTGGGGTAGTCTTATGGAGTTTTATAAAATCATGAGGGCTTAGATAAGGTGAATGGCAAGGGCCTTTTCCCTGGGATTGGGGAGTTCAAAGCTTAGGGCATATTTTTAAGGCGAGAAGAGAAAGATTTAAAAGTACATGAGGTGCAACATTTTTACACAGAGTATGTGTCAGAGAAAGTGATGGATGCAGGTATGCTTACAACGTTTTAAAGACATTTGGATAAGTTCATGAATAGGAAAGGTTTGAAGGAATATGGCAGACAGGTGGGACCAGTTTAGTTTGGGAATTTGGTCAGCATGGACTGTTTGGGCTGACGGGCCTGTTTCCAGGCTACATGACTACATACACTAGGATAATCTCTCTTGCTGACTGTCTAAATTGTGCCGTGGGATTGTTTACTTCCACCTGGGAGAGAGCATGTCTGAGAATGAAGCATTCCCTCTGTACTGCACCAGAGGTTTTGTTTTTATTTCTGTGCTGTAGCCTCTAGAGGTGAGATTGCTATCTACTAGACAGCACCTGATACAAGTAGTATGATCGTTTATTCATGAAAATTCATTAAATGATCCTGTGGATTGATGTATTGAGAGCTATAGATTACATTTGATTTGCTATTAATAGACATCAGGCAGCACAGTATATTCAAATCCTTCATCAAGTTAATCTTACAAAAATGCCAGGGACCATGAATCACTGAAGACAGACGCCAAAACTTTGAGAATGTGGAGACTGCGGTTGTGTTTATATTTTGTAGTGCAAAACCTCTGTGAGTTCCATTTGTTCAGGTTATCATCAGAATGGAGAAGATTGTGACCAGAAATATGAGAGGTTATAGATCGAGATTTGTCTTTCCAAACTCTTATTGATTGGAAAAGTAATAGGAGAACAGGAGAGGTAGGTTTGGAGATATTGGCTATGGAAGAACTTGATTGGAAGAATCTAGACCTCAGCACAATGTGAAGAGGACAAAGAGCTGCTAGTGGATCAGTTCTCTGCCACTCAGCTAGGAAATTCTGGATTCAAGTCATTCTTCAGGATTTTGAACATAAATCTGAGTTGAAACTTGGGCGCAGTACAGAAGGCATGCTGTACTGTCATGAGGGGTTTGGATTGAGTTAGGTTTTAAACCAAAGCGTTATCTCTTTGTTCCAGTGCATTCAATAAAAGAATAAAGTGCTCCTCCACTGCTACATTCTCCTCATAAATTAAAAATCTTAGGTTAGACACAAGGAGTAAAGCAACAACCCATAACAATATTGAAGAAAGTGAGAGAAACAGGGACGATCGTGTTAGAAAGAGAAGTTGGAGTTTAGAGAGGTAGGTCTGCTAAACTATGAGGCTCGGGGACGCCAGGGAGCGATGAGATATGTGTTAAGCTCTGTACTGAGTTACACCACATCTCTCTCTCTCTCTCTATGTCTCTTTGTCTCTCTCAGGAACTTGTTACAATCTTCAGATCAGTGACTGTGCCGACAGCTGCCTAGACCCTACCTTCTAGCATTCTCTTCCTTCCCTGTATCTCCGCCTGTCCCTTCTCCTTTAAGAACATTCTTAAAACTCACTAAATAAATGGTCACCCATAACACTGTAAGATGTAGGAAGAGATGCAGGCCATTCAGCCCATCAGGTTTTCTGTGCCATTCAATAAGCTCCTGGCCAATCTGATAATTCTCAACTCCTGCCTTTCCCTAGAATCCCTTTCTGATTTAAAATCTGTCTTCCCCTGCCTTGAATATATTTAATGACCCAAATTTTGCAGTTAAGGGGTACACAGATTTTTGTGATTTTCTTTTCTTTATTCATTCATGAGATGAGAGCGTCGCTGACGAGGCAGCATTTTTTGCCCATCCTTAATTACCCAGAGGGCAGTTAAGAGTCAACACATTGCTGTGGGTTCTGGAGTCACATGTAGGCCAGACCAGGAAGGATATCCTTCCCTAAAGGACATGAGTGAACCAGATGGGTTTTTCCCCAACAATTGGCAATGGATCCGGTCATCATTAGATTTTTAATTCCAGATATTGATTGAATTCAAATTCCACCATCTGCCATGGTGGGATTCAAACCTGCATCCCCAGAACATTATCTGGGTCTCTGGATTAACAGTCCAGTGATAATACCACAAGGCCATCACCTCCCCAGAAATTCATGGTTGGGCACCTCCAAATCCCACTGTTTTATAGCTTTCTGCAGTCTTTCAGCATTTAAATAATACCCAGCTCCTCTACTCTTCCTGCCAAAGTGCAGTTCAAAATGCAGCCCAGTGTCAAATTTCTGATGAAGGGTCTAGGCCCGAAACGTCAAGCTTTCCTGCTCCTTTGATGCTGCTTGGCCTGCTGTGTTCATCCAGCCCCACACCTTGTTATCTCAATGTCAAATTGTGTTTGGCAGTGCTCCTATGAAGTGCCTTGGGATGATTTATCATGCAAAAGGCTCTATATAAATGCATGCTGTTGTTGATACAGCGATGGTATTGAGGAAAGGTCAAATTTTTGTTGTCCTGATGACAGTAGTCCGATTTGAGAATGACATCTCTTCAGAGTCAGGGTGAATGCTGTATGGACTGGTAAAAGTCTGTGACATCATTTTGGTTAACATGGGGTCCTTATGGCATTATCAAGGACCCGAGGAGATCAGACAGAAATTTTCAAAATTACGAGGGGGCTGGACAGAACAAATTTCTCACCCAACAAATGAGGAGACGGCAGGTGATGGCCTGGTGGCATTAACGTTAACTTGTTAATCCAGTGATCCAGGTAAACTTTTGCAATCCTGGGTTGCAATCCCACCAAATTGAGTTCAATAAAAACAAATATGGAATTTAGAATCAAATTAAACCATTGTTGTTAAAAACCCATCTGGTCCACTCATGTCCATCAGGGAAGGAAACTGCTGTCCTTACCTAAGCTGGTCTACTTTGGACCCACTGCTCTGTGTGGAAATTAGGGATGGGTGATAAATGGTGGTCAGGTAATACTCACATCCCATTGAATGAATTAATAAAAAAAAAGAGCAGTTAGGTTCTGGAATATGCTGCTTGTAGAGATTGGAACTAGGTGAATAAAAAAATGGCCAAGTTAGGAGGAAAATGCAGGAGATTGGCGCTAAGTTAAAATACTCAGAGAGTTGGTGCAGCTCAGTGGTTAGCACTGCTGTCTCACAATGCCAGGGACCCAGGTTCAATTCCACCCTCAGATGACTGTCTGTGTGGAGTCTGCATGTTCTCCCCATGTCTGCGTGGATTTCCTCCCACAGGCCAAAGATGAGCAGATTCGGTGGATTGGCCAGGCTAAATTGCCCCTTAGTGTCCAGAGATGTACAGGCCAGGTGGGTTAGCCATGGGAAAGGTGGGGGTTGCCAGGATAGAGTAGATTCTGGGTTTGGATGGGATACTCTGTGGAGAGTGGTGCTGACTTGATGGGCTGAATGGCCTCTTTCCACGCAGTAGGAATTCTATGATTATAAGCCAAATGGCCTGTTCTGTAATTGGGGGACTTAGAGGTCACTTCCACTCGAGCTCTCGGCGATGAGAAACCCTACCAGGTGTGAGGATCCGTCAATGTCCTGGTTCCAGCGAATGGTAGGGTGCGCAAGCTTCTCTATCATGTCGTAGTGTTAACCCACAGAGAGGCCAGACATTAACACATAGGTGGAGGGGTTTGATATGATTCACATCCCTTTCCAATACCCCTCACTCAGTATCTATGGTAGACAGTCGAAATCTGACTGACTTCTTTTGACACTGTCAATCCACATTCCGTTCCCAAGTGAGTCGACCAGAGACAGCCTCCTGCCTGTTAGCGCAGAAGCTTGGCTGGTGGAGTATTGATGAGGGATCTGTAATATTTAGGTGTTGCCTGACTGAGGTGTGATCTCATATTAAATCGCAAGGTGACAATAATAAAACTGAAGTGTGACGGTTCACATTTTAGGTGGTAAACACAAGGCTATTGAGTTCAATAAGGTGCCAATGACTCTGTCTATATTGTTCAAAGTTTAATGGAAGCAAAATATACTGTGGAACTTATTTTTACAATGTTTATTATATCTGTGTTGTGTGGAATTAAGGTGATAACAGATGCAGGTGTTCAAGTGAGCTTGCCAAGTTGAGAAACGTTTACATAGCAAAAGGATAAAGCTGATATTCGGTTGACAGCAGACACAAAGTCCATTGTCACTTGTTCGTTTCCTTATCCAATTCTGTATCACACGGACAAAGATAAGCACAGTCGGAAAATCAGAAGCACTGCTCCTTCTATCAAATCACAGGCTGCATTCCATTGTATACATTCATACATTTTAGAATCATGTATCATCTCTGAAATGGAAGAAAGCTTACTAGATTTATACCTTCCATCGTATTGCCCCTATCACCCTCCCTACAGTACCAACATGGTTGTTCAGGAGAATACAAACAGAAATGCTGGATACACTCATCAGATCTGACAGTGTTGGTGGAGAGAGATGGAATTATTAAGGTTTCAGCTCAGTGACATTTGATCAGCATTGGAAGTGGGGAGAGATATCAAAGATCAGGAATGTGATGAGAAACTCTTCACTTGCCTGGACAAGCGCAACTCCAATAACGCGCGAGAAACCACAATTTCTAAATAACCTTTAACATAATAAAATATCTCAAGGTGCTTCACTGGAGAAACATGTCCCATTTTACTTAAGATACTTTCAGATGCAACTGATGATCAAACATAAGAAGTATATTCTGATATTGAGCGACAGAGGAGATATTAGGTCAGATGAGCACCAGGTTAGAGAATGAAATAACAAGGTGTGGAGCTGGATGAACACAGCAGGCCAAGCAGCATCAGAGGAGCAGGAAAGCTGACGTTTCGGGCATAGACCCTTCATCAGAAATGGGGGAGGGGAAGAGGGTTCTGAAATAAATAGGGAGAGAGGGGGAGGCGGATAGAGGATGGATAGAGGAGAGGATAGGTGGAGAGGAGGCAGACAAGTCAAAGAGGCGGGGATGGAGCCAGTAAAGGTGAGTGTAGGTGGGGAGTTAGGGAGTGGATAGGTCAGTCCCGGGAGAATGGACGGGTCAAGGAGGCGGGATGAGGCTAGTAGGTAAGAGATGGGGGTTGGGCTTGAGGTGGGAGGAGGGGATAGGTGGGAGAAAGGACAGGTTAGGGAGGCGGGGACAAGCTGGGCTGGTTTTGGGATGTGGTAGGGGGAGGGGAGATTTAAAAATGAGATTGGTTTCCTAGGACATTATACAGAGGCTGGGGGACGATCTGATAGAGGTCTACAAAATTATGAGAGGCATGGATAGGATGGATATTCAGAGGGTTTTCCTGGGGTGAAAAAGGCCAAATACAAAAGAGCACAAGCTCAAGGTGAGAGGGGGAAAGTTTATGGGAGAGGCATGGGGAAAATTTTCACAGAGAGGGTGAGGGTTGCCTGGAACACACTGCCAGTAGAGGTGGTGGGAGCAGGCACATTAGCAACGTTTAAGGCATATCTTGAGAGAACAGGAGTTGAACAGAGACGTAGAAACTGAGCATGGGCAGTAAGTAGCAGGTCTAAATAAAGATTAGGAATCGGCGCAGGGTTGGTGGGACGAAGAGTTTGCTCCTGTGTTGTATTGAGTTGTAATTGTTAGGAAGAAAGGTAGAGAGATGGAGAGATTTAAGGAGGAATTCCAGATTTTAAGGGTCAGACTGATGATGCAGCCAAAAATGTTGAAACAAATAAACTTGGGAGTATTTGTGGCCAGAGTTAAACAAGTTAAACAAGAGATCTCATAACTTTGTAGATCTCAAGGGGATGACAGAGATTGGTCGAGGTGGCCTAGAAGCATTTGGAATGAAGGATAAGATTTTTTTTTTAAAAGTAGAACATAAAACAAAAGTACTGCAGATGTTGGAGATCTGAAATTAAAGCAGAAAGTGCTGGAGAAACTCAGCAGGTCAATAAGATCATAAAACTATAATGTGTAGGCGCAGGTATAGGCCATTCAGCCCATCGTGTCTGCTCTACCTTTCAATCAGTTTGTAGCTGATATGATGATCCTCAGCTCCACTTTCCTGCCAAATCCTTATAATCCTTGATTTCTATTCTGATTAAAAATCTCAGTCTTGAATATACTTAATGACCTCGACAGCCTTCTGCCGTAGAGAATTCTACAAGTTCACTATCCTCTGAGAGAAAATTATCCTCCTCATCTCTGTTCTAATTGGGTGATCCTTTATTCTGAGATGATGTCCCCAGGTCCTGGACTCTCCCACAGGCAGAAACAACCTGTCTACATCTACCCTGTCAAGCCCTGTTAGAATCTTATATGTTTTAGTATGGTCACCTCCAGTGAATACACGCTCAAACTATCACCCGTAGTCATGAAAAAAGTCTCTCCACACAAGGAATCAACCTGGTGAACATTCTCTGAACTGCCTTCAAAGCTGGTCTATCTTTCCTTAGACATGGGACCCAAAACTGTTCACAGTATTTCAGCTGAGGTCTGACTCATGTCTTCTATAGTTTTAGCAAGACCTCACTATTTATAAACGCCATTCGCTTTGGAACCTGGTCTGGAAGCATCTGTGGACAGCGAAATGAAGTTAAGTTTTCAAGTCCGATATGACACTTCTTTGGAATTGAACGACTGAGTCTGCAGTATGTTCTGGTCACCGCATTGCAGGAAAGACAAAATTGCTCTGCAGAGAGTCCAGGGGAGATTTGCAAGACTGTTTCGTGAGAGCGCATGAAGACAGGCTTTTCACTCAGAGAGTGTTGGTGCCTGGTTTGGCCATGGAGCCAGAAACCCTCAACTTGTTCAAAAAGATCCCTGAGTCCAAAGCATGGTTATGTGCAAAGCTGGAATGTGGGATTAGAATGGGAGGCTGGATTTTCTTATCTAGGCCAGCGCAGATACAATGGGCTGAATAGTCTCTGTGACTGTGACTTTACTGTGGTCCCATTCCTCAGGAACTCTGGTTGAGTGAGTGGGCAATTGCATGGCAGGTGAATGTATATAGATGTGGGGTTATCCACTTTGGTAGCAGATACAGGAAGGGTGATTATTATCTGGATGGCAGTAAATTGGGAGAGGGGATTGTGCAGCGGGACCTGGGTGTCCTTGTGCACCAGTCACTGACAGTAAACATGCAGAGGCGGTGAAGAAGGCAAATGGTATGTTGGCCTTCACACCGAGAGGATTCGAGCACAGGAGGAGGAGGGAAGTCTTGCTGCCATTGTACAGGGCCTTGGTGAGACCAAACCTAGAATATTTGAAGAAGGGTCTAGGCCGGAAACGTCAGCTTTCCTGCTCCTTTGATGCTACTTGGCCTGCTGTGTTCATCCAGCTCCACACCTTGTTATCTCTAGAATACCTGTGTGTAGTTTTGGTCTCCCTCCTCTGAGCTAGGCTGTGGAGGGAGGGCAACAGAGTTTTACCAGACTGGTTCCTGGGACGGCAGGACTGCCATACGAGGAAAGCTTGGGTCAGTTAGGATTTTATTCATTGGAGTTTAGGAACCTATAAAATTCTGGCAGGACTAACCAGTGTAAACACAGGATGGGTGCTCCTGTTGGTTGGAGGCAATTCTGCTCCAATAATGGCTAGAATGCTTTTAGAATGGCTTAATTCTGCTCCCATATCTTGTGGTTTTATGGTCCAACGGAGAAAGTGGGCAGAGGGAGAATAAGGTTGAGGAACTTATCAGCCATGATTGAATGGCGGAGCAGAAACAATGGGACGAATGGCCTAATTTCTGCTCCTATGTCTTACGGTTTTATGAGGGCACTGTTTGGATGATAAATTGTGATCATACTGAATGGTGGAACAGGCTCAAAAGGCTAAATGGCCTACTCCTGCTCCTACTTTCTTTGTATGTTTAGTTTGTCCGTCCTATCGTCCTTTCATTCAGGATTTCTTTGAAAGTGTAAAATGACTTTGGCATTGTATCATTTCCCTTTGATTTAATTTGATGCAATAATTTACCAAGCCCACAGCAGACCATTCAGCCCCACTAGTCAATGCTGGTGTCCCACCTGAACTTACTGCCATCTACCCCAACTCACCCTTTAATCAATTCCTCCCATTTTTACGTGATTCCCTGCTATGCTATTTGTCTTGACAATTCCCTGCAGTTGTGAGCTCTCTGTCCTAGCCCTCTCTGGGTAAAGTATTCTTGTTGAATTCCCAATTGGATTTATTTGTGACATGGGACGGGCTCAGTTGTAGTCACTAATCTCCCTGAGACATTTCCACTATCCCTTATCCTGTGTCAACAGATTAAACAATTGGTGGCAAGGTGGCTCAGTGGTTAGCACTGCTGCCTCACAGAGTCAGGGACCCGGGTTTGGTTCCACCCTCGGCCGACTGTCTGTGTGGAGTTTGCACATTCTCCCTGTGTCTGCGTGGGTTTCCTCCCACAGTCCAAAGATGTGCAGGTTGGGTGGATTGCCCAGGCTAGTAGTGTCTGGGGATGTGCAGGGTAGCTGGGTTAGCCATGGGAACTGCGGGTCACAGGGTGGGTCTGGGTGTGATGCTGTTTGGAGAGTCAGTTTTGACTCGATGGGCAGAATGGCCTGCTACCACACTGTAGGGATTCTATGAAATAAACACAGCACCCAAATCTTAGTCAACAGCCCACCCCTTTGAGTAAATTATTTCAGAATGCGCAGAATAGGTGCATTCCAACTAGAAAGAAAAATCCCAAAAGGAGGACCCACCATCTGTTGCTAATGAAATAATAAAGAAAAGGTGTGAGAATGTATACAAGGATGGGTGACACATCAGAAGAATGGATGAATACAATCTACAAACCAAGTTCCTGTGTTTTTGCGGCCCTTTGATCAGCTAATCTGTGAGAACTGGAATTATCAGTGCAATCTTACGTGGAAAATTAGATTGAGGGTATTCAGGTGGGATGGGCCGAGCTGGCTAAATGCAGTGCTCAGAACATAAGCACATATTTGCTCTTCAAAATGTAACTGCTCCGGTGACCTATTAGCAATGGTAAACTCAGAAGGTATGCAGTTTTATCTGGGAATTGGCACAGCTTGTTCATTACTGCACAATTAAACAACCCATTTGGCAGTAGGATCGGAAAGACAGGCTATGGGTGAGTAAGGGAACGCAAGACCCTTTTTCCTGCTAATTGCTACTTTTGCTTAATTGCCACTTTCCAGGCACAATATGACCTTGTCAGGAAAATCGTGTCCCTGGCTAGTGTGTCTGCATTAGCTGCTCCTCTCCACCTCCCTGCGTCCCTCTCTTCCCCTCTCCCCATCACTTCCCTACAACTGTGGTTCCACACAGTTCCTCATCTAACCACCATTCCTCAGGATCCAGGCTCCCCCAGATGCCCTGGGAGATCCAGTCTTTGTTCACCCCAAATGTGTTTACACATTGCACTGTCCAGTTAAGTACCGGGTGGAGTGTACCAGCCCACAACGTCTCCCTAGGCAAAATCACAAAGGGCTACTCTGTGTACTGTGTCAGTGCTGCTACCATCAGGGGCGCTGTCTTTCAGATAAAACATTAAACTGTGACCCTGTAAAAGGTCGCATGGTACTACTTTGAGTACAAGCGTGACAGTGCTTCCTGCTGCCCTGGCTAATATTTACCCCCGAGCGACCGACATTGCCTGCTTGTGGGATCTTGCTGTGTGTACATTGGCTTTTCACGTTATGAGAGTTGCTGCACTTCTGAAAATCACTTTGAGATATCCCATAGTTGTGAAACACAAAGAGCAAAGAGCAGTACAGCACAGGAACAGGCCCTTCGGCCCACCAACACTGTGCTGACACATGATGCCATTCTAAACTAAAACTCTTTTGCCTGTGCGTGGTTCATAGCCCTCTATTCTCTGCCTATTATTATATCCGTCAACATATATATGGTTATCTGAGAACAGCACCCATTGTTTATGTTATAGAGAATAGCAGTCCTAGTCTATATTATGTAGAATAGTAGTCCTGTGTGTACTTTATAGGACAGCCACGCCTGCATACATTATAGAGAATTGCAGTTTCTGTGAATCTTACAGAGAATTTTAATCCCTGTGTATAGTTTATAGATTAGCAGACCCTGAGACTGTTATCGAGAAAGCTGTTCCTGTGTATATTTCGAAGAATAGCAGTCCCTGTGTATATTTTATAGAATAGCAGCCCTTGTGTATATGAAAGAAAATAGCAGACCCTGTATATATTATAGAGATTGGCAGCCCCTGGTATATTTTAGAGATTGGTATCCCCCTATGGATACTACAGAGAAAAGCAGTCTCTGTGTACGTTTTAGTGAGTCGTTGGTCCCATTTTTGTTGTGGAGAATAACAAACCAGGTGTTTAATATAGCGAACTTCGATCTTTGTGTGATGGGGTCACTGTGTGTTTGCCACCTGCTACTGACCATGTTACTGGGACTTGTCCAACGTGTCTCTGATATGTGTGTGTGTGGGTCTCCCTAAAATGGCTATGTGCCCACTACTGAGCAGCCTGCCCACAGTGAGCCTGGATGGTGGGAGGATGGTGGGAGGGAGACATAAACTATTGGACTGTGCATTAATGGTTCTTGCCTTTGCCCTTTTGCAGCGGTGTAAAGACAAGCTGAATGCTCTGGCGATCTCCGTCATGAACCAGTGGCCAGGGGTGAGGCTGAGAGTGACAGAAGGCTGGGATGAAGACGGTCACCACTCGGTAGAATCTTTGCATTATGAGGGTCGAGCTGTGGATATCACCACCTCAGATCGGGATCGTTCCAAGTATGGGATGCTGGCTCGCCTGGCCGTGGAAGCAGGATTTGACTGGGTCTATTATGAATCCAAGGCTCATATCCACTGTTCCGTCAAATCAGGTAAAGGCTTTGACAGCAACTTCAATATTTATTGCACTGGGATTTTAAATATCACAGCCAATAATTTCACTCAGTTACGATATCTCAAATAGCCTGGCCTAGGAGATGAGGCAATAGGCTAATGGCTTTATTGCTAGACTGTTAATCCAGAGACCCCAGTGATGTTCTGCCACAGCAGAAGGTGGAATTTGAATTCAATAAAAATCTGGAATTAAGAATCTAATGATGACTGTGAATCCATTGTCGATTGTTGGGAAAAACCCATCTGATTCATCAATGTCCTTTAGGGAAGGAAACTGCCATCCTTACCTGGTCTGGCCTACATGTGACTCTTAACTGCCCTCTAGGATGGGCAACAGATACTGACCTAACCAGCAACACCCACATCTTATGAATGATTAAAAAAAAAAGGAACAGGAATAGACAATTCAGCCCTTCAAATCTGCTTCAAGCATTCAGACAGATCATGGCTAAGGTAAAAACAAGAAGTGCTAGAGAAATTCAGCAGGTCTCCCCACAGGTCTGTGGGCAGAGAAACACAGTTAAGGTTTTGAGTCCAGTATGACTCTTGTTCAGAACTCCTCAGCCACACCGTTTACTTGGAGACAATGAGACAAGTTAAAGGAGAAATAAAAAAAAGAACTGTGGATGCTGAAAATCAGAAACAAATTCAGAATTGTCATTCAGAGATAAAAGGTACTGCAGATGCTGGAGAATCCGAGATAACAAGCGTGGGGCTGGATGAACACAGCAGGTCAAGCAGCATCATAGGAGCAGGAAAACTTGACGTTTCGGGCCTAAACCCTTCTGATGAAGGGTTTAGGCCCGAAACATCAAGAATTGTCATTCAGACTGTTCTGAAGAAGGGTCATTGGACTCGAAACATTAACTCTGCTTTCTCTCGACAGATGCCACCAGACCAGCTGAGTTTTTCCAGAAATTTCTGATTTTGTTAAAGGAGAAATTGTTCAAAGTGAGGACTAGCTCAGCCAGGTGGAGGAGGCTGGTGGGGTATGGGGCACCTTTTGAAGAAGAATGAAAGAGCCTTCAGACCATGCTGCTGGGGAATGGAGGTGTAGAGGGATTACACATCTATTGGAAAGAGGAGGCAGCTAAAGCAAGAAAACTGGGAAACTATAGAATTGACGTAAAGCATCAGAAGAGTCATAAATGTAAGTCAGAAGAGACTGAACAAATGGGGGACATAAAAAGTCAAGTTGGAAACATAGAAACATACAAAATAGGTGCAGGAGTAGGCTATTCAGCCCTTCGAGCCTGCACCACCATTCAATACGATTATGGCTGTTCATGCAATCTCAGTATCCCATTCCCACTTTCTCCCCATCCCTCTTGATCCCTTTAGCTGCAAGGGGCACCTCTAGCTCCCTCTTGAATATATCTAATGAACTGCCCCCAACAGCTTCCTGTTGGAGGGAATTCCACATGTTCACAACTCTCTCAGTGAAGAAATTCTTCCTCATCTCAGTCCTGAATGGCTTCCCCCTTATTCTTAGACTGTGAGCCCCTTATTCTGGATTTCCCAACATCGGGAACATTCTTCCTGCATCTAGCCTGTCCAGTCCCATCAGGATTTTATATGCTCCTATGAGATTTCCCCACATTTTTCTGATTTGAGGGAGAATCTCAAAGAAAGAAGGTAGGAAGAAGTAAGTTTGATGGAGCAGGAACAGACTGAAATGATGGGTCTGTCAGGGCAGTCCTATTTGTGGATTTTGGGAAGGATGTAAATGTGGGCCGGGCAGGCTTGGGAGACTATGAGACGGGAAACCCTGGACATGCAGTCAGTGATGGTCCTAGAGTGTTGAGTGGTGAGGTCATGATCCAGGAGGAGATAGGAGGACGCATCTGAAAGTTGATGTACAGATCCTGCAAGGTCAACTTTAGCAAGCTGGCCCCCTCATACTGGCAGATTGATACAAATCAATCTGGGTTACACCTGAGAGAACAGAATGGAGCAGGTTTAGAGGGAGACAGATTAGAGTCAGTGAGGAGAACAGAGAAATTAAACCAACAGGAATTGCATCAACAGTTCGCAGTTAAAAACAGGTAAGAAGCCAGAGGGAGGAGTCCAGGTGGAGGGGGAATATTGGAGATGGGCAAAAGGATCTGTGTGGCATGGGGAAAGGAACCATCTCCAAAGAAATGGGCTCAGAAGTGAAGGTGATAGGTGACAGAAGAAAAATTTCTTACTTGAAATTCATTTGAGTTGCAGTGTCAGAAGATAGAACAAGGTTATTTGTCTGGCACAGACTGTTTAGCATCGGAGAGTTATAGTGCAAACATGATAAGAGGTGGATAAAGGGAGAAATAGGGTCAGAGGAAAGTGGAGGGGAGGATGGATCAGAGTATCTGTGAGATGTTAGAGCTCCAACTAACTTTATTCCATCCTATTCCAAGTATCTCCTAAATGAAAATATTTAAGCATGGTTCAGTTTATGGCACTCTTGCCTCTTGGGTCAGACAGCAAAGGTCCCACCTCAACTACTTGAGCAAAGGTTTAGCCTGTTACTTCTAATGCAGTACTGAGGCAACACTGCACTGACAGAGGTATCATCCATTAGATCCAGAGACTCTGTAATCTCAGATAACAAGCATGGGGCTGGATGAACACAGCAGGCCAAGCAGCATCATAGGA
>JAHRHZ010000145.1:89422179-89466943 GCA_024137785.1 Ginglymostoma cirratum | reverse complement strand
CAATCTTACTTGCTTAACATTTTTCCCTAAATTGTCTCCTCCACTTTGTTGATGGAAGGCATGTTCTATCAACCCATTACCTTCCCAGAGTTAACACTGACTGCTCCCAGGTATGGAGTGGTTGAGTAAGTTGGGCCTGTGGTCATTGGAATGTGGACAAATGCAAGGTGACCTTAATGAAACGTATAACAATCCTAGGACATTTCCTACACAGGACAAATGTACGAAGGTTATTTTCTCTCATGGAGGACTGTAAGATCAGAGAGCATAATCTCAGAATAAGGGGTCACACATTTAAGATAGAGATGAGAAGGAATTTCTTCTCTCAGAGGAGAGTGAATCTGTAGAATTCTTTATCGCAGAGGAATATTGAGGCTAGGTCATTAATTATATTCAAGGCTGATATAGATAGATTTTTAATTAGGAAGGGAATCAAGAGTTATGGGGAAAAAGCAGGAAAGTGGAGTTGACGAATATCAGGTCAGTCATGATGTCTTTGATTGGCAGAGCTGACTCGATGGGCTGAATAGCCTACTTCTGCTCCAAAGTCTTGTGGTCTTATTGAAAGGTTTTGCATTTCTAAAGCCCTTGTCAGGATGTTTCAAAGTGCTGTACAGCTTATGAAGCATAGGTCCTGATACAGTATAGGAAAAGTGCCAGCCAATTTATGCACAGGAAGTTCCCACAAAACAGGTGAAAAATTTATTGACAAGATAATTATTGGGCAGAAATTTCAACCCTCCCCCTGAAGGTGGTAGAAGAGGTGTCAAGATTTGGAAATAATTGGGCAAATTGACCCAGGAAAAGTACGAAGCCATTCATTAATTAAGTTCTCACGATGAAAGCCTACTGGGGACTTTCTGAATTTGGTGCTGATTAAAGTCCTTAAATGGTCAATAAATAGCAACAAAGGGCTCGTACTCACCACCTTCCTGACTTCTCTGTAGATGAGAAAAGTGCCTCAATTCCCAACAGAGACAGAAAACAGGGCAACCTGCCTCTTGGATATGGAAGAGTTCCACCTGCCTCAATCTGGAGCAATTGGAGGGTCAGATGAGGAACTTGGCTGCTGTAAGTCACCCCCTGTCCTTGCCTCCAACCCTTTCATCCCTCCTCTCTTTGTAGCTCCATCACTGCAGCAAGGTGATAAACATCGCACCTTCACTCTTCTGGATTTGCCAAGGAGTAGGCCTTGACCAGCCCTCTTTAGGACACAAAAGCTGCTCTCTGATTGGCTAGCAGCTCCTGGCAACATGGGATGCCAATTTCAAGGTGTGCGAAAGGCTGGGGAACCTGCCCATGCTCCTCTGGCAGCTTCCAAAGATCTGGTTTGCAGGGAACGGAGCGAGTTATTTCAGTGTTGGGGGTGGCTGTTCAGATACCACTGCAAACAACTACCTGCTCCCTTGCTTGGGCTGAACAAGGGAAAATTACACCTGGCGTGCGTTAAGGGGGTAGATGGAGGGATATAACATGTCAGGGTGTCAGGCAGAATCCCTGCTCCTCTTTGAAACAGTATCATAGCAGCCTTTAAGATACCTTAGAGGGCAGGTGGGCCCTATGTTTAATGTTCAGCTGAAAGATGGTACCTCTGGCAGTGCAGTACTACCTTTTCTTTAATTCATTCATGTGATGAGGGCATCACTAAGCCATCATTAATTGCCCAGAGGGCAGTTAAAAGTCAACCACATTGCTGTGGGTCTGGAGTCACATGTAAACCAGGCCAGCAGTTTCCTTCCCTAAGGGACATTAGTGAACCAGATGGGTTTTACTCCAACAATTGCCAATGGATTCACGGTCATCAGTAGACTCTTAATTCCAGATATTTATTCAATTTGAATTTCACCATCTGCCATAATGGGATTTGAACCCAAGTCCCCAGAACATTACCTGGGTCTCTAGGTTAATAGTCTAGCAACTACAACACTAGGCTATTGCCTGACTGCTCAATGCTAAATGTCAGCCTAAATTTTAGGCTCCAGTCTCTGGTAGGGCCTTAGACAGAAGAAAGCTTAAATGAAGAAAATTCCTCACATTTCCAGAGCACCTTTCGTGATGTATGGATGTTCCAAACTGCTTCTCAATCATTGCAAGAGGTTTGTTTAGAGAGAAGTGGACACCACAGGGGGTAGAACACCTTAACAGCACCCCTCCTTCCAATTCCTTGCCTTTTCTCCCCTGCCCCTCTCCCTCACCTTTAGTGGTCTGCATTGCCCTTGCTGGGCATGATGTAATTTCACTGATTGGAAACTGCGGTGATTTAGTGGTGGTGAATAATGTGTCAGAACTATCAACGGTGATCTGGGAATGACAAAGGAACTATTCAGTTGTGCAGAAGAGCACCTCTGGATATTTAGGTAAAATTGTAAGAGTTTGAAGTGCAGACTGTCAGATATAGGAGCAGAATTAGGCCATTTGGCCCATCAAGTCTACTCTGCCATTCCATCATGGCTGATATGTTTCTCAACCCCATTCTCTTGTTTTCTCCCCATAACCACTGATCCCCTTACTAATCACAAACTGAAAACAAAAAATAACAAAGAACTGTTGGTACTGGATATCAGAAATAAAATCTGTTCTGAAGAAGGGTCACTGGACTTGAAATGTCAACTCTGTTTCTCCATCCACAGATTCTGTCAGACCTGCTGAGATTTTCCAGCAATTTCCCATTTTGTTTCTAATCAATAAAACTAACTGTCTCAAATACACTCAATGACATGGCCTCCACAATCTTCCAAGGTATTGAGTTCTACGGATTTACTATCCCCTGTTGTAATGTGTGAAATGTTGGTGTAACAGTGTGACAATAATGTTTTTTTCCATCATGGTCATTTTTAAACTTGGTCCCAACATGAGGACTGAGGGAATGGTGTCACTTACTACCTTGAACTGACTGTACTTAATTGAAGTGGTACCGTCATGGTAATGCCACTCGAAATAATCTTAAAAACCCCAGCCTGTGATGTGGTTTCAATTCCCACCAGACAGTGACATTCAAATAAAAATCAACTAAAAATAGCCCAATGGTGACTGCGGCTGGTGTAAAGATCCATCTGGTTCACTAATGTCCTTCAAAGAAAATTTGCCATATCCTTACCTGATTAGGATTACAGGTGACTCCAGACCCACAGCATTGTGGCTCACTCGTAACTGTGTGTTGAGCAATAAATGCTGACCTAGACAGTAACATCCACATCCTGCAAATGAACAAAATGCTGACTTTGTGCAGGTTACTTGTCTGTTGTGAATTTAATAGAGGGTGACCTTATCTGTATGTATATTGCGAAATCATCTCATTCTTGTCAAACTTTGAAAGCTTGACATTTGTAACTTCGTCAGCGTCTATCGTAGAGTCATAGAGCTGTACAGTGTGGAAACAGACCCTTCTATCCAACTTGTCCATGTCAACAAAATATCATAAATTAACCCAGCCCCATTTGCTAGCATTTGGCCCATGTTCCTCTAAACCCTTCCTATTCTTTATACCCATCCAGATGCCTTTTACATGTTGTAATTGTACCAACCTCTACCACTCCCTCTGGCAGCTCATTCCATACACGCACCACTCTCTGCGTGAAAAAAGTTGCTCCTTACGTCGCTTTCCTATCTTTTCCCTCTCACATTAAACCTTAAAAGTTTTGGACCCCCCTACTCTGGGAAAAGACCTTGGCTATTCACCCTATCCATAACCCTCGTCATTTTATAAGACTCTGTAAAGACACCCCTCATCCTCCGACACTCCAGGGAAAATCACCCCAGCCCATTCAGCTTCTCCCTATAGCTCAAACCCTCCAACCCTGGTAACATCCTCATAAATCTTTTGAGACTTTTTCAAATTTAATAACATCCTTCCTATAGCAGGGAGACCAGAGTTGCACACAGTTTTCCAAAAGTGGCCTAACCAATGTCCTGTATTGCTGCAACATGAGCTCCCAACTCCTGTACTCAATGCACCCACCAATGAAGGCAAGTGTCCCAAACGCCTTGTTCACCACCCTGTCTACTGTGGCTCCTTTAATCTCACTCCCTCCCTAACAGCAGTGTTGGTGTCCCTACACCAAATGGACTGCAGTGGTTCAAGAAGGCAGCTCACGACCACCTTCTCAAGGGCAACTAGGGCAGGGCAATACAAGCTGGCCCAGCAACGATGCCCATAACTTGTGAAAAGAAATCAATAAATATGATTTGTTACTCAGAGGTGCTGAGTGGACATTGTTGGTACAATAGATATTTGTTGCCCTGGAATTCGGTCAAAGTTTATTTACCGGAGTGCATAACACACTCCCACAAGAGGGTGGCTGATATGTAAATGTGTTTAAAGGAAAAGACAGACTCTTTATTGAGAACAGAATGAGGGGTTAAGATTTAGTTATGGATGAGGAGGCTTGAGAATAAATGCTGACATGGACTAGTTGGGCCTAATGGCCCATTCCTGCACCAGAGACCCTACGTAATGAAATCTGTCAGTCAATTTGCGCAAACCAAGCCCCTCCAAACAGCATCTGTTTTTAGAGACAGTGGATGAGGGACAACAGCTTTGCTCCTATATGAAATCACACTGATTTCAGTAGAGAAGGCAGAGAAGCTATTGATATAATACCTCATCCTAATGGTGGCACCGCTGACAGCGTGGCATTCCCTCAATGAAGCAGCTGCAGAGAGTCCTGGCCTGATCACCGGAAGCACAGCCACCGGAGGCAGAGTCAAGATAATCGAGGATGTGTGACAGGCCCAGACTTTAGAGGAGCATGGAGGTGTTCTGAAGAAGGATCACTTTAAGTTGCTGAGGTTAAATGACCCAGTAACTGCTCTCGACTTATTTGGTCGCCTTGGCAAAGTGGTTTGTTAGGATGTGGCCATTGTCACATCTAACAACTACTACCAAGATATAGAAGGCAATGGGTTAAGTGCTGGACAGTGGGATTAAAATAATTAGGCGGTTGTTTTTGACTGGCACAGCCTCAATGGGCTGAATGGCCTTTTTCAGTGCTGTAGACCTCTATGACTTTATGACCCAAAACATTGACTCTGCTTTCTCTCCGCTCATGGTTCATAAGGATGTTGCCAGGGTTGAGGGGTTTGAGCTACAGGGAGAAGCTGAACAGACTAGGGCTATTTTCTCTGGACCGATGAAGGCTGAGGGGTGACCGTATACAGGTTTATAAAATCATGAGGGGCATGGATAGGGTGAAGAGTCAAGGTCTTTTTCCCAGGGTAGGGGGATCCAAAGCTATAGGGCATAGGTTTAAGGTGAGAGAGGAAAGATTTAAAAGGGACCTAAAAGGGCAACTTTTTTTAGATGATGGTGCGTGTATGGGCTGAGCTGCCAGAGGAAGTGGTGGAGGCTGGTACAATTACAACATTTAAAAGGCATGTGGATGGGTACATGATTAGGTAGGGTTTAGAAGGATATGGGCCAATTTTCACAAATGAGACTGCATTAATGCATTTGGGGCGGCACGGTGGCTCAGTGGTTAGCACTGCTGCCTCACAGCGCCAGGGACCCGGGTTTGATTCCAGCCTCGGGCGTCTGTCTGTGTGGAGTTTGCACATTCTCCCTGTGCCTGCGTGGGTTTCCTCCGGGTGCTCCGGTTTCCTCCCACAGTCCAAAGATGTGCAGGTTAGGTGGATTGGCCATGCTAAATTGCCCATAGTGTTCAGGGAGGTGTAAATTAGGAGAGTTATGAGGGATGGGTCTGGGTGGGATGCTCTGAGGTTCGGTGTGGACTTGTTGGGCCGAAGGGCCTGTTTCCACACTGTAGGGATTCTGTGAAATAAATTAGGATATCTGGTCAGCATGGACGAGTTGGACTGAAGGGTCTGTTTCCATGCCATATGTCTTTATGATGCTATGCTGCCAGATTCGCTTTGTTTCTGACTTTATGTCTGATTTCCAGCATCCATGGTTCTTTTGATTTTTATTTTTTTTGGCTGGCGGGAGGTGGGGAGGAGGTGAAGTTGTGGAGGGAAAGCAAAGACGAGAATCTTAAAATTAAACCATAAGGAGATGGAGAGCCAATATTGAGCAGTGAGTACAAAGCACGTTGTCATGCCAGAATGTAGAACTCTCAGCATAAGTGACAAGATAAATGACTTCTACTCTCTTATTCAGGATTCTCATGGCACCCCCTCATTTCACCCACATTTAGACCCCACTCCTCACCCAGCAAGCGCACCTTTCTCCCCTCCACAACTTCCCAACCCAGTTCCCACACAAATCTCCCTTGCTGACTCAGGTCAGTCAGTAGTCAGCTGGGTGAGGATCTTTCTCATGCAATTAGGGATGTTAATTTTTATTACCTTGTACAAACACGAGGTGGTTAGCAATCATAAAAGATTGTTCTGGTTCACAGAGTTTTACAGTGCCCTTCCCTCAGCAGTTAATCAGCCTGTAACTGAGTGTGCATTTCACTACATAGTCGCTCACACACACACACACGCACACACACATGCACACACACACACACACACACACGCGCGCACACACACACACACACACACACACACACACACACACGCGCGCGCGCTCACACACACACGTATTCCCAATCAGCTGGAACAATTTCTCCTTCTCCCTTTTATTTGAAACAATTGTTCAGGGCCTTGGTGGTTTGTGAGAAAGCAATAAAAACTAAGAGCCCTAATAGTATCAGAATGATTGTGCTGAAGGGCCGGGAATTTCAGAGAGAGCAACCAAGCGGCGTGGTGAACCTTTACGCACTTCAGAGCTTTTCTCCCTCTGTGACCGCAGTTAAAGGGGCAAGGGAGTCCTTTCCTGTCTGAACCTGGCTGGTCGGTGGCCAGCTGGTGGGGCTTGATGTGGTTCGAGGCAGATGGAAGGCCGTGCAGACAAATTTAGCTCGTTTTAGCAATTACTGCACAAAGAAAACATCATGCTCTCTCCTCCTTAGCCCATTTTATACCATCGGGACTTTGCTGAAAACGGAGATCTGTTACTAAAGATTTTCACCTTGGCCTGATCAGGAGAAATGCAAGAATGTCAAATTTCAAATGATCACAAAAATTTATAGGCCAGGAGGAAGGGGTGTTGACTGGTTGGCACGTCAACTCTGATTGGCTGAAGCATTGCCAAGCTATGGAGTATCTTGGGGTCCTGTGAGTAATTTGACAGCTTGGACATATCCCTTTCGTACTGATTGGAATGAGGGCCAGGTGGATCTAATTGAGCACGCGATCCCTGATTGGGGCTGTTAATCTGGTCTTATCAGGGAGCCCTGGCTGACGGATATAAACAAAAGTGTCAGAGATTCCCCTCACTCTAAGCACTGATTCTGAGCTAGCCGGTCAGAGTCCATTTATGGTACACTTCTAAATAAAGGGTCAGTTGGCAACAAGATACTGGTCATTGTGGAGTCATTTCACTTTTGTCTTCAGAGAATGTGTCACTACACACGAATCCACATCCTTTTCGGAGAGTGTGAACGTACCACTTTATGAGCTTTCAGTTTTGCCTTGATGCTAGCTGGACAGTCTGAACTGGCTGAATGAATCAAACAATTCTTTCCTGTACTCAGCCAGCCTGCTTTGCAAAACCACAAACAAAACACCAGCTGCTAGATGAGATTTCACTTTAGGGCAGCATTGTAGAATAATCCTAAATGCGCCAATAGTTTAACTAACAGCCAATTCAAGATACCCAGCCAAACTCATAATATGGCTGATTTATACCTGCCAGAAGAAATTCATTCATCCTCAGTGACTCAATCTCTGCAACAAAAGTGGGGTGTTCAAGCCTTATTCCTTTTTAGAATTACCCAGGAGGGGAAGGAGCCTATAGTTCCTCACTGTTTTTTTCATGGCAACACCTTAACCAATCAGAATCAACTTGCCAGTCAGCACCCTTGGTTATAGGGGACAGGGCTGAAAATGGGGTTTGGGCCACAGTTAGATCAGATGGTGGATCAAGCCAAGTAACTCACTCCTGCTCCTATTCTTTTGATCTCAAGATCTTTCCTCCTGTAGCATCTGTTGAACAATGAATGAGCATAACATATTTAATCTATGACTGTGCACTTGCCTTGTAACCCAGCCAGAGCCGTTACCCACCCAAAAACAAGTTGTTTGATACCTGTAGTTTTGCAAGTTCACCTGTAACAGTGTTGTCCAGGAGAAAGGCGAGAATCCCTCCTTGAATGACGGGCATCATAAACAAGGCCAGAAGAAAGATGTCCACACTCTTAATACCTACACACAACCATTCAGGGAGAAATAAGAAGATCTGTCACTGACTTAACATTTAATAAGGAGCTTGCATTTATATAGCACCTTCACTACTTCAGCACATCCCAGAATGGCTTACAGCCAATAAACTGATTTAGAAATGCATTTGCTTGTTCTAGCATAGGAGCTGGGATGACCCATTTCCCCTAGCGGACTTGTCAATTACCAAGGGCCGCAGACAGAAGATGATTGATAGAAGGATTTGAGGGCACAGGAGGGAAATTTGTTCCACCTAGAGGGTACTGGGTATCTGGAAGTTGCTTGCTCAGTTTGGTGTTGAGGCAGAAATCCTCAACTGTTTCAAAAAGAACATTTCCAGGATAGGCAGAATGCAGAGTTGGATACAGTGTAAAATTTCCCCTACACCATCCCCATTAAACACTCCCAGGACAGGGACAGCATGGGGTTAGGTGCAGAGTAAAGCTTCTTCTATTCTTTTAAACTGAAAATAAAGCTCTCCCTAATTTTCCCCTATCAAATACTCCCAGAACAAGGTCAGCACAGGGTTAAATACAAAGTAAAAACTCTTTATTCTTGTTAAATGAAAGTAAAGATCCCTCTGCTGCTGTAAACTGGAAATAAAGAGCCCTCTGTTCTTTTGAATGGAAGTATAGCTTCCTGTACATTATCCTTAAATATTCCAAGGACAGATACAGCACGGGGTTAAATGCAAAGTCAAGATCTTTCTACTCTTTTAAACCGAAAGTACAGATTGCGTCCCCATCAACCACTCCCAGAATGGGTACAGCATGGGTTTAGAGAGAGCATAAAACTTCCTCTGCCCTTTTAATCTAGCTGTAAAGTTTCTGTTACGGTTTTAAACTGAAAGTAAGGATACTGCCCGCATCAATAAACTCTCAGAACAGGGATAACATGGGTTTAGATATAGAGTAAAGTTGCATCTACACTGTTCCATCAAATAATCCAAGGAAAGGGACATCACAGAGTTAGATACAGAGTAGAGCTCCCTCTACTCACTCTCCGTCAAACAATCTGAGGACAAGTATAGCATGGGGTTAGATACAGAGTAAATCTTCCTCTGTTCAATTAAACACCCCCAGGGCAGATTTAGGTTTGAGGTTTTATTTAATGCATTTATGGGGGTGCATTGAAGGCTTTGTGATGTTGAGAAATATTTAAGTCAATGACAATAGCACCAGAAGAAAGTCTAGTTAGTTTCTAAATGCAGCTTTGACCTTGAGAACGACTCTAACTGTGAGCATAACAAGGCCCATATCAGTTTAACCTCACAACATTGTGTACACATGGGTTTAACAAGCCATTTTTTACCTGTTACAATGTAATCTGGGTTGCGGATGAACCAGTGAGGGGTGAGTAGTGCCATGAACATAGTAAATCCGATGATGAAGATATTCCGACCAGAGTCGATGTTTGTGTATTGGAAATATGAGACACCGACAGACACCGCCATTGTATATGTGACACTGAGGACCCCACCTGTATAACATGAACAGGGTATTCACTGAGGGAGTCAAACACTCAGCTCCAAATCAAGCTGGGGATAAAATTCCCCTTAAAAATACATCACCAATTCAATATAATAGGCTCACAATATAACATGATTCCCTCTAAATAATATATCCCGTACACAACATCCCCAATATGACACTCCCTCAATATTACACCACAATATAAAACATCCTCAATATTACACACTGCTATACGATCTTCCCCAAATCACACATTGCTAATATAATTCCCCAATATAACATTCCCCAATATAACACTTTCCCAAATAACATTGCCATATAACAAACTCTCCACAAGTAACACCTTCCAAACTGACAAAGAAACACCCCAATGTAACATCCCTCCATATGCATATCAGCAATATAAGACATTATCATATAACACACTATAAATAACATACTGAAAATATTACGTCCCTCAATAAAACAAGTCCCCACAATAACACCCCTGAATATAATACCTGCCAATATAACACTGCCTTAATATGACACCCCACATTGAAAACCCCTACCTAACATCCAGAATATAACACTCAACACAGCACTGTCCAACATAAAAAGCCCAATGTAACACTACCGAAGAACATCCTCCAGCAGCACACCCTAGATAAAACATTTGAAACATTACAAGGGTGGTGATGCCATTGGATGAGTAATCCAGGAGTGTAGGACAAGGGTTTGAATGCTACCGTGGCAGCTAGTGAAACTTGAATTTCATCAACTCCAAAATTAAAAAGTCGGTCTAATGATGACCACGTAACCATTGTCAATTGTCGTAAAACCCATCTGGTTCACTAATGTCCTTTAGGGAAGGAAACTGCCATCCTTACCTAGTCTGGCCTACATGTGACTCCACACCCACAACAATGTGGCTGACTCTTAACTGTTCTCTGAAGTCGACTGGCAAATCATTCAGTTCAAGGGCAATTAACCCGCAACTAATAACAGCCTTTTCCAGTGCAAAAATTTTTTAAAATCTGTTGACCTTCAGTTTGGGCTCTAATCCAGGGTGACTCAACTCCTTCCTCATCACAGCAATGGTCCAAACTCAACCAAAACAGCTGAACTCCAGAGGTGAGGTGCAGATGATTGCCCTTGAGGTCCCCTTCACCACAGGGTGACATCGAGGAGCCTTAGCAAAATTGGAGTCAATGGGATTTGGGGGAAATCTGGATGCTGGTTGTAATCATGCCTAGCATGTAGGAAGATGGTCGTAGTTGCTGAAGGTTAGTCATCTCAGCTCCAAGAAATCTCTGCAGGAGTTCCTCAAGGTAGTGTCGTAGACCCAACCATCTTCAGCTGCTTCATCAATGACCTTCCCTCCATCATAAGGTTGGAGATGAGGATGCTTGCTTATGATTGCACAATGTCCAGGAGAATTCACAACACCGTAGATACTGAAATAATCTGTGTCTGTATCCAGCAAGACCTTGACAACATCCAGGCTTGGGCTGGTAGTTGGCAAGCAACACCCATGCCACACCAGAGTCAATATCCATGTCCAACAAGTGACAATCTCGCCATTGCTCCTTGACGTTCAATGGTGTTGCCATCGCTAAACGCCTGACAACAACATCCCGATGGTTACCGTCAACCAGAAACGGAACTAGACTAGCTATATAACTTCTGTGGCTAAAAGAGCAAGTCTGAGGTTAGGAATCTTGTATCCCCAAAGCCTGCCCACCATCTACAAGGCGTAAGTCCGGAGTGTGATGGGTTACTTTTCACTTTCTTGGGTGCGTGCAGCTCCAACAACAAAACTCAAGAAGCTTGACACCATCCAGGACAGAGCAACCCACTTGATTGGCACCACATCCACAAACATCCACTCCCTCCACCACCGATGTTCAGTAGCAGCAGTGTGTACCGTCTACAAGATGCACTGCAGAAACTCACCAAAGATCTTTAGACAACATTTTCCAGGTCCATGACAACTTCCATCTAGAAGGACAAGGGCGGCAGCTACATGGGAACACCACCGCCTTCAAGTTCCCCTCTCAGCCGCTCACTATTCTGACTTGGAAAAATGTCACCCTTCCCTCACTGTCGCTGGGTCAAAATACTGGAAAACTGTTTCTAACATTGTCGTGGGTCAACCTATATCACATGGACTACAGTGGTTCAAGAAGGCAGCTTACCACCTCCTTCACAACCAGTTAGGGGTGGACAATAATTACTGGTGTAGCCAGCAATGCCTAAATCCCATGAATGAACATTAAGTAAATTCCCAAGACACATATCTCCAAACTCCCAATTCTAAGTCACACATCCCAAAATAACACATCTGATCCTAGATAACACACCACTTTAATGTGCCCCTCTGTATTACACCCCATTACAAACATTACCCCATCCTTGATGGAGTATTATTTATGATTTCCACGTCTTTATTATTATTGGTCAACATTGGCTTGTGTTATTGAGTGCTCCCTCACTGTGCTCAGAGGGTTCAATGCCTGGCCAGTGGGAATTTTGGGGATTCAGCCTGGGAAAGTTTTATCCGAAGGTACCCATTCTGCACGAGCCCCCAGTCCCTTTGCCACACAGGCCCATGCCAGGCACAACGCTGTCTCCAAAAGGCAGGAATGGAACTCACCATGAACAGCAGCTGGAATGGTCGTCAGGAGGTACATCAGCTTGGTTGACATTCCGAGCAGAATACACAGCACAGCTGCAATCTGGATGGAATGCCGGGATTCAGCCTGCAGAATGAGAAGGGAATGGTAAACATAGGTGCTGGTCCCAAAAATTCAGAAACGTAGAAATAGGAAGCAGAAATAGGAGCAGGATTAGATTATTCATCTTTGAGCCTGCTCTGTCATTCAGAATAATCATCGCAGACCTCCCAACTCAGTACCGCGCTCCCACTCTCTCTCCATTCCCTTTGGTCTCTTTAGCCCTAAGAAATATGTCTAACTCCTTCTTGAAAATATTCAAAGTTTTGGCCTCAACAGATTTCTGTTGCAGAAATTCCATACGCTCACCACTCTTTGGGTGAAGACATTTCTCCCCATCTCAATCCTAAATGGCCTACTCCATATCCCAAGACTGCAAGCCCCTGATTCTGGAAATCAGATACAACTTGAGGTAAAACCTACACAGGAACATTTCCCAGGCACAGTTTGACACTGAGTTGCATTTGGAGCTGTGAGGGCAACTGACCACAAATTTAGTCAAGACGTGTTATTTTATCAGTTGTGTCTAAAAAGAGAAGAGAGCACCATCCAGAGGTGGTGGAGAAGTCAAAGGAGAAGGTTTCAGAGCTTTATGGCCTCCAAAGGCATGGCCGCCAATGGTAGGGCAATGGACCAGAACTGGTGGAACACCGAGAACCTGTGTGGCTAGAAAAGGTCAAAGAGTCATAAAGGTTTACAACATGGAAACAGGCCCTTTGGCCCAACTTGTCTAATGCTGTCCAGTTTTCACAATTAAACTAATCCCTTTTGGCCACATTTGGTACTTATTCCTCCATACCAATCCCATCTATGTACCTATCCTGAAAGGAGAGTGAGGGAGGGAAAGGCCATGGAGAGAGTTGAACATAACAATTGAGAGTTTTAAAATTGTGGGAGGCCACTCTGACTAGAACAACTTAACTAGATGATTGAATTTATGGATTTGAAAATAGAATCAAAGTTAATTAGGGTAAAATGATTTCTCATTTGTCACCACCGCATACTGAGTTACGTCCTCACGTGATTCGAATGCTGTGTATTAAATTATATACATGTGTATATAGAGAGAAAGAATTACATCTACATAGCACATTTCATGACCTCAGAACATCCTAAAGCACTTTACTCTCAAAGATGATCTATTCAATGAGGTACGGTAATTATAGTGCTGGAAGCGTGTCTGGTATACCGTAGCATCAAAAACCCAGAGACATTTTCTGGTACTGGCATAATGGGTTGGTTAGTTCATTTGGCTGGATACCCTATTTATGATGCAGAGTGACACCAACAGCACAGGTTCAATTCCTGCACTGGCTGAGGTTATCATCAATATCTCTCCTTCTCAACCTCTCCCCTTGCCTGAGGTGTAGTGACCCTCAGGTCAAACCAGCACCAATCATCTCTCACTAATGAGAAACCAGCCCTCTGGGATTATGGCGGCTTTGCTTTTAATGAGCAGATATTGATTATCTATTTTCAGCGATGTAAGTTGAGGGTTGACTGTTGGACATCAGAGAAAACTCCTTTACTACTTCTCGGAGTAGAGCCATGCGATCTTACACAGCCTAGAAGGTACAGCCAGCCTTGGTTTAATGCCTCATGCATGTGTGACAGTGTAGCATTCCACCAGCACTGCATCGGAGCTGTCAGACTAGAGTATGTACACGTGAACTCAAAATGTGTAGACTCAGCCAAGAGAGAAGGAGTGTTACTCATCGAACTGCAGCTGACAGAGATTTCAGTGGAGAGGGAACAGTTGCAATATTACAAAACAAAATCTTGCAGAGATGCCTTCAGTCTCATCCTGTTGTGTCTTCCCAGCGCAGAGATAGCTCCTGAATTCTGTCAAGGAAGCATTGCTGTTTTCACTGGGTGCCTCCTACTTCAATTCTCAACCTGTTTATTTTTGAGATAACAAGGTGTGGGGCTGGATGAACACAGCAGGCCAAGCAGCATCATAGGAGCAGGAAAGCTTGACGTTTCGGGCCTAGACCCTTCATCAGATTCTCCAGCATCTGCAGTACCTTTTATCTCTGTTTATTTTTGATCGTCTTTCTCAAAGAGGAATCTGCTTCCCTCCCTGTGAGGCTTTCTCAGTCATGGTTCGAGGTAGCATCAACCCCTCTCATCCAGAAAGTGTTGGGATCAAGTACCATCCCTGCAAATTGAACTCATAGTCATTACTAACACTCAGAGTACAACACTGAGGGAGTGCAAATACACAGAGAACTGTTTGGTTTAAAAGTAGGAGTAGGGCATTCAGCCCCCTCAAACTGGCCCCACTATTTAGTAAAATCATAGCTGATTTGGTAATGGCTTCAACTCCACCTTTCTGCTGACCTCGACACCCTTTGAGAGACCCCTGTCTGTCGTAATCTGTCTACTATAAAATAAAACAAAGGACTAAGGATGCTGGAAATCCAAAACAAAATCAGAAATTGCTGGAGAAGCTCAGCAGGTCTCTGAATAGAGAAAGCTGAGCTAAAGTTTCAAGAAGGGGCAAGATGTTAACTCTGCCTGACCTGCTGAGCTTCTCCAGCAATTTCTGGTTTTGAAGAATCCATCTACCTCCATCTTAAAGCTATTTAATGACCCTCACCCAAACACCTTGTAGAAAGAGAGCTCCATGCACTCCTGACCCTCTGAGAGAAAAACATTGTCCATCTTAATGGGAGACAGCTTGTTTTTAATTGGTGTCCCCATGTTCTCATCTGAAAAACTTAAGCTTTTTTCCACATCCACCCTGTCACAGATGTTGTTTTCCAGCTAAAACTTTGAGCTGAGGTCCTGACTGTTCCCTCAGGTGGATGGAAAGGATCCCAGGCACGAGAAGACCATAACAAATAGGAACAGGAGTAGGCCATTCAGACCCTCTGGCCTGCTCCACCAATCATTACGATCATGGCTGATCCAACATTCTTCAAGTCCACTTTCCTTCTCTTTCACCATAACCCCTGATTCCCCAACTGACCAAGAATCTATCTCAGCCTTAAATATACACAAGGACTCAGCCTACACAGCTCTGTGACAGAGTTCCAAAGTCTCCCACCCCTCTGAGAGAAGAGATTCCTCCTCATCTCAGTCTTAAATTGCCACCTCTTTATTCTGAGACTATGACCTCTGGTCCTAGACCCTCCCAGAAGGGGGAAACATCCTCTCAACCTTTACCCGCTCAAGTCCCTTCAGAATCCGGTACGTTTCAATAAGATCACATTTCATTCTTCTAAGCTTCAGTGGGTAGACTCCCAACCTGTTCAGCCTTTGCTCATAAAACAATCCCTCCGAACCAGGAACCATCCTCATCTACGGTCTGAGCTGCCTCCATTAAAGTGACATTTTCCTTAAATACTTTGAAGATGAATAGGTGAGTTCTCCTGACCAATATTTATGCTCAACAAATGTTGCTAAAAGAGGTGCATATCTGTTCATTTATTGCTGTTGTGGGAGCTTAAAATGCACAATTTGGATGTTTTGTGCCTGGTGTTACAAAAGTGACTACACTTCCAAATGGACTGAATGTGTGAGGCCCAATACCGACTCAAATCTTCCTTCTGATCCTTTTCCACAAGAGGACAACTTGCCACAGAATGTTACGGTGTGAAAGCAGGCCATTTGGCCAAGTGAGGTTACACTCCTTCCCCCACCGCTGTATGAATGAAGACTTCATATTCATGAACAGTAAACGCAAGAGCCACCCATTTGGAATTCCGACCTGAAACCTTCAGAATCTGTGCGAAACTCCAGGGAAGATACGGTGATAAAGTGCTCACACACAAATACCTAGAGTTTCTATTGTCATTGTGCTTCGTGTCCCATGGCTTTCTTCCAAGGCCTTGTCAATTTACTGTCACGGGTTTTCCTAAATCACTTGACAAGGTCCCAATGAAAACAATTATTACTGTCATTAACATTCCTGAGTCAGGCAGTGTAGAATTGGCTCCACACACCTTTGTGACTTGATTTCATTACCTGCGTGTGTGATAGGTTATTGGCCCTAGAATTGACTAATGATTCTGAGTAATACGGTGTTTGTTGTCACATGACTCCTGCAAACATGGTCGTTCTTCCTCGATCATTCCTCTATCATGCTCTATATCTCCCCTTTACAGTTTGAGGCTGTTACTTATTTTAGCTACTCCCTGATACCTGTCTCTGTGCTAGCCTCATGCTCCTGGTTTTCCACCTTCTGGTACATGGCGGTAATAAGGATATGAGTTGGAGGGATTTTTTTTATTCATTCATGGGATCCGGGAATCTCTGGCTAGACTGGCTGATCCCTAGTTAATGCAGGGAGGGTAGTTAAGAGTCAACGACATTGCTCCGGTCACATGTAGGTCAGACCAGGCAAGGATGGCAGTGTCCTTACCTAAAGGATATTAGTGAACCAGAGGGGTTTTTCCTGATAATCGACAATGGTCACCATTATTTCCAGATATTTATTAAATTCAAACTCCAACAACTGCTGTGGCAGAATTCAAACCCAGGTCCCCAGAGCATTACCTAGGTCTCTCGATTAATAGTCTAGTGATAATAGGCCTACTACCAATTCATACTCCTCAGTTCTTCCTGAGAGCCTCATTGGCACGTAAGTATTCCTGTTTGGTCTCATCTTCCCAATCCCTGTTAATCTCCCCTGGCTCTACAACCCTGTCTTACATTTCTCTAATTTGGACATCCTCCCTCCCTCTCACTCCTGGGTGCTGTCACTTCAGCTGCCTCAGCACCTACTTTTTCTCCCTAAATCACTTTGTCTCTCTGTCACTCAGGCGCTCCTCAAAATCAACCTCTTTGAAAAAGCCTGCCTTAAAGCCTCGTCTCTTTTTGCCCCTCTTTCTGAGTGTTGATCATTCCTATGAAGTACCCTGCGACATTGTAGCACCACATTGTGGACACTACAAAATAGAAGTTACTACTGTCATACCTGCCACTTCCAACATCCGATTCTTTTGTCACAATGTTTCTGTTTTTTTCATTCACAGGACATGGGCTGGACCAGCATTTATTGCCCATTCCTAAGTGCCCAGAATCAACCACATTGCCATGGGTCTGGAGTCGCATGCAGGCCCGAACAGGTAATTATGGTAGATTTCCTTCTCTTAAGGGTGAGGCAATGGCCTAGTGGTATTATTGCTGGGCTGTTAATCCAAAGACCCAGGTAATGGTTTGGGGACCTGGGTTCAAATCCTGCTATGGCAGATGGTGGAATCTGAATTCAATAAATATCTGTAATTAAGACAAAGTTGCTGGAAAAGCTCAGCAGGTCTGGAAATATCTGTGGAGGAGAAAGCAGAGTTAATGTTTCAGGTCCAGTGACCCTTGAAGAGCCTGAAACATTAACTCTACTTTCCCTTGAAGAGCCTGAAACATTAACTCTGCTTTCTCCTCCACAGATATTTCCAGACCTACTGATCTTTTCCAGCAACTTTGTTTTTGTTCCTGATTTACAGCATCCACAGTTCTTTTGGTTTTTATCTGTAATTAAGAATCTAATGATGACCATGAATCCATTGTTGATTGTTGGGGAAAAACCCATCTGGTTCACTAATGTCCTTAAGGGAAGGAAACTGCCATCCTTACCTGGTCTGGCCTACATGTGACTCCAGATCCACAGCAATGTGGTTGTCTCTGAACTGCCTTCTGGGCAATTAGGGATGGGCAATAAATGCTGGCCTGGTCAGTGATGCCCTCATCCCGTTAAGAATAAAGGGGCAAAAAAAGGACATTAGTGAACAAGAGATAACAAGGTGTAGAGCTGGATGAACACAGCAGGCCAAGCAGCATCCGAGGAGCAGGAAAGCTGACGTTTTGAGCCTCGACCCTTCTTCAGAAATGTGAACAAGGTGGGCTTTTACAAGAATGGTTACATGGTTTGCCGTGAGGCTAGATTCCTATTCTAGTTTTATGTCTCAATGGAATTCAAATGTCACCATCTGCCATTGTGCGAGTCAACCTCCAGAACAATAACAGGGAACACTGGAGAAACTCAGAAGTTCTGGAAGCATCTATGAAGAAAGAAACCAAGTTAACTTTTGTGTCCGGCCTGACTTCTTCAGGAATGATCCAGAACATTATTCCCCAGAACATTAGCCTGAGAATACTGGATTGTTTGCTCCGTGACATTACAACAATGCCACCACCTCTGCTAATGGCCTTCTGCCAAGCTAATGATCCTACTTTGTCTCCAAACTCTTTACCCAAACCTCTGCACCAGCACCCCACCCCACCTCACCTATTTGTATTCGCAACAGCCTAGAATAAGACCTCACTCTGACTCTATTTTAAGCCCCACCTCATCATAGACTCATAGAGAGTCATATAGCTGTACAGCAGGGAAACAGGCTTTTCAGTCCGACTCGACCATGCCGACCAGCTATCCTAAATGAATCTAGTCCCATTTGCCAGCATTTGGCCCATATCTCTCTAAACCCTTCCAATTCAGGAACCTTTTAGTGCCTTTTAAATGTTGTAATTGTACCAGCCTCCACCACTTCCTCTGGCAGCTCATTCCATACACACACCACCCTCTGTGTGAAAAAGTTGCCCCTTAGGACCCTTTTAAATCTTTCCCCTCTCACCTTAAACCTATGTCCTCTAGTTTTGCACTCTGGGGATATCCTCGGGAAAAGATCTTGACTATTTACCTTATCCATGCCCCTCATGATTTTATAAACTTCAATGAAGTCACCCTTTAGCCTTCGAAACTCCAAAGAAAATAGCTCCAGCCTATTCAGTCTCTCCCTATAGCTCAAACCATCCAACCCTGGCAACATTCTTGTAAATCTTTTCTGCACTCTTCCAATTTTAACGACATCTTTCCAGTAGCAGGGATACCAGAACTGAACGCAGTATTCCAAAAGTGATCTAACCAGCGCAGATGAGGCCCTTCAGCCAGGTGACTCTGTAACACGAAAACCACACTATTATCTGCACTAGTCCCCACTTTGCTGCACTAGGCCCATAGCCCTGATTGTTATTGTTCAGGGTCATCAAGGCTGTGGAAACCCTAATTTCACTCAAAGTTTTTTAACTCAAATTTGCCAGGTTCTGTATTCATTGCCTGAGGTGTGCAGCTTCTATTGGGTTTGGTCCTCGCCAACTGACCTGGTCTGAGACAAACCGCTGCTTACCATTACCTTTAACGTAGTAATTAAAAAAAAACCTACTGAGGCTAGTCATGGAATCATAATGAACGAGTTTGACCCCGATCCAACATTAAGGAGACATGAGGAGAGGGTGAGGGGCAAGGTCAAAGGGTTAGGTTTTAAAGAGCATTGTCAAGGAGGAGGAAGAGGAGGGGAAGAGGCTGAGGGAGGGAATTCCAGAGGTTAGGGCCCAGGCAAGGTCACCAAATGTACAAGAAAGGAAATCAACATCTTCCCAAAATTAACATCCATTTTATCCTTCCCAGATTAAAAAAAACACGTTTAAAAATGTGGTATTAAAAAAGCTGGTTTAATGGTGATCATGTAACCACTGTCAATTGTTGTAAAAATCTATCTGGTTCACTAATGTCCTTCAGGGAAAGAAATCTGCCATCCTTGCCTGGTCTGGCCTACATGTGTCTCCAGACCCACAGCAAAATGTGGGCTCTTGACTGCCCTCTGGGTAATTAGAGATAGGCAATAAATACTGGTTTAACCAGTGATGCCCACATCCCATGAATGAATTAGAAAAAATACCAAGTATTTACATCCCTTTGTAACACATTTCGCAGCAGCTCAGCCAATAAGAATGGTCTCCATTCCAGAGGTGGAGAGGTTGCAGACAGAAGGTCAGAGGTCAGGAAGCAGACAACTGAAGGCAAGAGGGCGAGACTCGTGACATGATGGAATCACAGGGGATTCATAGAATCACGCAGTGCAGAGGAGATCCTTTGGCCCATCATGTCTGTACAAGCAAAGCTACACTAAATCTACTCTAACCACACATTCCGGCACTAGGCCCATAGTTTTACATGTTATGACATTTCCAGGTATGACATTTCTACTCATCCAAGTACATTTTAAAGGTTCTGAGATTTCCCGCATCAACTACCCACCCGGGCAGTGCATTCCAGATCCCTACCACCCTCTAGGTAAAAATTCTTTTCCTCGAACAACCTCTAAAACTTCACTTTAAAATTATGCTTCCTCACTATTGACCTTTCAATGAAAGACAATGTTTGCTTTCAATCCATCCTGTCCATACCCCTCACAATTTTATGTGCAACAGACAGGTCACCTCTCAACTTTCTCAAAGAAAACAATCTGAGCTTATCCATTCTTTTCACTGCTGAAAATGTTCCATCCCAGGCAACATCCGGGTGAATCTCCTCTGAGCCCCCTTTAGTGCTATCACAAACCTATTCTCACTTTTCCCTCCATGTCCCTTGATCCCTTTTGCCCCAAGCGCTATCCCCAATGCCTTTTTGAAATCATACAATCTATTGGCCTCGACTGCTATCTGAGATAGTAAATTTGAAAGGCTCATCACTCTGAGGGTGAAGAAATTTCTCCTCACCTGAATCAGGTTCTGAGGAAGGGTCACTGGACCTGAAACACTAACTCTGATGTTTTCTCTTCACAGATGCTGCCAGACCTGCTGAGCTTTTCCAGCAACTTCTGTTTTTGTTCCTGATTTGCAGCATCCGCAGTTCTTTCGGCTTTTAACGGGGTTAGTGTAGCCGTGTCAGCACGGAGTCGAAAGACCGATGGGCATTTTCAGTGCAGCGTGAGGCGATGATGAAGGGGCTTTAGGGAGTGGGGATAGTGCACGCCTACAGTCACACGGAGAAATGAGATCGACCCTCTTACCTGGGTGAGTGCCAATGCTCCGACACCAGGGACACTGGAAGACGTCGTGGTGATACCTCCCAAGAGCGCGCCAATGCAGCTTCCCACTCCCTCCAGGAAAATCCCTCGGTTAGCGGCATCAGAAGGGGGATGGTGGCAGCCTATCACCTTTGCACACATCATGTAGGACCCCAGGGACCCGATACTGGTGCCCAGTGCCATGACGACTCCAATGTATGTTGACCGAACATTGATCGTAGGGGCACCCCACTCACCTGGGTGAAGAATCAGAAAGTTAACATTTCTCAAATCACCTTTCACAATGTCAAGGCCTCCTCACCTGCTCCACAGCCAATGAAGGGCTTTCTTAGAGGTGTGGTCACTGCTACAAGTGGCCATAGGATTAACATAAGGGCTGGCAGAGTGAAAAGACAGGTGGGGAGAAATTATGTCTCCTGAAGAGTCACAGAGTCAAACAGCACAGAAACAGATCCTTCAGTCCAGCCTGTCCGTGCCAGCCAGCTTGAAGTACCTCCACAAAGGCGGATATCCCATCACCAAGTCACTCTTTATTGATATGTGTATAGTACATGATATTGACCCAGCTCCCAGAGTGAACAGAACCCCTGACAGTTCTGTTTATATCTGTCAGACAGGGCTCCCTGATTGGACCAGGTTCATAGCTCCAATCAGGGACCTCATACTCTATGAGGTCCACCTAGCTGACCTCGTTATAGTGACTACAGTGTTTCCTAAACTGAACTAGTCCCATTTGCCTGCATTTGGCCCATTTGTCTCTAAACCTCTACCCCATAGTGCAGGAGACATAGGGACACAGTAAGTTTAGATCCAGATAGATATTTTCATTAGTAATGAGTTAAAGGGTTGCAGAGAATGAGCAGGAGAGTGAGTTGAGGCTGAGATGAACTTATTAAATGGTGGAACAGTCTCAAGGGGCTGAATGGCCTATTCCTGCTCCTAGTTCTTAAATTCTTATGACACACAGGACGTTGTTTATACCAGGATCCTGTGTGCGGTGATGACCAGCCATTCTGATTATCTTTTTGTTTAAGGTATGCTTCATGCATAGCTAATGTCCCGTGGACAATGGGGAGTAATGCCCAGGCTTACTTCAAACAGAAACATGTAATCTTCCATGTTCACCTAAGGGGCTCTCATCTGAAAGACTTCACCTCTAGCAGTGCAGCATTCCCTGAATGGGAAGAGAGAAGGAAATTCATCTTCACAATCGAGATTAGCTGATGGAGGACCCCTCTCCACTGGGGTCAACCAAACTTAATATCAGCTTGTTTGTTTCACACACAGAGTGTCCCATCTGGACCTCTCGTTCTGGGGTCACACTACCTAGAATTCAGAAACTGACATGAGGGAAATCTACATTCAGACTGTATCAGAGACCTGTCAATGTCTATAACTAGTTCAGGTCAAGATTCAATGAAAAAACTCTTGAGGAGAACAAATGCAGCTTGGATTGTGCTTCCAAAAAATATCCCAGCGTAATTGGAAATATTTCATGTGTTGTGATACTAAAATAAAACAACTGGTAAATGTGTTGGATTGTTTGTCTTTATTTGCATAGGGCGTTTATTTGCCCATCCCTAGTCGCCCTTGGGAAGGCAGTGATGAGCTGCCTTCTTGAACTGCTGCAGTCCATGTGCTGTAGGTTGAGGCCGACTCCACTCCCCTCTCCGGCAATGCATTCCACGCCCTTACCACTCTCTGAGTAAAGAACCTACCTCTGATGTCTCCCCTATATCTACCTCCACTCACTTTAAAACTATGCCCCCTCTTAATAGCTACCTCCACCCTAGGAAAAAATCTCTAGGTGTCTACTCTATCTGTACCTCTGATCATTTTGTACACCTCTATCAAGTCACCTCTCATCCTTCGTCATTCTAAAGAGAAAAGTCCTAGCTCTCTCAACCTTTTCTCGTAAGACCTTCCGTCCATTCTAGGCAACATCCTGGTAAATCTCCTCTGCACCTTTTCCAACGCCTCCACATCTTTCCTGTAATGAGGCGACCAGAACTGGACACAATACTCCAGATGTGGCCGAACCAGGCTTTTGTACAGCTGGAGCATAACTTCACGGCTCTTGAACTCAATCCCTCTGTTAATGAAAGCTAACACACCATACGCCTTCCTAACACCTCTATCCACCTGGGTGGCAGCAATTTCTGTTTTTGTTTCTGATTTACAGTATCCGCAGTTCTTTTGGGTTTTTTTAAATTGGTGTTTGTTTACCTGGGATTGGCATGTTGAACCACGGCACCAGGCCTGTTCCATTGCTTCGAAGAATCCCTCGAGGAGCTCCTGAATGGTAAGGATTCAGAACATTTCCTTCCTGGAGGAGCCCACACAAAATCCACATGAATAAGATGGGCAGCAGGAGCTTGGGGATTAGAAACAATGTGTTAGTCACATCAGAAACAGGAGTAGGAGGAGGCCATTGTTCAATAAGATCATGGCCAATTCTCTGCCTTAACACCCTCTACCCACTTCCACTGAGTACTACTGTATCCCCTCTTCTACCCATAAGTCTCCTGACGTTGGGAGGCGATGGTCCAGTGGAAGTATTACTAAACTATTAATCCAGCAGACCAAGGCAATGTTCCAGTTTTGAATCCCAAACGTGGCTCAGTGTTTAGCACTGCTGCCTCAGTGCCAGGGACCCGGGTTTGATTTCACCCTCTGGCGACTGTCTGTGTGGAGTTTGCTCATTCTCCCCATGTCTGTTTCTGTTTCCTCTGGGTGCTCTGGTTTCCTCCCATAGTCCAAAGATGTGCAGGTTAGATGGACTGGCCATGGGAAATTGTCCTGTAGTGTCCAGAAGTGTGTAGGCTAGGTGGATTCGCAATCGGAAAGATGGGATGGGCGCGAGTGGGAGGCTCTTTGGATGGTTGGTGTGGACTTGATGGGCTGAATGGCCTGCTTCCACACTGTAGGGTTCTAGGATCATTATAGCAGATGGCGGAATTTGAATGCAATATTTAGAAATCTGGAATTAAGGGTCTAATGATGACTGTGATACCATCATTATCTGGCCTGGTCAACCACACAAACTGCCCTCTACACAAAGAGGGATGGGTAATCAATGCTGGCCTAGCCAGGGACCTCCACATCCCATTAATGAATAAAAGGAAACTAATGCCAAAGACCCACCCAATCATGGAAACATACAGTATAGAAGAGGCCCATATAGTTAGGCCCATCAAGTCTATACAACCAAATGCACACTACTACCAGTACTAGGCCTATAGCCTTGAATGTTCTGACACTTCCAGGACTCATTCAAGTATTTTTTAAAAGTTATGAGGTTTCCTGCTTCAACCACCCTCCCAGGCAGTGCATTCCAGTCCCGCACCAACTTCTGGGTGAAAGGATTTTCCTCAAATCCCCACTAACCTTCCTGTGAACAGCGGACCATTAGAGACGAACATTAGAATTAGGGCTAGCAGGAGGCCATTCAGCCACTTGATCCTGCACAACCATTCAATAAGGGTTAACTGCCCTTCTGAAATGGCCGAGGAAGCAACTGGGATCAAGGGCAATTAGGGATGGGGCAACAAATACTGGCCTTGACCAGTCATGCCAATATCCCAAAAGTAGCAAAGAGAGGAGATCAAGCGTAACTCATGAAATGGCGGAGTAGGTTTGAGAAATTGAATCTCTGAGGTCTGTTCCCATATGGAACAGCCATTATATCTGGGAATTGTCAGAAACACCCTTCTACTTTAAAACCCAATGATCCCAAATGGGAAACCCGCAATACGTACCGAAAATATCCTGAAAAGTGGGAAGTAGGTCTCGACGACAAAGCCTTTGGATCTCTTCCAACTGAAAACAGGGACATGGCAGCTCCGTAGATGTTGGGATAAGAGCACCACCAGGAGTACCAGCCTGAAGAGGGGAGGAAGGGCACAGGAGGAAAGTGTCACCATTTCTTCCAACATGAAAGGATGCAGGGATGACTAGACAGCTTAAGGGAAATCCCCACAGCTGAATAAGTCATTCTGCCTTGAAGTTTTGTGTCGTAGTGGATGCAGTTGCCTGCTTGTGCATAGCAAGATCCAATCTACGACATCATGGTAACAAGCAAGTAAACCACTTTCAGGCCTTGGTAGTAGGGTAGATGTGGGCCCCAAGGAACAGGTGGGTACCACTGCTCAAGGTAGAATACTAGAATGAGGGGGCATAGCCTCAAAATAAGGGGAAGCAGATTCAGGACTTGAGTTGAGGAGGAACTAAAGAAGGATCCCGACCCAAAACGTCAGCTTTCCTGCTCCTCTGATGCTGCCTGGCCTGCTGTGCTCCTCCAGCTTCACACTGTGTTATCTCTGACTCCAGCATTGGCAGTTCTTACTATCTTTGCGTTAAGAAGGGACATCTTCACCCAAAGGGTTGTGAATCTGTGGAATTCCCTGCCCAGTGAAGCAGTTGAGGCTTCCTCATTGACTGTTTTTAAGGAAAAGATAGATTTTTGAACAGTAAATGAATTAAGGGTTATGGTGAGTGGACGGGTAAGTGCAGCTGGGACCACGAAAAGATCTGACATGACCTTACTGAATGTGCAGCAGGCTTGATGGGCCAGATGGCCTACTCCTGCTCCTATTCCTTTTGTTCTTATGTATATGCTATCGCTCGACATGGTATTGGAGGGTTGTCTACATCAATCCATGTGAGATTGAGTCGGAGGAGGCAGGCTTCAGGAGGTTACAAAGGGACATTGATAATAAGAAACAGAGCTGCCAACACTGAGTCGGATGGTATTCAATGTGTATGTGCGTGTGGGTGTGTAATGGGCGCATCTGTGCATCCTGTGCTGTTGAAATGGTTTACACAAACTTCAGCACAGCCTTTGATAAGGTCCCACACAGAAGGCTGGCCAAAAGGTAAGAGCCCATGGGATCCAAGGCCAAGTTGGCAAACTGGATCCAAAATTGACTCACAAATAGGAGGCAAAGGGTGATGGTGAAGGGTTATTTTTTGTGATTGGAAGCCTACGACCAGCAGTGTACCACAGGGATTGGTTCTGGGACCCTTTCTGTTTGCTGTGTTCGTTAATGACTTGGATGTAGATATAGTGAGGAGGTTGGTCTCAGGCTACAGGCTGATATTGATGAGCTGGAAAACTGGGCAGAGCGATGGCAGGTGGGATTTAATCCTGATAAGCATGAGGTGATGCATTTTGGGACGTCTGATAAAGGAAGGATATACACAATGAATGGCAGGTCCCTAGAGAGCACTGAGGAGCAAAAGGATCTTGATGTACAAGTCCATTAATTCCTGCAGGTGTCAGCACATGTTTTATAGAATCCCTACATCGGTCATTCAGCCCAACAAGTCCACATGACCCCTCCAAAGAGCATCCCACCCAGACCCATTCCCCATGTCTAACCCAAACATCCCTGAACACTATGGGCAATTTAGCACGGCCAACCCACCCTAACCTACATATCTTTGGACTGTGGGAGGAAACCCACACGGACACGGGGAGAATGTGCAAACTCCACACAGACAGTCGCCCGAGAGTGGAATCGAACACGGGTCCCTGGTGCTGTGACGCAGCAGTGCTGACCACTGAGCCACTGTGCCACCCCACCCGTCAAGTTTCTCCAGCAATTTCTGCAATTGTTTCAGATTTCCAGCATCTGCAGTATTTTGCTTAGAGCTTCTGGGTTACTTTGCTGCCCTTTCTTGAAACTAGTATGCAGGGAGAGTTTGGGGATCCATTGCAACTTGCTTGTTGGCAGCTAGGGATGGAGAGCAAGCTTTCCCATTCTCTCCCTTCTCCATTCCTCGTTCTCATCTGGCTCATTGGATAGTGGAAGAACTTAGATCACAGAATCCGTACAGTGAGGAAGCAAGCCCTTCAGTCCCTCAAGTTGACACAGACCCTCCAAAGAGCATCCCAACCCAGACCCACCACATTCCTATAAGCCTGCATTTTCCAATGCTTAATCTCCCTAGCCTGCACGTCCCTGGACACTATGGGCAAGTTACCGTGGCCAATCCACCTAATTTGCAAATCTTTCAACTGACCTTCCAAACAAAAAGGTGCCCCTGACAGTGCAGCTGCCCTTCGGTACCTCAGTGGGCAGTGAGTTGAGGAAGGTCCTGCACTGAACCTTGTTTCTAAACAGCCTCTGGCTCAGGGGCACCATACACGGCACTGGGTCTGTCAAAGCAGAAACTGTTCTCACAGCCGGGGATTCAGTTACTGAAGTGCAGAGATGAAATCTACTTGGCCAAAGAACCAGAGGGAAGATGACTTTATTCTAAAATGCATTGAGTTAGAACATAGAACATAGAACAATACAGCGCAGAACAGGCCCTTCGGTCCTCAATGTTGCGCCGACCTGTGAACTAATCTAAGCCCATCCCCCTACACTATCCCATCATCATCCATATGCTTATCCAAGGACTGTTTAAATGCCCCTAATGTGCCTGAGTTAACTACATTGGCAGGCAGGGCATTCCACACCCTTACCACTCTCTGAGTAAAGAACCTGCCTCTGACATCTATCTTAAATCTATCACCCCTCAATTTGCAGCTATGCCCCCTCGTACTAGCCAACGTCATCATCCTAGGAAAAAGACTCTCACTGTCCACCCTATCTAATCCTCTGATCATTTTGTATGTCTCTATTAAATCCCCTCTTAGCCTTCGTCTCTCCAATGAGAACAGACCCAAGTCCCTCAGTCTTTCCTCATAAGACCTTCGCTCCAGACCAGGCAACATCCTGGTAAATCTCCTCTGCACCTTTTCCAATGCTTCCACATCCTTCCTGTAATGGGGCGACCAGAACTGTACACAGTTGCAATGATATAGAACACTGGGCAAGAATTGCAATAGGAACAGATTCAATGGGAACATTCAAAAGGAAATCATTTCTATTCTAGAAAGAAAATCATAGAATCATAGAATCCCTACAGTGTGGCAACAGGCCCTTTGGCCCAACTAGTCCACATCGATCCTTGGAGCATCCCACCCAGACCCATCCCTCATAACCCTCCTAATTTACACCTCCCTGAACACTAAGGGCAATTTAGCATGGCCAATCCACCCTAACCTGCACATCTTCGGACTGTGGGAGGAAACCGGAGCACCCGGAGGAAACTCACGCAGACACGGGGAGAATGTGCAAACTCCACACAGACAGTCGCCCGAGGGTGGTTTCGAACCCGGGTCCCTGGTGCCGTGAGGCAACAGTGCTGACCATTGTAAGGGTCGTGGAGAAAGGTGAGTGGGACTAATTGTGTAACTCATTAAATGAGGCGTCAGCTTTACAATGGGCCAAATGGCTTTTCACTGTTGGATCAAACTCTCGGAGGACTCCAGGCATTTACCAATGAACAAAAATGAGGCAAATGCCCCATCTAGTGGAAGTCAAAGGAACTGTTGGCTGGGGATTCAGTGTCAGCCACATTCTCCTCATCGTGAGGTGATTGTTGGAGACAGTTTAATGTGAGTGTCACCACATCCCGGGTGAGAAGTATGTCCAGTACCGTGTCCAGTACTGGTCTCCCTGTTATAAAAAGGATGTTATTAAGCTGGAGAGGGTTCAGAAAAGATTTACCAGGATGTTAACAAAAACAGAAGTTGCTGGAAAAGCTCAGCAGGTCTGGCAGCATCTGTGAATTAAGATTCAGAGTTAACATTTCAGGTCTGGTGCCCCTTCCTCAGAACACGAGGCACAGAGACAGCTCTGGGAGAGTGTTAATATTCTCACAGTGGCATCTTCCTGCTCTTTGCTTTGCTCCCAGTCCCCACAATTCCCAACCTACCCACCCCTCTGGCTAGCCAGTCTAGTATCTGCTTCAAAATCTTTTTTCTTTCCTTTATTCATCAACAGGATGAGGGTGTTGCTAGCTAGGTAGATTTATTGCTCATCCCTAATTGCCCAGTGGGCAGCTGAGAGTCAACCACATTGCTGTGGGTCTAGAGTCACATGTAGGCCAGACCAGGTAAAAATGGCAGTTTCCTTCCCTAAAGGGCATTAGTGAACCAGATGGGGTTTTTCCCAACAATAGACTCATGGTCATCATTAGACTCTTATTTCCAGATATTTTTTATTGAATTGAAATTCCACCATCTGCCATGGCAGGATTTGAACCCAGATCCCCAGAACATTATCTGGGTCTCTGCATTAACAGTCTAGTGATAATACCACTAGGCCATGACACAACCCCATATACCCAAACATGACAATTTGTTATGTTATTCCATGTGACAGTTCTTGTTCTCACCACACTCAGGGTGAGGAAGCTCTCTTGAAATTCTCCGTTGAACCTGCACATGAGTTACATTCACTTAACGAAAACAAAACGACGGAACTGCGGATCCTGGAAATCAGGAACAAAAACCAGAAATTGCTGGAAAAGATCTGCAGGGCTGAAAGCATCTCCAGAGAGAAATCAGAGTTGACCTTTCGAGCCTGGTGACCCTTCCTCAGAACTCCAATTAAATTCACACTGCCTCATTCTCACACAAGGCTCCAATGTGACAAGGGGTACATCAGGTTCCAAGTGATCGATTATATAGAGGGCTCCCTAGTCGGAGGCACATACAGAGGTTTCTGTGGCTGATAGCGAGATATCAGAATGGTGTGTTTCCTCGCTGGTGCCAGGATTAAAGATATCTCAGAGAAGGTGCAGAATATCCTCAAAGGGGAGAGGGACCAGCAGGAGGCCATTGTACACATTGGAATTAATAACAAAGGAAGAGAAAAGGACAAGATTCTGAGGAGAGAATATGGGAAGTTAGGCAGGAATTTAAAAAGTGGGTCCACGAGGGTAGTAACAGCTAGATTACTCCCTGTGCCATGAGCTAATGAGGGTAAGAATAGAAGAATAGAGCAGATGAATGTGTGGCTGAGGAGCTGGTGCAGGGGAGAAGGATTCACATTTTTGAATCATTGGAATCTCTTCTGGGGTAGAAGTGACTTGTATATGGAGGACGGATCGCACCTGAATTGGAAGGGAACTAATACACTGGTGAGTTGTAGAGCTGGATGAAGAATCTAGGCCCGAAATGTCGGCCTTCCTGCTCCTCTGATGCTGCTTGGCCTGCTGTGTTAATCCAGCTCTACACCTTGTTATCTAATATACAGGTGAGGCAATTTGCTAGAGCTACTCAGGAGGATTTAAACTATTAATGGTGTGGGGTGGGACCTAGTGAGGTAGTGAGGAAAGAGATCAGTCTGAGACCAATACAGTTGGGAAAAGGAGCAAGTCAAACAGTCAGGGCAGGCAGGAACAAAGCAGAGAATGATGTAGGGCTGATAAACTAAATTACATTTATTTCAATGCAAGAGGCCTAACAGGTAAAGCAGATAAATTCAGGGCATGGTTGGGAACATGGGACTGAGATTTCATAGCAATTACAGAGACGTGGCTCAGGGATGGGCAGGACTGGCAGCTAATGTTTCAGGGTATAGATGCTATAGGAAGGATAGAGAGGGGGGAAAGAGAAGAAGTGGAGTCGTGTTTTTGGTTAGGGATAACATTACGGCTCTACTTAGGGAGGATATTTCTGGGAATACATCCAGGGAAGTTATTTGGGTGGAACTGAGAAATAAGAAAGGGATGATCGCCTTATTGGGATTGTACTGCAGAACCCACAATAGTCAGCGGGAAATTGAGAAAGAAATTTGTAAGGAGATCTCAGTGATCTGTATGAATAATAGGATGGTTGTGATAGGGGATTTAAACTTTCCAAACATAGACTTGGGACTGCTATAGTGTTAAGGGCTTGGATGGAGAGAAATTTGTTAAGTGTGTGCGAGAAAATTTTCTGATTCAGTATATGGATGTTACCTACTAGAGAAGGTGCAAAACTTGACCTACTCTTGGGAAATAAGGCAGGGCAGGTGACAGAGGTATCAGTGGTGGAACACTTTGGGGCCAGCAACCATTATTCTATTAGTTTTAAAATAGTGATGGGAAAGGATAGACCGAATCAAAAAGTTAAAAGTTCTAAATTGGAGGAAGGCCAATTTTGACGGTATTAGGCATGAACTTTCAAAAGTTGATTGGGGGCAGATGTTTGCAGGAAAGGGGACAGCTGGAAAATGGGAAGCCTTCAAGCATGAGATGAGAGTCCAGAGACAGTATGTTCCCGTTAGGGTGAAGGGTAAGGCTGGTAGGTGTAGGGAATGCTGGATGACTAGAGAAATTGAGGTTTTGGTCAAGAGAAAGAAGGAAGCACATATCAGGCACAGACAGCAGGGATCGAGTGAATCCATAGAAAAGTATAAAGGCAGTAGGAAAAGACTTACGGGGGATATCAGGAGGGTAAAAAGGGGACCTGAGATAGCTTTGGCAAATAAGGGTAAGAAGAATCCAAAGAGATATTACAAAAACATTTAGGACAAAATGGTAACTAGGGAGAGAATAGGGCCCTTTAAAGATCATCAAGGCTGCCTATGTGTGGAACCACAGGAGATGGGGGAGATACTAAGTGAGCATTTTGCATCAGCGTTTATTCTGGAGAAGGATATGGAAGATAGAGAACATGGGGAAATAAATAATGACATTTTGAAAAATATATGTATTACAGAGGAGGTGGTGCTGGACGGCTTAAAACACATGAAAGTGGATAAATCCCTGGCACCTAATCAGGTATATCCTAGGACTCTGTGGATATGTAGGGAAGTGGTTGCTGGCCCCCTTACTGAGATATTTGTATCATTAATAGCCGCAGGTGAGGTGCTGGAAGGCTGGAGATTGGCTAACGTGGTGCCACTATTTAAGAAAGGTGGTAAGGAAAAGCCAAGGAACTGTAGACCGGTGAGCCTGACATTGGTGGTGTGGAAGTTGTTAGAGAGAATCCTGAGGGACTGGATTTACATGTATTTGGAAAGGCAAGGACTGATTAGGAATAGTCAGCATGGCTATGGTGTCTCGCTAACTTGATTGAGTTTTCTGAAGAAGTAACAAAGTGGATTGATGAGGGCAGAATGGTGGACATGATTGAAATGGGCTTCAGTAAGGCATTCAACAAGGTTCCTCATGATTGACTAGCTAATCAGGTTAGGTCACGAGGAATACAGGGAGAACTAGCCATTTGGATTCAGAACTGGCTCGAAGGGTAGAAGACAGAGGGAGTTGGTAGAAGGTTGCTTTTTGGACTGGAGGTCAGTGACCAGCAGTATGCCACAAGGATCGGTGCTGGGTCCATTGCTTTTCATTATTTATATAAATGATTTGGATGTGAACATGGGACTTATGGTTAGTAAGTTTGTAGATGACACTAAAATTGGAGGTGTAGTGGACAGCAAAGAAGGTTACCTCAGGGTATAACGGGACCTTGATCAGATGGGCCAATGGGCCGAGGAGTGGCAGATTAAGTTTAATTTACATAAATGTGAGGTGCTGCATCTTGGAAAGGCAAATCAGGGCAGGACTTATACACTTAATGGTAGGGTCCTGGGGAGTATTGCTAAGCAGAGAGACCTTGAGGTGCAGGTTGACATTTTCTTGAAAGTGGAGTTGCAGGTGGACAGGATTGTGAAGGAGGCATTCGGTACGCTTGCCTTTATTGGTCAGTGCATTGAGTATAGGAGTTAGGAGGTCATGTTGTGGCTGTACAGGACATTGGTGAGGCCACTTTTGGAACGCTGTGTGCAATTCTGGTCTCCCTGCTATAGGAAGGATGTTGTGAAAGCTAAAAGGGTTTCAGAAAAGATTTACATTGATGTTGCCAGGGTGGGAGGCTTTGAGCTATAGGAAGAGGTGGGGCTATTTTCCCTGCAGCATCGGAGGCTGAGGAGGAACCTTAGAGAGGTTTATAAAATCATGGTAGACAGTATAGGGTGAATAGACAATGTCTTTTCCCCAGTGATGATCCTAGAATGTCCCCAAGTGTTACAAGACAAAAACAGTGCGCTTTTGCATGTTGCAAATTCTGTCAGTTTGCCTGAGAACAGAATGCTGTTTCTAAGAGCAGGACTTGATCTTGCAAGTTCTAACTCTGAGGCAGAGACTTAAAACAGGAGTCAATCATGTAGTTCTGACACTGTACAGTAGATGGCACCTGTATTTAACTTTATTGACTGGGGCATAGAGCATAAGACCAGGGAGGTAATGTTGAATTTGTTGGGCCTCAGCTGGAATGTTGTGTACAGTTAGAACCATAGACCCACAGAAATGATACAATACAAAAGGAACAATTAATTTTGGTAGAAATCTACAGAATTGAGGGAAAGTTACTGACGTGGCTGGGGAAGGTTGAGTGGCAGGCAACAGAAAGTAGGCATAATAAGTAGGTCCTCAAATTGGCAGGACGTGACCAGTGATGTCCCACAAGGATCTGTGTTAGGCCCTCAATTTTTTAAATTATTTATTACTGACTTGGATACCATACTGAGCCAGGGATGAGACATGAATACACGTGATCTAAATCGTACAAGCGTGTGTCTGTCATATCTTCGTTACTGTTACTGTCCCATCCCTCTTGCTGATTTACCTTCTGCACCAGGGCTTGAGTGCAGACATTTCAGATGAATTTTCCAGCGCAGCACCGAGGGAGCACTGCAGTGTCAGAGATGCCATTCACGGCCCGGGGAATACCTGTGTAGGGTCATTATTGCCTTGCTGCTCCTGGGATCCTTCTGTGCATAAATTAAACTGCATGAGTCACTTGGTGGGCAGCAGACAGGTACTAGCATTTCTGGTGATATTGGAAAGGGCCAGGAATTCAGGGAGATATCCCTGCTCTTCTTTGTAACAGTAATCTGAATCGTTCACACCGTTTAAATCTTCTTCTGGACAAGAAGTGCCTCCAACAAAGTCATTGTCAAAGGAAGGGCCTCACAGGGAAAAAAGAAACTTCAGAGAAGATGGGAACATGTGAATGAGCTGGGCTCTGCTTTCTTTCTCTCTCAGGTGCTGACCTATCTTTCTGGGTGTTTCCAGTGACATTTCACTTCAGGTTTCTGATAACACAGTGTGGAGCTGGAGGAACACAGCAGGCAGCATGAGAGGAGCAGGAAAGTTGACATTTCGGGTCCGGACCCTTCTTCAGAAAAAAGGTCTCTGTTGTGCAGCATTCCCTTCTCCCCATTGCCACCAAGCTCTGCCTTTTCACCAATTCACCACCAGGTGTCAGTGTGCTCCACAGGTTAACCTGCAGTTTGTCAGGGGAACTCCAGAGTTCCACAGAAGCACCTTTCAGGGCTATACCCTCTACTGGGTCTGTACTTCCCCTCTTGATATTTTACTTTGATGGGAATGGGAGCCTGTCTTGACTCCAGCTCACAATGTTTTCACCTTGGAGCCATTAAGATTGTGGGTCCTAGTGCAGTACTGTGAGAGCAAAAAATGCTGGAGATCACAGCAGGTCGGGGACAGCATCCATGGAGAGAGCAAACTAATGTTTCGAGTCTAGATGACTCTTCATCAGCGTGGACATGAAGTGTGGCAGGGACAGCATTAATTCAATAGTGGGACCACCTTGCAGAACACCTTGGGCCTGTGCACAAGCATGACCCTGTCCTTCCCATAGCTGGTCGTTTTAACACAGCATCCTGCTCACATGCCCATGATGTCTGTCCTCGGCACACTGCAGTGCTCCAGTGAATCACAGCGCAAACTGGAGGAACCAAATCTCATGAACAAAAACAAAGTTGCTGGAAAAGCTTAGCAGGTCTGGCAGCATCGGTGAAGGAGAAAACAGAGTTAATGTTTCAGATCCGGTGAACCTTCCAAGGGTCACCGGACCCGAAACGTTGACTCTGTTTTCTCTTCCACAGACGCTGCCACACCCGCTGAGCTTTTCCAGCAACTTTGATTTTGTATCAGAGATAAAAGGTACTGCAGATGCTGGAGAATCCGAGATAACAAGCATGGGGCTGGATGAACACAGCAGGTCAAGCAGCATCATAGGAGCAGGAAAAGTTGACGTTTCGGGCCTAAACCCTTCTTCCTGATTTACAGCATCCGTAGTTTTTTTGGTTTTTATTTAGAACCAAATCTCATCTTCAGACTAAGATAACAAGGTGTGGAGCTGGATGAACACAGCAGGCCAAGCAGCATCATAGGAGCAGGAAAGCTTGACGTTTCGGGCCTAGACCCTTTATCAGAAATGGCCGTCATGAGACAGGTTAGTTTTACCCTACTGATGATGTGTTGTTGCTATAGTAATCCTGCTCAGTACGAGAGGAACCGTAGGTTCAGACATTTGGTGTATGTGCTTGGCTGAGGAGCCAATGGTGCGAAGCTACCATCTGTGGGATTATGACTGAACGCCTCTAAGTCAGAATCCTGCCTAAACGTAACGATACACTAGCGCCACGGATCTCTGGTTGGCCTGGGATAACCGACTCTGGTCGGTGCGTAGTGCCACTCGATTCAGGGCAGGAGCGCGGCTGTTCGGGCGCCGCCTCTCTCCTTTAAACGCGCATCATGTTCATGGGGAACCTGGTGCTAAATCATTCATAGACAACCTGATTCTGGCTCAGGGTTTCGTAAGTAGCAGAGCAGCTACCTCGCTACGATCTATTGAAAGTCATCCCTCGAGCCAAACTTTTGTCGGTACCGTGTGAACCAATTGTTCCGACCACGCGAGGGTCCTACCCGCACCCGTCCGTTACCTCGCTTCTTGGTTCCGACCGCGCCTCGAACCTATTTCTGATGAAGGGTCTAGGCCCGAAACGTCAAGCTTTCCTGCTCCTATGATGCTGCTTGGCCTGCTGTGTTCATCCAGCTCCACACCTTGTTATCTCGGATTCTCCACCATCTGCAGTACCTATTTTCTCTCATCTTCAGACTAGGTACTTTACAGCCTTCTGGGCTCAATATTCAGTTCAACACTTTCAAATCGTGAACCAGCTCCCATTCATTCCCTTTCTTTTAGCTTTACTTGTTATATTCTCTGTCACCATGTCCTCTCTCACCTCCCCACACCCCAGTGGGACTGTCTGTTCTTTCCAGTCTGGCAGTTAGATGCACCATTGTTCTGCCATTCTCACATTCCCATCATCTAATCTGAACTGTTAACACCCCTCCTCCCCCAGCACTCCAAACCTCCACCCCCCACCAACTATTGCATAAATGCTGTCCCCTCCACACTTCATGTCAGCTCTGGTGAAGAGTCATCTAGATTCGAAACGTTAGCTTGCTCTTTCCCCATGGATGCTGGCTGACCCGCTGTGATTTCCAACTCTCAGATAAGACATTAAAGTGAAGCCTTCTCAAGTGGATGTGACCAATTCTGTCTTGTTTTTTTTCATGGGACTTGCTGGCTGGGTCAACATTAACTGCCCATCCCTAATTGCCTTTGAGAAGGTGGTAGTGAGCTGCCTTCTTGAACTGCTGCAGTCCCGAACATGGGTATGGAGGAACTGCCTCATGTGGAGAGGTTGAGCAGGTTGGGTGGACTCATCCGAATTTAGAAAAGGGAGAGACAACCTTATTGAAACATACAAGATTCTTGGGATTGGACGGGGTAAGGAAAGGTTGTGTCCCCTTGTGGGAGAGACTGGGAACAGATGGTATAATCTCAGAATAAGGGGTCACACATTCAAGACAGGGACTTCTTCCCTCAGAGGGTAGCAAAACTGTGGAATTATTTACCTGTCGAGGCTAGGTTGAACAGTATGTTCAAGACTGAAATAGAGGGATTTTTAAATCAATCGATGAACCAAGAGTTATTGGGAAACGGCGGGAAAGTAGACATGAGTAGACATGGATCAGCCATGATCCTGTTGGATGACACAGCAGGCTCAAGGGGCCAAACAACCTAATCTTCGTGTTTCATATTTGGTCTCATGGCAGGAAAGTGGAGTTGAGAATTGTCAGATCAGCTGTGATCTCATTGAATATTGGTGCAGACTCAATGGGCTACTCCTGCCCCTATGTCTTATGGCTTTATGGTCTTATACTCCTTATGGTGTAGACACACTCAGTAACATTAGGGGGGAATTCCAGGGTTTGGACCCAGTGACAATGAAGGTGGTGGTGTTCCCATCCATCTGCTGCCCTTGTCCTTCTAGATTGCTGGGGGTTACAGGTTTGGTAAATTACTGAGTTGCTGCAGGCCAACTTGCAGTACACATTGCTGCGACTGAGCATCGGTGGTGGAGGGAGTGGATGCTTGTGGATGTGGTGCCAGTCAAGCGGGGGCTGCCTTGTCCTGGATGGTGTCAAGCTTCTTGAGTGTTGTTGGGGCTGCACCCATTCAGGCAAGTGGGGAGTATTCCATCACACTCCTGACTTGTGCCTTGCAGATGATGGACAAGCTTTGGGGAGTCAGGAGGTGAGTTACACACCACAGTATTCCTAGTCTCTGGCCTGCTTTTGAGGCTACTGTGTATGATTTATTCATGATAAACAAAGAGATTCAAAGACATTGAAAGTAACACTGATTACCTTTATGTTTTAATGACTGGCCAGGACAATTCTACATGTGATAGAGCTCATATGGCTTGTCTAGCCCAGTTTGTGATCAATGGTAATCCCAAGATTTTGCTGGGAGGTGGTTTGGGCTCAAATTGACCATTGACCTTCAGCAGGATTGGACGGAATATTTATCCTGTGTCCAGTTGGTTGCTGCATTTCCACATTTCAAAAAAAAGAATTTTTTTTAAACTTACCATTTTAACCTATTTTTCCCTGATCAACATGGCCAGAGATTTCTTACAAACCTCTGGAACAGTTAAGACTTGAACCTGGGTCCCTTAAGTTTAGCGGGGAAGGGGGTTGTTGGGTAGGGATATTACCACTGTGCCACAAGTGACCACACCCACTGTCTGCTGTTATCACACAACCTCGGAGTGGGTGATATCTGAACGCAGACCTCCTGTTCCAAAAATAGGGACATTACCATTGCGGCATGAGAGCCCAGGAGGAAATAATTGTTTGGGTGCGGGCGCTTTGGGATGCCCATGAAGCATGCAATAAACAATTAGATTCTTGATAATTATTTGGATTATTTCTTCTCTGTTTCGTGCTTTTTGTTCCTAGTAGCCTACCCATTGATCTTACACAGAAACACAACAGTACACAGTAAGGTCACTGACTCTCTAGGATTGTCATTTAAACATCATTCTGTTTGCCCCCCCAACAAACCCCCCCTTTTCCTCTCATCGAGGAGACAGATGGGTAAGAGACTTCTTATGATAGGTGGAAGTTCCAGGTCATGTGACCTCCGATCAGCGTCGTTAACAGTGGGCTGTTGAGAGTGCTGAGTTTGAGACACGTTTAGTTCTGTTTGCACTTTCCTCCCAAGTGTTTGGGTTCCCTTGCTCTGAACTGTTCTCACTTCTTTCCTGCTCATACAGGGTCTCGATAAGGCTTGCCAAAGGAAAACATTGGTCGCTGAGTCGAATAATTACTTTTTCATTCACTCGTAGGAGGTGAACATCACTGGCTGGCCGGCATTTCTTGAAATGTTACAAAGTCTGATGTAAAGGACATCACGGTAATGCCATTGGGCTTATCAACCAAATTGTTTGGGAGGCATAGGTTCAAGTTCCACCATCTGGAAGCACTTAAATTTAATAAAATCTGGAATCGAAAGCTAATCTCAGTATTGGGAAACCAGTATTAACTATTATTTTGAAAAATCTATCTAGTTCTACTTTAAGGAAGGAAATCTGCCATCTTTACCTGGTCTGGCTTACACGTGACTCCAGACCCATTGCCGTGGAATCCTGGAAATCTGGAATTCCCTCCCTAAGGACTTTGAGGGTCAACCCACAGCGCATGGACTGCAGTGGTTCCAGAAGGCAGCTCAACACCACCTTCTCAAAGGGCAACTAGGGATCGGCAATAAATGCTGGACCCAGCCAGTGACACCCACATTCCACAAATGACAAAAAAAAATCTCTTAGCCATTGTTTAAAATGTCTCCACAAACCTCTCAGTGATTAGGGATCAGTGTTGAACACTTGCTTTGTCAGGGACAATCATGTCCCGTGAGCAAATAAAAATAAACAGCTGGCTCAAAAAGCCAGACTCGTGACGAGAAATGTGGAAACTGGCTTAGGGAGGGAAAACATAACCAGTGAGGGTGAGTGGGACGGAGCTTGAATAGACAAGAAAGTTGCAGAGATCTCATAGGAGGATGGCATGGTAGCTCAGTTGTTAGCACTGCTGCCTCATAGCACCAGGGACTGAAGTTCAATCCCACCCTCGGGTGACTGTCTGTGTGGAGTTTGCATGTTCTCCCCATGTCTGCGTGGGTTTCCTCCAGGTGCTCCGGTTTCCTCCCACAATCCAAAATGTGCAGGTTGGGTGGTTTGGTCATGCTAAATTGCCCAGAGTGTGCAGGCTGGGTGGGTTAACCATGGGAAATGCAGGGTTACAGGGATAGGGGAAGGGTGTCTGGGTGGCGTGCTGTTTGGAGGGTCGATGTGGACTTATGGCGAAATTGCTAAATCTAGCAGGGATTGTATGATTAAAGAACTTGAGTGGGTTACAGGGACTTGGGATGAAGTTCATGGAGGGATTTAAACAGGAGCAGAAGGAGGAGGGTGGAGAACCATTGCAGGGTCAGTAGGTACAAGGCTGATGGGTGACCAAGACATGGTGTGGAACAGGAGGAGACAGACCAATGTCTGTGGGGAGCAGTAAGGGAATAAGGAAGACATCACAGTGATGGTGCCTGGAGGTAACACAGGCCTAGCTGATGGTTTCAGCAAAGGGCCTAGAGGGTGGGCTCCCTTTGGAGAGAAGTTACCAGGATAATTCCTGAGAAGATCTCTGGCCAAAATGCCCACCGCAGCTAGCTCTCACACAATATTGAACTGGTCGCTTCCCGCTGTGATTTGTGGGATCTTGCTGTGTGAAAATTGGCAGTCAGGTAGAACAGTGACCGGGCATCAAAGACGAAGTGATCTGAGAGCCTTGAAGAACATCGGGCTCTCTTGGGGATGCAAAAGGCACTACGTAAAGGCGTGTCATTTCATTCATCAGAATGCTTATTGGCCTTCTCCTCACCATCACTCTTTGTCTCTGTCAGCTTTAACCCCCTCCCTCAACCAAATAGCCAGTGCTTCACTGTTTATGGGATCTTGCTGTGCACTACTTGGCTGTCTCTGCATCACGGGGGATTGCGCCTGGAGCGAAGTCATAAGGCCTATCCTTAAAGTCTGGGCCAGAGAATGTTCTGAGCACCTGGGTATGAATCCCACTGGGGCAGATGGTTTAATTAGAATTCAACATCAAGCCCCTCAGGAAGACCATGAAACTATTGTTGGTAAAAACCCATCCAGTTCACCAATGGTCTTTATGGAGTCATAGAGTCATACAGCACGGAAACAGACCCTTCGGCCCAAACTATCCACGTTAAACATATTTCCGACCAAAACTAGTCCTACCTGCCTGCTCCTGGCCCACAATCCCTCCAAACCTTTCCTAATTGTGCACATATCGAAGTGTCTTTTAAACATTATAATTGTACCCGTATCCACCACTTCCTCAGGAAGTTTATTCCATATGCGAACCACCTTCTGTGTAAAAAATTTGCCCCTCATGTCTTTTTTAAATCTCTCTCCTCTCACCTTAAAAATGTGCACCTGGTCTTGCAATCCCCCATCCTAGGGAACAGACATCTACCATTAACCCTATCTATACCCCTCTATTTTATAAACCTCTATAAGGTCACTTCTCAACCTCCTACGTTCCAAAGAAAAATGTTCCATCCTTTCTAATTTTTTTATAACTCAAACTTCTCATACCCAGCAACATCTGGTAAATGTCTTCTGAACCGTCTCCAGTTTAATAATATCCTTCCCATAACTGGAAAGAAACCTGGCCTACTGGTGCCTCCAGACCCACAGCAATGTAGTTGACCCTTAACTGCCCTCTGGGCAATTAGGGATGGGCAATAAATGATGCCCACATCCTGTGAATGAATAAGAAAAGAAAGGGTAGCTTGATGGAGCGAGATGAAGAGGAGGTGTGAGGCAATTAATTTGGAGGACAAATCTGTACTTTCATTGCAATGATATATCATTATGACAGGCAATCAGTATTTGTTACATCCAAGGTGACTTGAAACATTTGGGTATGTTGTACTCACAGGGCAGTGACACCCCAGTGCGATGAGCTGAAATTTGCGATCTCTTTGTAGCAGGACAGGCCGATTATCGACAGCGTAGGAGCTAGTACCATGGGGCCACAATGTCGGGACACCAGGCCTTGCAGCCCTGAAAATCCAAGGGACACTTGTAGGATTCCCGAAACAATAACAGCACCACGAACCTGGAACCATCCAAAACAGAGGAAGCAGTTAGCTTGTCCCTCCCCAACATCCAAAGCTCAGGGAGCCAGAGAAGGGGGAGGTTGTATGGTACTATCACTGGACTATTTATCCAGCAACCCAGGAAATGTTCTGGAGACCTGGGTTCGAATCCCACCATGTTGGAATTTCAATTCAATTTGTTTCTTTTTTTAAAAAAATCTGGATATTGGAATCTAATGATGAAACCATTATCAATTGTTGGAGAAAGTCCCATCAGGTTCATGAATGTCCTTTAATCATAGAATCCCTACAGTGTGGAAGCATGTCATTCGGCTCATCGAGTCCGTACTGACTCCTTAAAGAGCATCCCACCCAGACCCATCTCTGTAACTAGTGGCCTCCTAGCAGTAGTCAGGATGTGGGGAAGAAAATAAACCAGGAGATAGAAAAGGCATGTAAGAAAGGCACTGTTAAATTAATCATGGGGGACTTCACTATGTAGGTAGACTGGGAGAATCATGTTGGTAGCGGATCCCAAGCAAAGGAATTTGTGAAATGTCTACAAGATGATTTTTTGGGAGCAGCTTGTGGTAAAGCCCAGTAGGAAACAGACCTCTAGATTTGGTGATGTGTAATGAGGCAGAATTGATTAGGGAGCTTAAGGTGAAGGAACCCCGAGGGGGCAGTGACCATAATATGATAGAATTCATCTTGCAGTTAGAGTGGAAGAAGCTGGAATTTTTCTTTTCTCTCTATTATTTTGTGGGATGTGAGCATTGCTGGCTGGCCAACATTTCTCGCCCATTCCCAGTTGCCTAATATTACAATTGAGTAAAGGTAGTTACAAAGACATAAGGGAGGATCTGGCCAGAGTTGATTGGAAGGGGAGCCCAGCAGGGAAGACAGTGGAGCAGCAATGGCAGGAGTTTCTGCGAGATGTTCAGGGAGCACAGCAGAAATTCATCCCAAGGAAGAAGAATTTTACTAAGAGGAGGACAAGGGAACCATGGCTGACAGGGGAAGTCAGGGACAACATAAAAACCAAAAAAAAACATACAATATGGTGACGGTTAGTGGGAAACCAGAGGATTTGGAAGTCTTTAAAAACCTGCAGAGGATGAAATATGAGAATTAGCCAGCTAGTAATATGAAAGAAGATTGGAAGAGTTTTCTTAGATATCTAAAAGGTAAGACAGAGGCAGGAGTGAATTGGACCACTGGAAAATGAGGCTGGAGAAGGAGTAATAGGGAATAGAGAAATAATGCAGGAACTGAATGGGTACTTTACATCAATTTTCAAAGAGGAAGGTATAAGCTGCATACCAAATCTTCAAGGGACTCAGTGGAGGAGACAATAAGTGCAGTGCCCATCAGTAAGGAAGAGGTACTGGGGAAGCTGAAAGATGTCAAGGAGGATAATCACCTGGACCAGATGGACTACACCCCAGAGTTCGGAAGGAGATAGCTGAGGAGATTGTGGAGACATTGGTGGTTTTCTTTCAGGTATCACTTGAATCAGGGTGGATCCCAGAGGACTGGAAAATGTAACACCTCTGTTTAAGAAGAGAGGGAGGCAGAAGACAGGAAACTATAGGCCAGTCAGCCTGACCTCAGTCATTGGTAAGATCTTACAGTCTATTATTGAGAAGGTGATGGCAGAGTGCTTGGAAGTACATGGTAAAATATGACTCGGTCAACTCAGCTTTGTCAATGGGACATCATCCCTGTCAAACCTGTTAGAAATCTTTCAGCAAGTTAGACAAAGGAGAGCCAGTGGATGTCGTCTATTTGGATTTCTGGAAGGCCTTTGACAAAGTACCATACAGGAAACTGCTAAGTAAAATGTACCCTTTTTTTACCTTTATTCATTCCCAGGTTGAGGGCATCACTGGCCAAGCAGCATTTATTGCCCATCCCTAATTGCCCAGAGGGCAGTTGAGAGTCAACCACATTGCTGTGGGTCTGGAGTCACATGTAGGCCAGACCAGGTAAGGCTAGCAGTTTCCTTCCTTAAAGGGCATGAGTGAACCAGATGGGTTTTTCCTGATAATTGTCATTGGATTCACTATCGTCATTAGATTCTTAATTCCAGATATTTTATTGAATTCAAATCCCACCATCTGCCCCATAGCAGGATTTGAACCCAGGTCCCCAGAACATAATCTGGGTCTCTGGATTAACAGTCCAGCAATAATACCATTAGGCCATCACCTCCCCATGGTGTTAGGGGTAAGGTGCTGGCATAGAGAGAAGATTGGCTGATTGACGGAAGGCAAAGAGTGGGGATTTCATAGAATCCCTACAGTGTGGAAGCAGGCCATTTGGCTCATTAAGCCCATACCAACCCTCCGGAGAGCATTCCACCCAGGCTCACCCCCTACCTTATCCCTACATTTCCCACCCTAGAGACAATGGGCAATTTAGCATGGCCAATCCACCTAACCTGTACATCTTTGGACTGTGGGAGGAAACCAGAGCACCCAGAGGAAACCCATGGAGACATGGGGGGAATGTGCAAACTCCACACAGTCAGTCACCTGAGGCTGGAATTGAACCCGGGTCCCTGGCGCTGTGAGGCAGCAGTGCTAAACACTGAGCCACCATGCTGCTAAAAGGTTAAAGGGGTCTTTTTCAGGATGACTAGTGGAGCCCTGCAGGGGTCCATGTCGGGACTACAACTGTTTATGTTATACGTTAATTATCTCAACAAAGGACTGAGGGCATTGTCGCTAAGTTTGCAGATGACACAAAGATAGGTGAAGGGAGAGGTAGTGTGAGGAAGCAGGGAGGCTGTAGAGGGGCTTGGTCAGGCTAGGAGAGTGGGCAGAGATATAGCCGAGGTAATATAATGTGGGAAAGTGTGAATGTATGGCAGGAAGAATACAGGCATTAACTATTTTCTAAACGGGGAAAGTTTTCAGATATCTGAAGCAAAAAGGTACTTAAGAGTCCTAGCTCAGGATCCTGCTAAGGTTAACTGCAGGTTTAGTTGGCAGTTAGGAAGGCAAATGCAATGTTAGCATTCATTTCAAGAGGGTTAGAATAGATCTTGATCAATTGGCTCTTTGGGCTGAGGAGTGGCAGTTAGAGTTTAATTTGGATAAACGTGAGGTATTGCATTTTGGTAAAACAGGCTTATACAGTTAATGGTAGGGCCCTGGGTAATGTTGTCAAACAGAGGGACCTAGGAGTTCAGGTATATAATTCTTTGAAAATTGCATCACATGTAGACAGCGTGGTTAAGAAGACATTTAGCACACTGAGATAACAAAGTGTGGAGCTGGATGAACACAGCAGGCCGAGCAGCATCATAGGAGCAGGAAAGCTTGACGTTTCGGGCCTAGACCCTTCATCAGAAAATTTTCTGATGAAGGGTCT
>JAHRHZ010000145.1:89405777-89421779 GCA_024137785.1 Ginglymostoma cirratum | reverse complement strand
TTTTCGTGACAGGATTTCCTTCATTGTCACCAGGGCCTGGGCAGCATCCTCCTGTTTTGTCAAGACAAGTATAGTGTATTCACTTAACACCTCAGCTCTGTCCTCCGCTTCCATGTTATTCCCATTTTTGATCTCTGATTGGTCCTACTCCTCTTTTAACCACTTTCCTATCATTTGGGATTTCCCTTTATGTTAGTTGTTAATCTTTTCTCATAGTTCCTTTTTCTTTCTCTTCCTCTTTGCTTTGTCACCTCCCCCATCAACCTTCAGATTAGGGTGGGTTAGCTAAATTGGCTGACAACCGGTTTGTGATGCAGAGTGATGCCAACAGCATGGGTTCAATTCCTGTACTGGCTGAGGCCACCATGAAGGTTCCATCTTCTCAACCTTGCCCCTTGCCTGAGGCATGGTGAACCTCAGTTTAAAATCATTACTAATAATGTAGAGACAGAGCAGCTCATGGTCCTTGGTGACTTTCCCTTTAAACCTTCTGTATTCTTTTTGAACCTCAACTGTAATTTTTACCTTACACATGTCATGAGCACTCTACTTTGTTTTAACGTTAATTTCTACCTCCTTTGTCATGCAGGAAACTCTGGCTTTGCTTGTCCTACTTTTTCCATTAGAGGAATATACCATGATTTTACTTGAATCATCCACTCTTTGAAAGTGGCCCATTGTTTAGTTATCATTCTTCCCACCAATCTCTTATCCCAATGAAGCGTACTCAGCTCTGTTCTTGCCCCATTAACATCAGCTTTATATCAGTTTTTTTTATTATGAAAAACTGTGAGGATATGCTGTTTTTGATATAATTCACCATCCTTCAGATTAATGGCCTCTATGCCTGGCATCATACCAGCACTGGAATTCATATATCATGCGGTCCATTTGTAAGGTAGGATTTGGCTTGATGGATCATGCTATTCATAGAAAACACCACTCATGTTCCCACTTTCAGGACTATTCATTTTTTTAAAAAAAATCTCATAAGTCTGTCAGTTTAGTACAGCCGAGATAACAAGGTGTGGGGCTGGATGAACACAGCAGGCCAAGCAGCATCAAAGGAGCAGGAAAGCTTGATGTTTCGGGCCTAGACCCTTCATCAGAAAATTTTCTGATGAAGGGTCTAGGCCCGAAACGTCAAGCTTTCCTGCTCCTATGATGCTGCTCGGCCTGCTGTGTTCATCCAGCTCTACACCTTGTTATCTCGGATTCTCCAGCATCTGCAGTACCTTTTATCTCTGACACATTTAGCGCGTTTGCCTTCATTGCTCAGACCTTTGAGTATAGGAGTTGGGACGTCATGTTGAGGTTGTACAGGAAGTTGGTAAGTCCTGTTCTGGAGCACTGTGTTCAATTCTGGTTGTTGTGCTAAAGGAAGGACATTATTAAATAGGAGAGGATGCAGAAAAGATTTACCAGTATGTTACCAGGAATGGAGGGTGTGAGTTATAAAAATAGGCTGGACAGGCTGGGACATTTTTCATTTCAGTGTAGGAAGTCGAGGGATCACCTTATTGTGGTTTATCAAATCAGGAGGGGCATAAATAAGATAAATAACAAAGGTCTTTTCCCTGGGATGGGGGAGTTCAAAACTAGAGGGCATAATTTTAAGGTGAGGGGAGAAAGTTTTAAAAAGGACATGAGGGGAAACATTTGATTTGATCTGATTTGATTTATTAACGTCATATGTACCTAGGTACAGTGAAAAATATTGTTTTGTGTGCAGCACAGGCAGATCATACCATGCAAAGTGCATCAAGGTAATAGAACAGAGCGAGGAATACAAAGTTACGGCTGCAAAGAAGGTGCACAGAAAGCAAAATCAACACTAAATTTGAAATTTGAGAGGCCCATTCAGAAGTGTAATAACAGCGGGGAAAATGTTGTTCTTGAACCTGAACCTTGTTTACACAGCAAGTGGTTCGTGTGTGGAATGAACTGCCAAAGGAAGTGATGGATGCAGGTACAGGTTGTTCTGCTATAAAACATGGTTTGTTAATGCAAATTGGCTGTAACGTGATTGATGGATAGTGGACACTGTTTAGACAACGCAAACTTTCTGCCGTAAAGGTAAAGCAATTTGCGATAGCGATTTCCACACAACACGATTTTCTATGGTGATTTTCTATAGTGCCGTTTTCTGTAACTATTACCTTGTAGGAGAACTACCTGCACAGTTACAACATTTAAAATACATTTGGATATATTCAGAACAGGAAATGTTTGGAGGATATGGGCCAAACGCAGGCAGGTGGGGCTAGTTTAGTTTGGGAGCATGGTAGGCATGGACTAGTTGGACCAAAGGGTCTGTTTCCATGACTCTATAAGGGCAGTGATGTACTGCTGAAGCTGTATAAGGCTCAGATCAGGCCACATTTGGAATTTTGTGAGCAGTTTTGGGCTGTGTACCTAAGGACGGTTGTGCTGGTGTTGGAGCAAGTCCAGAAAATGTTTACAAGAATGATCCCAGAGATGAAGGGCTTGTCACATGAGGAGTGGCTGAGGACTGTGGGTCTGTACTCAATGGAGTCTAGAAGGACAAGGGGAGATCTGAGAGGCCTGGGCAGAGTGAACATGGAGAAGATGTTCCACTGGTAAGAGGGACTAGGGTACAGCCTATGAGTTTTTTTTATTCATTAATGTAATGAAGGCATTGCTGGCTAGGCAGCATTTATTGCCCATCCCTAATTACCCAGAGGGCAGTTCAGAGTCAGGTAGACAGGCCCTTGATTTGTAAGGGGTTCAAGGCTCATGGGGAGAAGACAAGTGAATGGAGTTAAGAAACATGTCAGTCATGATCAGTTGGCTGGCAGACTTGATGAGCAGAATGGCGTCCTTTTATTTATTCATTCATTCACAGGATGAGGGCATTGCTGGCTAGTCAGCATTTATTGCCCATCCCTAATTGCCCAGAGGGCAGTTAAGAATCAACCGCATTGCTGTGGGTCTAGACTCACCTGTAGGCCAGACCAGGGAAGGATAGCAGTTTCCTTCCTGAAAGGACATCAGTGAACCAGATGGGATTTTCTGACAATGGGCAATGGACACACAGTCATCATTAGATTCTTAATTGCAGATATTTATTGAATTCAAATTCCACCACCTGCTGTGGCAGGATTCGAACCTGGGTCCCCAAAACATTATCTAGGTCTCTGGATTAACAGTCCAACGATAATACCACTAGGCCATTGCATTCCCCCTTGTCCTGCCCCTGTATCTTATGATCTTATAAGGGAGTACACGGTCATGGGGACAAACAGGAAAGTGGAGATGAGACCATACCAGGTCACCCGTGATCTTATTGAAGAGTGAAGCAGGTTCAAATGCCCTAATGGCCTACTCCTGCTCCTACATCCTCTGTTCTTAAGTTCTTTAGCCCTGGGACCAGCTTTCTCAATCTTCTCTGCACCCTCTCCAATGCCAACACATCCTTTTGGAAGTGCCCAGGAGGAAGCGCCATACCTCAGCTAAGCCAAACCAGCATTTCATAAAGATTACCCTCAGCCAAGGACCCCCTTCAGCCTTGATGGAGTGTGCACACTGGACAGGTTCCACCTGGAGCATGCAGATTGGAGAATAGGTGCTGTACCCTCAGACTGACCCAGAACCTTGTGTTGCTAGGTCTGGGGTCAGGAAAAGGGGCTTTACCTGATTGCCTGAGGAATGCTGCCACACCACACATTACAATGTGCCAATTTTGAAAACATCTTACTTCACACAGGGTGCTTTTCCACATCTGCAGAGTGAGGTCCGTCTCTGGGCACTGAGCCCCTTCACAGAGTAAGGCCGCATTGGTACCTGTATTGGTTAAATGACAGAATGGTATAAGGAGTTTGCATTTCTCAGGCACCTTCCTCCATCCCAGCAAGACCCAAAGCACCTTGCATCCAGTGAAGGGCGTGTGAATGTGTCATCACTGTTGTGGTGCAGCAGGTAATTTCCGAGGTGAGTGTCTATACATTTATAAGGGGTCAGGTAGCATCTGCGGAAAGAAATCAGCCAATGTTTTGGGTCCAGTGGTTCTGAGGAAGGGTCACTGGACCTGAAACATTAATTCCGAGTTAAGTCCACAGATACTGCCAGACCTGCTGAGCTTTTGTAGCAATTTCTGTTTTCATTTCTGATTTCCAGCATCTACAGTTCTTTCAGTTTTTATACATTTATAAGGTAATGGTTCTGAAGGACTTATTGTTTGTTCCACCTACCATTGAGTTCCATCCAGCCTGACCATGTCACGCAGTCTTTGAGGTCTACATGAATATGCAAAGGGAGTGGATGTGTTCTGTACGTTACATTAGAGTCTTCAGCAGTTATCCTTGGTTGGTAACATAGACTACTTTTTGCGATTATGCAGTAAATTACCTTCTTACCTTGGAAAAGTGCCTTTTCTGTTTCAATGTCTATTCTCCACCATCGACAAATAAGCAGCACCTAGACTCAACATAGATAAAACAGGATTGATGGTGAAAGAGAAAAAATTGAAAGTGATTGTTGGGTTGCCAATCAAGTGGGCTGCATTGTCATGGATAATGTCAAGCTTTTGAGTTGCCCACCATCCAGGCAAGTGGGGAGAATTGCTGACTTGTGCCTTGTAGATGATGGACAGCCTTTGGGGAGTGAGGAGGTGAGTTACCAACAGTAGGATTCCCCAACCTCTGACCTCGTCTTGTAGCCATTGTATTTGTATTTGTTTCTGATCAATGGTAACCCTCATAACATCAATAGTGGAGGATTCAGTGAGGGAAATATCATTAAATTTGAAGTGGAGATGGTTAGGTTCGCTCTTATTGGAGATGGTCATTGCCTGGCACTGTGAGGCAAATGTTACTTGCCAACCTAACAGTACCGTAAGCATCCCCACTTCTGATAGAGGGAAGGCCATTGATGAAGCAGCTGAAGATGGTTGGGCCTAGGACACTACCCTGAGGAACTCCTACAGAGATGTCCTGGGCCTAAGATGACTGACCTCCAATGACCACAACCGTGGGATTTGAAGTGACAACCTTCTAACTTAACATTAACCCAGAATGATACCTCCCATGTTGAAATGGGGGCAACAACTGAATGAAGGAACGTCTTCAGAACAGTTAGATTTTTTTCACTTTTTCTCCTTAAGTTGCTGAAATTTGCTCCTTTTCTTCACGTAAGTGACCTTGTCACTAGTGTAGCCTGTGGCAGGAGTTGCATAGATGTTTAATTTAGATTTGTCTGCATTTCTATTACAGGGATGGTACTCAGGAGTACAGGCACGCTTATCAAGTGCACTCCCCTCCAATTCGTGCTTCACCCACGTTTCCCTCTCCCAGAGCCAATTGTTCTTAGTCTAAGGTGCTCCCTGTACCAGCTGAGATTAGCCAACGAACCAGAGACCAGGAACGGACACTGGATCATTTCAAGCATGTGAGGATCAGTTCCTGATGCAATGAACAGCCAACAAGAGGAGCTCTCACTCAGGCTAGCATGTCTTGCTCCTGCCCCCTTGGCTATCATCCAAGCTGACTAAAACCAAGGCAGGGAGACAAATGGAGCCTGTGTGAAATGGCAGGCACCAAATGGAAGACAGAGGGAACGGGGAGGACAGCGATTAATGTGAGAAAACTATGCAAAAAGCAGTTTAGCAACATTTTAATCAAGCATGAACCAGCCTGTTGAGAACAGGGCTGTCTGCTGAACAATCCTGAAGACCAAAACCTTGTATGAACCCCTTTCAGAAACAAGTAGAGAACTTTAATAAATTGTCCAACAATTGTTCCGTTTCCAGAATGACACTTTCTTCAGATAGTCAGGTGATATTTTAGTGGTCTGTCAGTTCCTGTGCTGGCAGAAAGAACGAGTTGCATTTAGAATGTACCAGAACTCAGTGTCAGTGCATAATATCTCAAGCTGTTACATATTCTGAATACAACTGATTCTACCCAAGTCTCATAATGTGTACAATTGATTTACATTCAGTCATGGGATCTGCCAGCATTTTACTGCTTAGTTTATTTGTTCATGGGATATGAGCAACATTGGCTGGGCCCAGTATTTATTGCCCCATCCCTAGTTGCCCCTTGAGAAGGTGGTGGTGAGCTGCCCTCTTGAACCGTTGCAGTCCATGTGCTGTAGCCAGACCCACAATGCTATTAGTGAGGGAATTCCAGGATTTTGACCCAGCGACAGTAAAGGAACGGTGATATTTTTCCAAGTCAGGATGGTGAGTGGCTTGGAGGGGAGCTTGCAGGGGTGGTGTTACCACATATTTGCTGCCCTTGTCCTTCTAGGTGGAAGTGGCATGGGGTTGAAAGGTGCTGTCTGAGGATCTTTGGTGTATTTCTGCAGTGCGTCTTGTACAGAGCACACAATGCTGCGACTGAGCGTCGGTGGTGGAGGGAGTGGATGCTTGTGGATGTGGTGCCAATCAAGTGGGCTGCTTTGCCCTGGATGGTGTCAAGCTTCTTGAGTGTTGTGCCTATTCCTTGATGCCTTTGTGAAGGTTATAGCGAGCTGCCTTCTTGAATCGCGACAGTCTTTAGGCTGAAGGTATCTTTGCTGTTAGGATTTTGACCCGACAAATGCAGGCTGATCTACCATTGGCAAACCATAGATCATAGAATCCTTACAGTGTGGAAACAGGCCCTTTGGCCCAACAAGTCCACACCTACCCTAAGGGCATCCTGCCCAGACCCATCCCCCTATAACACACCTAATCTACACATCCCTGAACACTATGGGCAATTTAGCATGACCAATCCACCTAGCCTGCATGTCTTTGGACTGTGGGAGGTCAGTGAGAGTTGCTGGGTGTTGGGATCCCTCTTCTGATTAGGTTTTGTGGGATGTCTGTGAGGAGGTTGAAAAAGTGAGGCTTTGCTGTAACATTCTCTCCCTTTCTGTCGGGTCTCTGTTCGATGGTGTTTCAACGCTTAGGCAAGCCATTGGCAGCAAGCAGCCTGACTTCCCAACACTCAAACTAAAAGGGTTCAAACATGAGGCGTGTTGTCTTGGCTAGGCTGAAATTCCCTTGTGTCCAGAAGGCCAAGGGCGGTTTTAAATCAAAGTGTTAAAGATAATGAAAAGAGTTGGTAGAATTGAGAACAAATAAAATATGAGCAGGAGTAGATTGATAGAGAGAAACTCTTGTCTCTGGAGTTCAGAGTAAGGTGGTAGACAACAGGCCATTCAGGAGTGATGTGTGGGAGCACTTCTTCACATAAACAGAAGTGGAGATTTGGAACTCGCTAAATGGCGCTGAGGATGGGGAAAATGTCAACTGAGATCTGTGCGATTAGTGAATTTTTATATCGGCACATATATCTGTACTAAGGCAAGTACATGGGGTTAAGATACCTTCAGTGGTTAGCACTGCGGCCTCACAGCGCCAGGGACCCAGGTTCAATTCCACCCTCGGGCGACTGTCTGTGTGGAGTTTGCACATTCTCCCCGTGTCTGCGTGGATTTCTTCTGGGTGCTCTGGTTTCCTCCCACAAAGATGTGCAGGCTGGGTGGATTAGCCATGTGAAATGCAAGTTTATAGAGTGTGGAGGTGGGTCTCGGAGGGATGCTTTTCAGAGGCTTAGTTTGAATTCGATGGGCTGAATGACCTGTTTCCACACTGTAGGAATTCTATGAATCTAATTGAATGAGGAGGTGATGACATAATGCAATTATCACTGGAATGTTAATCCAGAGACCCAGGTAATGTTCTGAGGACTCAGCTTCAAATCCTGCCATGGTAGATGGTGGAATTTGATTTCAATAAATATCTGGAATTAGGAGTCTAATGATGACCGTGAATCCATTGTCTTTTGTTGGGAAAATCCCATCTGGTTCATTAACGTCCTTTAGGGAAGGAAACTGCCATCCTTACTGGGTCTGGCCTACCTGTCATTCCAGACCCACAGCGATGTGGTTGACTCTCTGGGCAATTAGAGATGGGCAATAAATGCTGCCTAGCCAGCAATGCCCTCATCCCATGAAAGAATAAAGGGAAAAAAAATTGAATGGTATAACAGAACTGATGGGCTAAATGGCTTCCTTTATCCTCTAGTATGGGGCACTATTTTAAGAGATAAAAGGTACTGCTGATGCTGGAGAATCCGAGATAACAAAGTGTGGAGCTGGATGAACACAGCAGGCCAAGCAGCATCAGAGGAGCAGGAAAGCTTGATGTTTCGGGCCTAGACCCTTCATCAGAAATGGTGGAGGGGAAGACGGTTCTGAAATAAATAGGGAGAGAGGGGGAGGCGGATAGAAGATGGACAGAGGAGAGGATAGGTGGAGAGAGACCCTGGATTGACCTATCTCCTCCCTACCTCCCCACCTACACTCACCTTTACTAGCTCCATCCCCGCCTCTTTGACTTGTCTGTCTCCTCTCCCCCATTTCCTGATGAAGGGTCTAGGCCCGAAACGTCAAGCTTTCCTGCTCCTCTGATGCTGCTTGGCCTGCTGTGTTCATCCAACTCTACACCTTGTTATCTCGGGCACTATTTTAATCTTGTTTTTGATGCAAATGTACCAATCCTTGATTGGTTAGACAATAAGTTGGGTTCTTTATTTGAGGACAAAATTATGTACAAATTAACTGAACCAAGAGTCTAAGTACAGTAATCTAATCGGAATATCGGATCAGCCATAATCCAATTGAATGGCGGAGCAGGCTCAAGATGCTGAATGGCCTACTCCTGTTCAATTTCTTACAGCCTTAGCTCTACTCCTGCTTACAGACTGACAACACATTATGGGGCTAATACATCATACCTTGAGTTGGGGTGATAATGATTTAAGGTAGTTTAAGATAGGTCCCCTTTAAGGAACAAGAACTTCATATCGCAACATGGGTTTGCTAACACTCCAGCCTTATCCTGGGATCATCAGGAATTACAGGTTAATCTTCACAGCATTGTGCCAAGCAATGCTGGAAAAAAAGAACTGTAGGCCTCTAAAGAAATTGAATTTTATTCAAATTCTGTCTCTGTTTTACTGGTTATGGAAGCACTGAGAACCAGAGTTGACTGGAGAGATGTCCACAATATGGAATCAGTCAACAATAAGTGTGTCGCTATCCACTAGTCCACAGGAAGGCGGAACGCCACGAGGATGGACATGTCAGGTCACCAAGTGGGAAGGAGTTTGCGGGAAGGGACAGGCGATTGGAGGTCAGAGATCAGGGGTCAAATGGAGTCATAGAGTCATACAGCATGGAAACAGACCCTTCAGTCCAACTCATCCACGCTGACCAGACATTCCAATCTGATTTCTTCATATTTGGTAGTATTTGGCCCATATCCCTCTAAACTCTTCCTATTTGTGTACCCATCCAGATGCCTTTCAAATGTTAAAATTGTTATCTGCCTCCACCACATCTTCTGGCAGCTCATTCCATACATGCACGGACCCTCTGCATGAAAAAGCTACACCCTCAGGTCCTTTTTAAATTGATCCCCTCTCACCTTAATACAGCATGGAGCTGGAGGAACACAGCAGGTCTAGTGGCATCAGAGAAGCAGCAAAGTTGATGTTTCAGGTTTACTCCCTATTTCAGGAGGGTGTAAACCCAATACGTCGACTTTCCTGCTCCGATCCTGCCTGATCTGCTGTGTTCCTCCAGCTCCACACTGTATCGACTTTTACTCCAGCATCAGCAGTTCCTGCTATCTCCCGCTCACCTTAAACCTATGCCCTCTAGGTTTGGACTCTCACCCCCTGGAGAAAAGATCTTGGCTATTCATCCTAATCCATGTCCCTCATTATTTTATAAACCTCTGTAAGGTCACCCCTCAGCCTCCGACATTCCAGGCAAAATAGCACCAGCCTATTCAGTATCTCCCTATAGCTCAAACCCTCCAAACCTGGCAACATCTTTGTAAATCATTTCTGCACCCTCTCAGGTTTAACAACATCTTTCCTACAGTAGGGCAACCACAAATGTATGCAGTATGCCAAAAGTTGCCTCACCAATGTCCTGTACAGCCTCAACATGACATCTCAACTCCTATATTCAATGTTGTTACCAATGAAGGTGAGCGAACCAAACACCTTCTTCCCTATCCTGTCTACCTGTGACTCTACTTTCAAGGAAATATGTACCTGTACCTGTAGGTCTCTTTGTTCAGCTACACTTCCCAGGACCCTACCATTAACTGCATAAATCCTGCCCTGATTTGCCTGACTAAAATGCAACACCTCACATTTATCTGAATTAAATTTCATTTGCCACTCTATTGGCCCATCTGATCAAGATCCTGTTGTACTCTGAGATAACCTTCACTGTCTACTACACCACCTACTTTGCTGTTATCTGCAAACTTACCAACCATTCCTCCTATATTTGCATCCAAACCGTTGATATAAATGACGAAAATGAGTGGACCCAGCACTGAACCTTGTGGCACACCACTGGTCACAGGACCAACCATCCTGAAAATACAAGCTGAAAGAACTGCGGATGCTGTAGATCAGGAACAAAAACAGGATTTGCTGGAAAAGCTCAGCAGGTCTGGCAGCATCCGTGAAGGAAAAAATCCGAGTTAACGTTTCGGGTCCGGTGACCCTTCCTCAGAACCCTTCGCAGATGCTGCCAGACCTGCTGAGCTTTTCCAGCGACTTCTGTTTTTGTTCCTGAAAGTTACATTCAGCCCAACCTGACAACACTAACATTACTGAATCTGAAAAAATTCACGTCATTGAAAGGCATAATTTGCATGACGAGATACAGGAGAGAAACTCTGTACCGTTATGAAGGGTGCTGTTGGTCTCTGTTGGCGATGTGACGAGAGTTAAGGCAGGGATCAAATATTCGAAAGACGATGCTTGGACCAGCGGTAATCTAGACAGCACAAAAAAAAGAGATGAAGAGAAGGGAAGAAATTTTATAAAATAATTGACGAAATTAACAGATGCATCGCCACGGTCTCATTGCTTGTACTGAGCTTTCCTGTTGTCAACACTTAGCATCACAACTGGAACAAGTGAGTGCAATTTATTACTAAGGGTCTCTTCCATTCAGGGCAGAGCTAAGGATGATTGTTTTCTCTCACAGGGTGGTGACTCTGTGGGACTCCCTTCCTCAGAAAGCGCCAGGAGTGGGGGAGATGCTGGGTCATTCTTTGGTCACCTTTAGGATAGAGGCTGACACGTTCATGGCTAACAAGGGAGCCAGGGGTTTTAAGGTTAGTGGGGAATGTGGAGTTTGGGTCACAATCAAATCAGACACAATGTCTGTGAAAGCTGGACCAGGTTAGAATAGTCTACCCCTTCTCCCAATTTGAATGACCGTATGTTCTGTGATGATGCTGTCACTTTATGAAAGGTTATTTTGTCCTGGTATTCTGTTTTTTTTGAAGAGGGATCGTAAGGCCGTGTGATGAACAGCCTACTGAAGATGACTTTCCTGTTCCTCTGATGCTGCCTTGGTTGCTGTGTTCCTCCAGCTCCACACTGTGTTATCTCAGACTCCAGCATCAGCATTTCTTACTATCTCTTGTGAGGCCTTGGGGTTTGTTTTTTAAGTGGAGCAATGGAAGCAGCCTGAATGTGCATGGCCGCTCTCACAGATCCAGATTTCTGGGTTTTATTTCATTTAAGTAACATCAGAAGCTGCTTTGGGTACTTTCAGTGAATGTCTCTTGTCTGCTACACTCTCTGAATTTTCTCTTGGTGTCTCTTCCTCCTAGATTGGAGAACTTTGATTTGATTTATTGTAGTCACGTGTACCTAAGTACAGTGAAAAGCTTTGTTTTGCAAGGAGTACAGGCAGATCATAGCAAACAAGGACATACAGATGATAGGGTGCTTGGACGGATCAAGGTATTCAGGATACACTGCAGAGGAGGGGCACAAAGCAAGATCACCATTAGCGAGACAGCTATTTTTACGGATTTAGAATTCAGGTTTAAAAGTGCAGAATGGTTAAAAGAAATGTGAGAATAAGATCAGCTGTAGGGAGCTTGCAAAGAGTCAGTGAACTGCATCTGAGAATCTGTATCTGAATTTGCCTTTTTTGCCAAGAGGTGTGTTTATGGGTTGTTACGAAATTGGAACAATCAATTAGTAATAGCTATTGTAGCTATTATTTGTTCAAGTTTTACAATAGTTGTTATTCTAAATTCCTCCCTATTTGGTTTGTATTTTTAACTGTAGTGTTTAAGTAAATTGTGTGTTGCTTAACGTTGAGTGGGTTGACCAGTCACATCACATCTGGAACACAGCACTTCACATCTGCCTTTAAAATAAGAAAAAATTAGGGTATAAGGCTACCTTCTTAAAATATTTTGAGGGGTTCTGGTTTGGTTTGGTCCATAACAGCTCCTATGTTTCAAAATGAACAAAAGAGCTTCCTCATGTGTCAAAGCATTTACAACTATTGAAATATTTTAAAAGTGTAGTCAATGTTGTAATGTTGGAAACAGAGTGACTCAATTTGTGCACAGCAAGTTCCCATGAATACCGATGTGACCGTTATGGTGCTTTGGTCTCACTGTGCTACCAGAGAGTACTTGCAAAGTCTGCTGAGGTAAGGAAAATATTAACGTTAATTTAGAAACATTTGTCATAGGGAACATATTGGTAACAGTTGTTAAAGCCATTTCAGCAGAACACTTTAGTAAAGTTCAGGGTAAACGGGCATTGTCAACATGGTTTTGTGAAAGGGAAACTATATTCAATTAATTTATTGGAATTTTTGAGGAAGTGACATGTGCTGTGGAAAGGAAAAAAGGAACCAGTGGACAGAGTGTAATTGAACTTCTATAAGATATTCAATAAGATTGGACATCAAAGGTTTTTGTGGTAAATAAAGACTCATGTTGTAAGGGGTAGCAAAATTGCCATGGGTAGAAGATTAGCTGCACAAGTGGATCATTTTCTAGTTGGCAAGATGTAATGCGTGGAGTGTCCTTCACTCATTGCAATTTATATAAATGCCTTGGATGAAGGGATTGAAGGTTTGGTTGCTAAATTTGCTGATGACATGAAGATGAGAACTATAGAACTTTTGAAACATTAAATTAGGCTATTCAGCTCATCAAAAAGAAAGAAATCTAGCCATCCATTTGACTCCCATCTTTTAGCAGCTGGTCCATGGTCTTGTAGGTTCTACAGCTTTCAGGGGCAGATCCAAATACCTTTTCAAAAAATAGCCACCAAACCAGGCAGAAAATTGTAGACACTCAGCACCTTCTGATTGGTGACTTAACATCTCCTGTGTCCCCTCTAATATAGCCTTTCCTGTGTCCCCTCTAATATAGCCTTTCCTGTGCCCCCCCTAATATAACCTTTCCTGTGTCCCCTATAATTTAACCTTTCCTGTGCCTGCCACGCCACCCCACACCCCCCCATCATTCTACTGATCGTTTTCAATCTGTGGCCACAGGCAACTGACGTTTCCATGAGTAATACAGGTCTTTCCTGTCCACTCTATCCAAGCCCCTCATTATTCTGTACACCTTCATTAAGTCATCCTTCAGCCTCTTCTGTTTTATGGCGACCCTAGCTAATTCAGTCTTTCATCCTAACTGTAACTTTCAAGCCCTGTTTGGACTGTCTCTAGAGCATTTTTGTCCTTCCTGTAATGTTGTGACCAAGATCTGTACACACTTCTAGCTGTGGCCTAAGTCCCATTTTATATTGTTCCAGCATTACCATCAGGCTTTTGTATTCTGTACCTCACCAATTAAAGGTAAACATCCCATTAATCTTCTTTACCAGCTTAACTACCTATCCTTCCACCTTCCAGGGGTACATGGACATGTACAGCAATTTTCTCATCTCCCCAACTTTTCCCAATACTCTTTTCTTTATTGGGTATTCCCTTTCCCTTGTCTACAAGGTAAGAGAGTGGCGAGTGGGCATTGGACCACTGGAAAATGAGGCTTGAGCAGAAGTAATGGAGTGCCAAGAAGTTGTGGAGGAACTGAATAGGTATTTAGCATCAGCCTTCACAATGGAAGATACCAACAGTACACAGAACATTAAGAGAGTCAGGGGCAGGGGTCAGTTTAGTGACCATCACTAAGGAGATGGTGCTGGGGAAGCTCTGGGAAAGTCTGAAGACTGGTAAATCACATGAACAAGATGGATATGCTTCAGAGTTCTGAAGGAGATAACTGAGGAGTTTGTCGAGGCATTGGCGGTGATCTTTCAGGAATTACTTGAGTCAGGGAGGGCACTAGAGGAGTGGAAAATGGCTAATATAACATTCTTGTTTAAGAAGGGAGGGAGGCAGAAGATGGGAAATTATAGGCCGGTCAGCCTGATCTCAGTTGTTGGTAAGGTTTTAGAGTCCATTATTAAGGATGAGATTACTTGGAAGTGCATGGTAAAATAGGGCTGAGTCAGCACAGCTTGGTCGAGCAGAGGTCATGCCTGACAAATCTGTTAGAATTCTTTGAGGAGGTAACGAGCAAGTCAGAAAAAGGAGAGCCAGTATACATTGATCTATTTGGACTTCCAGAAGGCCTTTGACAAGATGCCCACAGGAGTTGCTAAACAGCACACGGTGTTATGGGCAAGATACTGGCACAGATAGAGGACTGGCTGACTGGCAGAAAGTAGAGAATAGGGATAAAAAGGTCTTTTTAAGAATGGTAGCCGATGACTAGTGGAATTCCACAGGGGTCCATGTTGGGAGCACAACTATTCACATTTTACTTTAATGATCTGGACAAAGGAACCGAGGGCATTGTTGCTAAGTTTGCAGATGACACAAAGATAGGTGGAGGGACAGGTAGTGTTGAGGAAGCAGAGAGGTTGCAGAAGGATTTGGACAGACTAGGAGAGTGGGCAAAAAAGTGGCAGATGAATACAATGTGGGAAAGTGTGAGATCATACATTTTGATAGGAAGAATAAAGGTGTAGACTATTTAAGAAATAGGAAAGGCTTCAAAAATCTGAAGCACAAAGGAATTTGGGAGTCTTTGATCAGAATTCCCCTAAGGTTAACATGCAGCTCAGTTGGCAGTTAAGAAGGCAAATGGAATGTTAGAATTCATTTAAAGAGGGCTAGAATATAAGAGGAAAAGATGTACCTCTGAGGCTGTATAAGGCTCTGGTCAGACTGCATTTGGGCTATTGTGGGCAGTTTTGGGCCTGGTATCTAAGGAAGGATGTGTTGGTGTTGGAGGGGTTCCAGAGGACGTTTTCAAGAATGATCCTGGAGATGAAGGGCTTGTCATATGAGGAGTGGTTGAGGACTTTGGGTCTGTACTCAATGGGGTTTGGAAGGATGAGGGAAGAACTGATTGAAACTTACAGAATACTGAGAGGCCTGGATAGAGTGGATGTGGGGAAGACGTTTCCACACGTGGGAGAACTAGGACCCAAGGGTACAGCCTTGGAGTGAAGTGACAACCCTTTAGAATTCAGATGAAGAGGAATTTCCTCAGCCAGAGGGTGGTGAATCTATGGAACTCATTGGTTTAGAGGGTTGTGGAGGTCAAGTCATTGAGTATGTTTAAGACAGAGCTAGATAGGTTCTTGAATGGTACAGGTATCAAGGGTTACAGATAGACAGTGAGAAATATATCAGCCATGGTCGAATGGCAGAGCAGATGTGATGGGCTGAATAGCCTAGTTCTGCTCCTATATCTTATGGAGTTAGGAGAGAAAAAGGAAGAGAGAACCATATGAAGAGCTGATGTTTATGGATTAATCTTTTGTGATGAAAGGTGTATAATATATAGATATTAATATAATCTTCTGGTGTTTGGAATTTAAGCTGGTAGCAAATGGGTTACATCTGTATGTGTAAGGGAATTTAACAGTTAAATAGGCCACTCTTATCCAAACAATGATTTTAAATCAGTATGTGTCAGAGAGCAGATGACTGAAGGCCTCTTGGACACTATTGGAAGCTTATTTATGCTGTAGGGCTTGTGACAGGAGTAAAAAGAAGGCAGGATACACAATAGAGATAACAAGCATGGGGCTGGATGAACACAGCAGGTCAAGCAGCATCATAGGAGCAGGAAAACTTGACGTTTCGGGCCTAAACCCTCAAGTTTTCCTGCTCCTATGA
>JAHRHZ010000145.1:89378822-89405377 GCA_024137785.1 Ginglymostoma cirratum | reverse complement strand
ATCATAGGAGCAGGAAAACTTGACGTTTCGGGCCTAAACCCTCAAGTTTTCCTGCTCCTATGATGCTGCTTGACCTGCTGTGTTCATCCAGCCCCATGCTTGTTATCTCGGATTCTCCAGCATCTGCAGTACCTTTTATCTCTCGCAGGATACACAAGTCTTTTTTTCAATTAGCTAAGGGCTTTTTTTAAATTCAGTTCAAAACAGACCTGATTAATGGTGGATATAAGAATAGTTTCTCCTACAAAAAGGAATTTGTTTGAGTAATTAACGTGATGTTACCTCAGTGTAAGGACTTCAGTTTGAGAAAACTTCCAGACCAGGAGTGCTTGGTTAGAAATCTGATCATTCAAAGCTGAGAAATTCTAATTTCTCAGTTGCGTCAATGGTCAAAGAAAAAGGCTTCACAGCTCATAGGTCAGGACTGAAATGAAAGTAAATGAAATTAAGTCAAACCTGTAGACTGGACAGAAAAGGAAATTTATCTTGATTTTGATTAACTGTAAAGGAATGGTGTTGGGAATAGGCTAGATTTTACTAGATGTTTGAGATCTTTCAACCTACATTGTATATAGATAGCTGGGCTTGTTTTATTTTGCTTTCAATTCTTTTGCATTGTAAGCTTATGTTTTAATGTTAAACCAAATCTGCAGCTTGGAGTGCTTAAGTTTCAGTGAAAGACTATCAGACTAAATAGAAAAGAAGACTTCTCCTGAGGAAGGGTCACCGGACGCGAAACGTTTGGTCTGTTTTTTCCTTCACAGATGCTGCCAAACCTGCTGAGCTTTTCCAGCAACTTCTGTTTTTGTTCATGACCCATCAAACTAGATTTCATCCTGGAATCTGACTTGCCCAGTAGTATCATGAGTTGGGATCATAACACTTTCAGTAACATAACCGCAAGATTAGAGCCTGGTGTATCTCTAAATACAGTGGATTGTAGTATTTAGCCTATTCTGTAATAAACTCTGTTAACAGTTCTGGACCTTGCCATATTTTTGACAATATACAGAACCATAGAATCACAAAAGTACAGAAAAAGGCCATTTGACCTACTGAGCATCCCACCCAGACCCAAACCACCTAGCCTGCACACTGTGGGCAACTTAGCATGGCCAGCCCACCTATCTTTGGACTGTGGGAGGAAACCAGAGCACCCAGAGGAAACCCAATGCAGACACAGGGAGAATGTGCAAACTCCACACAGACAATCACCTAAGGGTGGAATTGAACCTGGGTGCCTGGTACTGTGAGTCAGCAGTGCTAACCACTGGGCCATCCTTTATTTTGGCCTCAAAGTCATGGATATGGGCATAAAACCACACTGTAAAAGACATACCACCAAGTGTAAACAGCCAACTGACGTATTTTCTCATGACTCAACACTTAAAGTTTCTTTCCCTCCAGTTTTAATTTCTAATTCATGTGTGTACGTTTTTAGTGAGTACATTGCATTTCTAAGGCCCACACTAACCTTTTAATATCGATACACAGGTTGGTAACAATAAAGGTGACCTTTCACTTTGTTAAAAACTTGAGTAAATTTTCTGGCTGATTCTTTGCAACCATCTTTTCAAATCTTAAATTCATTTGCTCCTGTCAAGAGAGGTGGAAATGGCAGGGAAAGTATTCCAACCTGCCTCGCCAGTTCACACTAATTGAATAACTCTTTCAAAGAGACAGCGCAAGCACAATGGGCCAAATGGCCTCCTTCAGCTCTGAAAGGGCTAGTGAGGTGATTTTTAACTGTCGAAGTTCGACCTCAACAGGCGCAGGAACTGGATCTCAGCACAGAACAGTCTGTGATAGCATTTGGCTGACGAGTTACCCAGGAGGTGGAAATCAGTGTGATACATTAAAATCCGGAAACTGTTACGGTACAGAGAACATCAAAACGTAACCAGCAATAAATCCAAGGTGCATTTACATCATAACTTCTAACAGTGAACGTGAAAAGCAGCCAACATGTTGAACAAGTGCCCAAACTGGCACCAAAGAGAAGCAGTGAGACTCTGTAGGAGGGGAAAGAGTGACAGTGCTTCCATTCAGAGTCCCTTCTGTCCTGAAGTACTGATTTACGCTTTCAGAAGCAGTGAGGAGCCAAATTGCCTTTGCGTGCAAGCCAAATGGGATAGCATAAATGCAACCCTGCTGTTCCGATTGCAGACAAGGGGCTTCGGTCAATTGGCTGAGGAAGCGGTCAGATACATTCAGCAACTTTCAAACTACATCTTCAAATAAAACAAGAGAAGAAGAAAATTCACAATGCTAAACAAGTAATTAATTGATTGGGAATCATCTTGGGATGTTCTGTTACCATATCGAATCAACATACATCAGTCACTTTCTGAGCTTGCTGCAGATAAACCTCTTTGAATGTGTTTTCTTTAGGTCTTTCTTCCTTGCTGTGCTCTTGTCCAATAAAGCATTCCTGTGTCACCCTCACAGTGTCACGCAATCACAGAACTGTTACAGTCCAGAAGAAGGCCATTCAGTCCATCATGTCTACACCAGTTCTATTCCTTAGCACCTATCTTCTGCCCTTTCATAGAATCAAGAGTCATACAGCATGGAAACAGACCCTTCAGTCCAACCAGTCTATGCCAACCATGTTCCCAAACTGAACATGTCCCACCTGCCTGTGCTAGCCCCATATCCCTCCTAACATTTCTTATTTATGTACTTATCCAAATGTCTTTTATATGTTGTAACTGTATCTGCATCCACCACTTCCTATGGACATTCATTCCACATATGTACCACTCCCTGTGTAAAAAAAAGGTTGCCTCTTGTGTCTTTTTTAAATCTTTCTCCTCTCACCTTAAAAGTACGGCGTCTAGTCTTGAAATCCCCAACCCCAGGGAAAAGACACATGCCATTCACCTTATCTGGACCCTTCATAATTTTATAAACCTCTATGCGGTCATTCCTCAACCTCCGACATCCCAGTGAATAAAGTCCCAGCTAATCCAGTCTCTCCTTACAACTATGAACCCTCCATTCTTGGCATCATCCTGGTATATCTTTTCTGAACCTTCTCCAGTTTAATAATATTCTTCCTATAGCAAAGTGACAAGAACTGCACACATTACTCCAGAAGAGGCCTCACCAACATCCTGTTCAACTTCAGCATAACGTCCCAAATTCTACACTCAATGGTCTGAGCAATGAAGGCAAGCGTGCTAAATGCCTGCCTATGTGTGACGCAAACATCAAAGAATTATGTATCAGAACCCCTAGGTCCCTCTCTTGTACAATACTACTCAACGCTCCACTTTTAATTGTATAAGTCCTGTCCTTTTTTTCTTACAAAAATTGCAAAACAAAACCCACATTTATCCAAATTAAACTCCAACTGCCACTCCTCACCCCATTGAGCCAATTGATCATGATCTCTTTGCGACCTTAGATAACCGTCTTCACTTCCTTGTAACCTTGCGCACCATTTTGATTCAAATAACCATCCAATGTCCCTCTTGAATGCCTCAATCGAACCTTCCCTCCACCACATTTCCAGGCAGTGCATTCCAGATCCAAACCACCTGTTGTGTGAAAAAGTTTTTTTCCTCACATCATCTTTGCTCGTTTTGCACATTGCTTTAAATCTATGCCCTCTCACTCTTAGTCCTTTTACAAATGGGAATAGCTTTTCCTTATCTACTCAAGCCAGCCCACACATGATTTTGAAAATGTCCATGAAATTTCCTCTTAGCATTTTATCCCTCCAAGGAGAACATCCCCGTATTCCTCAATCTATCTTCACCCAGATGCACTTTTTAAGTATTTCAAGTCTTTATGACTATCTGCATGTATCTTTAAGGGGGACTGGACTATTAATCACTGGACTATTAACCCAGAGACCCAGGTAATATCCTAGAGACCATTGTTTGAATCCTGGCATGGCAGATGGTAGACTTTGAATTCAATTAAAAGGCTAGAGTTAAGAATCTAATGATGACCATGAAACCATTGTCAATTGTTGAGGAAAAACCCATCTGGTTCAGTAATGTCCTTTAGGGAAGGAAACTGCCACCCTTTTCTGGTATGGCCTACATGTGACTCCAGCCCCACAGCAATGCATTTGACTCTTAATTGTCCTCTAGGATGGGCAATAAATGTTGGCCGCATCCCTTGAATGAATTTTAAGAGGTATATTCAAGGCTGAAACAGGCAGATTTCTAATCATTAAGGGCCTCAAGGATGATGAGAAAATTGGAGTTGAGGATTATCAGATCAGCAATGATCTTACCGAATAGCGAACAGATTCAATGGACTGAATGGCCTATCGTTCTCCTATGTTTTATGGCCTGAAGAGTGAGAGATAAGTGGAGGTACATCTTAAATTAGGGAAAGAAAAGGACTTACACTTTCAGACCACGCTACCTGCCCCAGGCACATCCGGAGTTAGTCTCCAACCTCTCATTAACTCCTCAATTGCTGTTATACAGGACTAGATGCTCTAATCTGTGCAAATAAAGATCCCACCTACAGCCATGAGATGGATGGGCAAGTGTTATTACAGAGATGTCATTCCGTCAACCTGGAAATCAATTGCAAATTGCAGAGAAAAAAAATGAAAGAGTTTATTTCCCACTGAAAAATGAGATGGCTGAAAATCTGGATCAGAAATCAACAGCTCATTGCAAAAGAAACCACACAGCTACTGATTGAGATTCCTGGGCCATCATCTTGGCCTCAGACGCATTAATAACATTTTCTCCAAGACAGAACAATGTCATTTTTGTTTATCCGCCCATGGGATGTGAGTGTCTCCAGCTGGGCCAGCATTTGTTGCCCATCCTGAGAGAAAATTCACAACAGGTAAATGAAATTTGGTCATTTATTGCGAAAGGAATGAAGTGTAAAAATGGGGAGGTGTTACTGCAACTGTACAAGACATTGGTGAGACCTCACCTGGAGTACAGTGTAGTTTTGGTCCCCTTTCTTGAGGCAGGATATTGTTACATCGGTGGCAATTCAGAGGAGGTTTAACTAGTTTGATTCCAGAGATGAAGGCCTTATTTTATGAGGAGAGATTGAATGGTTTAGGCCTACACTGGCTAGAGTTTAAAAGAGTGGGAAGTGAAATAAACAATGCTTTTTTTCTCCCCCTTTATTCATTCATGGGATGAGGGCATTGCAGGCCAGGCAGCATTTGTTGCCCATCCCTTATTGTTAAGTTAAGGCTCAACCACATTGCTGTGGGTCTGGAATCACACAGAGGCCAGACCAGGTAAGGATGGCAGTTTCCTTCTCAAAAGGCCATGAGTGAACCAGATGGGTTTTTCTGACAATTGATGCATGGTCATCATTAGATTCTTAATTCCAGATATTTACTGAATTCAAATTCCACCATCTGCTGTGGCAGGATTCAAACCCAGGTCCCCACAACATTATCTGGGTCTCTGGATTAACAGTCCAGCAATAAGACCGTTAGGCCATTGCCTCCTTGTAACACTAAAGTGCATTGACAAAGTAGATGTAGAATGAATATTTATGGGGCAATCTAGAAATGAGAGGTCATAGTTTTAGGACTAAGGGTAGCACATTCAAAACAGAGATGAGGATAAATTACTTCTCTCAAAGGATCATGAATTTGCAGAATTCACTCCACCACAATGCAGTGGACGCTGGGACACTGAGTAAATTTAAGGAGGAGGTAGGCAGATTTGTAATTAGTCATGGGTTGAAGTGTTATGGAGAGTGGGCAGGAAAGTGGACTTGAGGCTGAGAAGATCGTACTTAATGGCAGAGCATTAGATGGGCTGAATGGCCCACTCCTGCTCCGAGGTATTATGTTCATTTAAAGGTCTCAGGCTCCATTTTAACCGATTGATTGTAACAGTCATGGGGAGAGAAGCTGGACCACCATTGGACCATATTTCTATTATTTCTGGGCTGTGAAATCACTGACTAGATTTTATTGCCCCATCCCTAGTTGCCCCTTGAGAAGGTGGTTGTGAGCTGCCTTCTTGAACTGTTGCAGTCCATGTGCTGTAGGTCGACCCACAATGCCCTTAGGGAGGGAATGCCAGGATTTTGACCCAGCGACATTGAAGGAATGGCAATATATTTCCACGTCAGAATGGTGAGTAACTTGTAGGTGATAGTGTTCCCATGTATCTGCTGTCCTTGTCCTTCTACGTGGAAGTGGTTATAGTTTTGGAAACTATCTTTGAAGGATACTGAGTGGGCCGTGCAGTGCATCTTGTAGCTAGCAGACAGTGTTGCCACTTTGCAGCATGGAGTGAATGAATATTTAAGGTGGTCGATATGGTGCCAGTCGAGTTCCTGCCTTGTCCTGGATGACATTGAGCTTCTTGTTGGAGCTACACCCATTCAGGCAAGTAGGGAGTCCTGGCTTGTGCCTTGTTGATGGTGGACAGGCTTTGAGGTGCCAGGAGGTGAGTTAGAACATAGAACTTAGAACATTACAGCGCAGTACAGGCCCTTCAGCCCTCGATGTTGTGCCGACCTGTGAAACCAATCTGAAGCCCATCTAACCTACACTATTCCATTATCATCCATATGTTTATCCAATGACCATTTAAATGCCCTTAAAGTTGGCAAGTCTACTACTGTTGCAGGCAGGGCATTCCACGCTTTTACTACTCCCTCAGTAAAGAACCTACCTCTGACATCTGTCCTGTATCTATCACCCCTCAATTTAAAGCTATGTCCCCTCGTGCTAGCTGTCACCATCCGAGGAAAAAAGCCCTCACTGTCCCCCCTATCTAATCCTCCGATCATCTTGTATGCCTCTATTAAGTCACCTCTTAACCTTCTTCTCTCTAACCAAAACAGCCTCAAGTCCCTCAGCCTTTCCTCATAAGACCTTCCCTCCATACCAGGCAACATCCTGGTAAATCTCCTCTGCACCCTTTCCAATGCTTCCACATCCTTCCTATAATGCGGTGACCAGAACTGCACGCAATACTCCAAGTGCGGCCGCACCAGAGTTTTGTACAGCTGCAACATGACCTCACGGCTCCGAAACTCAATCCCTCTACCAATAAAACCTAACACACTGTACGCCTTCCTAACAACCCTATCAACCTGGGTGGCAACTTTCACAGATCTATGCACATAGACACCGAGATCTCTCTGCTCATCCACACTACCAAGAATCTTACCATTAGCCCAGTACTCTGTATTCCTGTTACTCCTTCCAAAGTGAATCACCTCACACTTTTCCGCATTAAACTCTATTTGCCACCTCTCAGCCCAGATCTGCAGCTTATCTATGTCCCTCTGTAACCTGCAACATCCTTCTGCACTATCCACAACTCCACCGACTTTAGTGTCATCCACAAATTCCTAACCTCTTTATATGGTGTGTCCAGTTGGGTTTCTGGTCACTGGCAACCCCCAGGATGTTGATAGTGGGGGATTCAGGGATAGTAACACCATTGAATGTTGAGGGGATGTGTTTAGATTGTCTCTACTGGAGATGGAGGTAGCCTGGCATTTGTGTGGTATGAATGTTACTTGCCACTTGTCAACCCAAACCTGGATACTATCCAGATCTTGAATGCATTTGAACATGGACTGCTTCAGTATCGGAGGATTTTCAACTGGTGCCAAATGTTGTGTATTTGTTGGCGAACATCCTCACTTCTGACCTTTGCCAGAGGGAAGGTCATTGATGAAGCAGCTGACGACCATTAATTAAGTCTGGAATGAAATAGCCTCAGTGATGGCACCCATGCACAATCATTGATTGTAAAAACTTCTCTGGTTCGCTAACGTCTTTTAAGGAGGGAAACCTGCCCTCCTTACCTGGTCTGGCATTCGTGCAACTCCAGACACGTAGCAATGTGGTCGATTGTCTTCTGTAGTGTGTTTAGCAAGCCACTCCAGTTCAAAGGCAACTAGGGATGGGCAACAAATGTTGTTCTTGCCAACAACACCCACGTTCCCATGAATGGATAAATGAAAAGCAAATAATTTACAATTTCAGATTGTGATTTTCTCACGGCTGAAATCTCAACCCGTTTGCCACTTTGTTTGCTTCTCCTCGTCTGATGGTATCCTAAACTTTTCCTTTTCCTTTTTCAAGGTGAAGAGGAGATTTACCAGGATGTTGCCTGGAATGGAGGGAAGGTCTTACGAGGAAAGTTTGAGAGAGCTAGGGCTTTTCTCTTTAGAACGACGAAGGATGAGAGGTGACTTGATAGAGGTGTACAAAATGATCAGAGGTATAGAAAGAGTAGACAGCCAGAGACTTTTTCCTAGGGTGGAGGTAACTATTACGAGGGGGCATAGTTTTAAAGTGATTGGAGGTAGATATATGGGAAACGTCAGAGGTAGGTTCTTCACTCAGAGTGGTGGGGGCGTGGTATGCATTGCCGGAGAGGGTAGTGGAGTCGGCCTCATTAGGGGCATTTAAGTGGCTTTTAGATAGGCATATGGATGATAGTATAAGGTAGGGGTGGAGGTTAGATAGACTTTAGGATTAGGGTAAAAATTCGGCACAACATCATGGGCCGAAGGGCCAGTACTGTGCTGCTCTGTTCTACGTTCTTTGTTCTATGTTCTAACCGCTCACTTATAATTGAAGGATCCAACAGAGTGTTTATTGCAGCCCACTGTGATCAACAAAGTTTAGATATTCAGGCATGGACGTGCCTGGGATGGTATTAGTGCATTCCGTTACAAATGCTTTCATGAGCATGTCATGCTTCAAGTGGCTAGAGTTAAGCTGGAATCTGAGACTGTCATACCCTCAGGTCACATTCTGCAGTACAGCGATAATATCATGGGCATATGTCTTAAAGGTATACTGACATACCAACTATGAGACTTAACACAACAAGTCCTACGCAAACATGCCATTTGATATTCACCTTCCACCCACCTTTTTGTTGTTTAAGGCCTGTGACACCCTTGACCTTTTCCAGTTCTGAGGAGCCTGAACTGTGAACTCTGTTTTCTCTCTCTACAAAATGCTGCCCAACCTGCTGAGCATTTCCTGCATTTTCAGCTCACATTTCAGATTTCCACCTTCTGCAGTTTTATTTGGAAGCTCCCAAGACACTATGACCTTTTGTGTGTGACCGCTCCAGACTTTCTGCTACCTGCTGCATTGAAGAGTTTTCCTTAGAACAGCCTGGGCCTAATTATAACATGATGCCTCCTCATTTTGGACTAAGCACCTCTCTCCTGGAGAATATGGTTTGTTACCAACTATCATTTTTATAATCTTAAACATCTCTCCAATTATAACGATAGGAATTACACAGAAACATAAATAGGAGCAGGAGTAGGCCATTCAGCCCTTCAAACCTGGTCCACCATTCAATATGATCATGGCTGATGATCCAACTCAGGCCCCTTTTCACACTTTCTCCCCAGTCTTTGATCCTTTTATCCCCTATATCTAACCCCTTCTTGAAAACACTCAATATTTTGGCCTCAGCTGTGTGGCAGAGAATTCCACAGGCTCAACACTCTCTAGGTGAAGAAATTTCTCCTTATTTTAGGACTACCCCATATCTTTAAACTGGGACACCTTGTTCTGGACTCCCCAGTCATCAGGAACATCGTTCCCATGTTTACCCAGTCTAGTCCTGTTAGAATTTTACAGGTTTCTATGAGATCTCCTCTCATTCTTCCAAACTCCAGTGAATATAGTCCTAACTGATCCAGTCTTTCCTCATACACTAATCCTGCCATCCCAGGAATCAATCTGGTCAGTTTTTTTGCGTTCTCTCCAATGGCAGAACAGTTTTCCTCAGATAAGGAGACCAAAACTGTGTACAATATTACAGATGTGGTCTCACCAAGGCCCAGTATATTTGCTGCAAGACGTCCCTGTTCCTGTACTCGAATCTCCTCACTATGAAAGCCAGCATACCATTTACCTTCTTCATCTCCTCCTGCAGCTACATGTTTACTGTCAGTGACTGGTGTGCGAGGACACCCAGGTCTCATTGCACCTCTCCCTTTCTCAATCTATCGCCTCTCAGATATTTACCTGCCTTCTTGTTTTTGATACAAAAGTGGATAACCTCACATTTATCCACATTATACCTCATCTACCATGCAGTTGCCTAGTCAATCAATTTATCCAAATGATACTGCTGCATCGTCCTTACAGCTTACCCTACCAGCAGCCTTGTGTCAACTCCAAACTTGTAGAAAATACCTTATAGTTCCCTCATCCAAATCTTTGTTGTATCTAGTGAGTAGCTCAGGTCCATAACTGATTCCTGTGATACCCCACTGCTGCCTACTCTTTGTTTCCTGTCATCATGGAATGCCAAATGAGTTATCTTGCATTCAGCCCATCGAGTCTGCTCTGAACCCTCTGAAGACCACCCCACCCAGACCCAGCATTTCCCGTGGCCAACCAACCTAGCCTGCATATCTTCGTGAGCGTGGGAGGAAACCTGTGGGGAGAACGGGCAAACTCTACAGACAGTCAGCCAAGGTGTGGAATTGAACCCAGGTCCCTGGTGCTGTGAGGCAGCAGTGCTAACCACTGAGCCACTGTACTGCCCCATGTCAGTACACCACCCCCATGCTCCATGTGTATTAATTTTACGGGCTAATCTGTAAAGTGGGACCTCATGAAGGGCAGCAATGAGCATTTGAAAACTTTCTTACCTGCTGCCCAAGGTGGTTTGCAGCAAAGTGGAGATGCCAGAAGCAAAGAGGCTGGTAGCCATGAACTGGTAGCCATGTTGGCGGGCAATCTGGTCTGATGGGAGGGCATCGATGAGGAGGCAGTGGACAGTCTGCAAGAGGGCTGTCTGCACCAACACATGCTGGGGAAAGAGAAAGAGAAGGCGGTTATGAAGACAGAATAACAAACAACTTACAGCCCCTTTTCAACTCACCTGTTAATGCAGGAAATCCCACCAAGGCAGTTTTAGCCATGCATTCAAACAAAGGTTGACTCACAGTCGTGCACCATTAGTGTAGGTCATAGAGTCACTACAACACAGAGCCTCCATGGACTGGTACCTTCGTGGGTGGAGTGGCCACTCTCTCCAGTGAGCCTGGTGATCCAAGCCTAGCATCAAGAAACCCAAGCAAAGCCAGAAACAATGGGACAAAGTCAGAAGTCACATGACACCAGGTTATAATCCAACAGGTTTATGTGGTATCACACAAGCTTTAGGAATGCAGTCCCTTTGTTTGTGTGTCCTGCCCTCTCACTGCACCTGACAGGGAGAGAGCAGGGCACACAGATACAGAGTTTATAGGCAGAGAGATCAAGGGCAGAGATATCAAAAGATCATACAACTGATGTGAGTGGGGTGGCAGATGATAAGTCTCTGCAGGTGACCAAGAACGTTAGATGGTGAGTAAAGTGTTTATTAAGTCAATGTTCGTGCCGTGCCGTAGGCATGGCAGAGCCATAGGAATACACAAAATGTCAGACACTGAATTGTAGGTGTGAGGCTTTGTTCAGAATCTGTCTCAGAGTTTTAACCTGGAATCAGGCTGGTTTGATTCCCAGTCGTGAACCATTTCAACTCCCCCTCTCATTTCTCAGACGACATGTCCATCCTGGGCCTCCTGCAATGCCACAGTGATGCCACCCGAAGGCTGCAGGAACAGCAAATCATATTCAGCCTGGGAACCCTGCAGCCCAATGGCATCAATGTGGATTTCACAAGCTTCAAAATTTCCCCTCCCCCAACCGCATCCCAAAACCAGCCCAGCTCATCTCCAAGCAAAATCTCCCCTCCCCCAACCGCATCCCAAAACCAGCCCAGCTCATCTCCACCTCCCTAACCAGTTTTTCCTCTCACCCCAAGCCACACCCCCATCTCCTATCTACTAACATCATCCCGCCCCCTTGACCTGTCCGTCCTCCCTGGACTGACCTATCTCCTCCCTATCCCCCCACCTACACTCACCTTTACTGGCTCCATCCCCGCCTCTTCAACTTGTCTGCTTCCTCTCCACCTATCCTCTCCTCTATCCATCCTCTATCCGCCTCCCCCCTCCCTATTTATTTCAGAACCCTCTTCCCCTCCCCCATTTCTGATGAAGGGTCTAGGCCCGAAACGTCAAGCTTTCCTGCTCCTATGATGCTGCTTGGCCTGCTGTGTTCATCCAAGCCTACACCGTGTTATCTTGGTTTGATTCCAAAAGCAGGATTTTATAAGATGCCAGACTGACTTACCAAGACTACAAATTGTGGGTTTTTTGAACAAAATAGATTGTATCTGCAAATAAGCAAACTGTGTGTGTGTGTGTGTGTGTGTGCGCGCGCGCGTGTGTGTGAGAGAGAGAGTGCACTTGAGAGAGAGTATGCATGAGTGTGAGAGAGTATGTGTGTGAGAGAGTATGTGTGTGAGAGAGGGCCTGTGTGAATGTGTCTTGGGAATAAGAGAGAAAAACTGTCTACAATTTGCAGTCAGGCCTAACATAAAGGCTCATTATCTCAGCTCCAGGACATCTCTGCGGGAGTTCCTCAGGGTAGTGTCCTAGGCCCAAACATCTTCAGCTCCATCACCAATGCTCAGTAGCAGCAGTGGGTACCATTCAAACTTAATCAAAACTGCACATGCAGCTGCTACAAGGATGCTTGGGTGGCAATCAGTGTTGGCATGCTTGTCACAGCATTGACTTCCAGTTCCAGAAGCCACTGCCATACACGGAAATCAGAAACCTGCATTGTCCAAAAGAAAATTACGCAGAATATTGGTACCACCTACAAGGTACACTGCAGATACTCACTAGGGCTCCTTAGACAGCACCTTCCAAACCCGTCAACACTGCCATCAAGAAGGACAAGGGCAGCAGATACATGGGAACACCACCCCCTGCACATTCTCCTCCAAGCCACTCACCATCCTGACTTGGAAACATATCATCCTTCCTTCTGGTCAAAATCCTGGAATTTCTTCCCTAAAAGAACCGGACAGGATGGTATTCCTGCACCCCGTGGAATCCAGTAGTTCAGAAAGTCAACACACCACCACTTTCTCTAGGACAACTAATGCTGGCTGAATTAATAATGCCCAAGTCTCATAAATGACTTTGAGCTTACAATCAGATCTGCCATGATCCTATTGAATGGTACAGTATGTTCGAGGGACTGAATGGCCTTATCCTGTTCCTGATCCGTATGTTCTATAGCCAATAAGGTAATTTAAAAGGGCACTCACTTTTATGAATGTGGGAAACTTGACAGTTATTTGGTGCACAGCAAGATCCCGCAACCTAGGCTCCAGCACTAGGGAGTGCTGACCTTGAAGATAATGAAGCTAATTTCTCCTAAACACTCATAAAATCTTTTCAGCTGCACAGGAGAGGGATCCCAGGAATGTCATGTGTGCAACTCTACCCAAGCATTAAGTCAAATGTCATTCAGTAATCGCAGGGTGAATTATTACAAACCTGGTAAGTGAACAAAAACTCAAAGCAATGCATACACCGTAAAGACAATGAAAGAAGAAATCATAGCCTTACAGTCAACAGCAATGACTTATGTTTTCATAGCACCTATGAAATAGAAAAAATTCCCAAGACACAATACAGTAGCGTTACTAATCATGGTCAGGCACCAAATTGTGTAATAACATATTAGGGCAGGTGACCAAACATGCAGCTCAAAATGAGCATTTTAAGAAAGATCCTACATATGCACCCCACCTTCTAAATTCAGCAGTCAAACCGTCCACCCCTGACATTCAGTGGCTGCAGGGTGTTACACCTACAAGATGAACAGCAGAAATTCACAAGGCTCCTTAGACACCTTCCAAACCCACAGCCTCCCCCATCTAAGAGACCAAGGGCAGCAGGCAACTGGGAAATCCACCACCCACCCTTCAAGTCCCTCTTATAGTTGCGGTCCATCCTGACTGGGAAATATGTCGCTGTTCCTTCACTCCGCTGGATCAAAATATTGGAATGTCCCCCCTAACATCTCTGTGATTGTCCCTACACACCAAGGGCGCCAACTGTTCAAGGAGGCCCGTTCTTCACCACCTCTTGAAGGGCAGTTATAGATGGGGCAATAAGTGCTGGTCCAGGAAGCGAAGCCTTGGATGGGCAGAAAAAAGTGGATGAGAGATGCAAAACAACAACAAGGTTTCGGGGGAAGTTTACAAAGTTTAGCCCCTGGACTTAACACTGAGTGTTGGAGTGACAGGAGCCAGGGGTGTGCACAAATGGGACACTGCCCTACCTGCACTGCAAACAAAATGCTGAGGATCCAGGGAGGTCGCCGGTGAAAGGGGTATCTCGCGATCTCAGCCTCCCTCTTTGGGCCTTGTTCTGAGTTTCGACGGTCTTCCATGTGTCCGGGCTAATCATCGGTCCACCTCCTGACACCTCAGCAGGACCCTGACATCGTTTGTTTGCCGCACAATTCTCACTTCCACACAAGACTGAGTACGAGAGGTGAAGAGAGAATGACGGAGAGAGAGAGAGAGAGAGACAGAGAGGGAGGAATGAAAGACAGATCTCCCGAGTAGCAGAATGAAGTCTGTTTGACCTTTGGCTGTTCAGTGTTGGGATCAGTTCGGAATAAATTTAACATTAACCCGGGTGATCCAACTGGATAACCTCTGCTTATTTTAATGGTCATTAGAGGCATCCTTACTTTGCATTTTTTGTCTGATTACCTATGTCAGAATTTCAACCAAATAATGGGCATTGTCTCTGGTTGTGCCTCTGTTTTCAATTTATCTTCCTTATCAGAGTTTCCAAAGTTATCTGCAACTTGGCAATTGGGCAGCCTTTAACTGTAAACTGATTATAGACTTTAGCTACTGCTTCGGACCTCTCAACTACTATAGCTATTTACATTTACACTGTCCAATTAACACAATAGAAAGATATCCAGACCAATTTTGAAATCGAGATGAATGTGTGAGTATTACAAGGAGTGGCCAAATTCTTGTCCAATTTGCCTTGTTTTAGGGAACATCTTAAAGCGGGGGAGGTAGGGAGGGCAAGGGATGGAGAGTTCAAAGGAGGGAATTCTGGAGTTTGGGATTGAAGCAGCTGAAAGCGTGGCCACCAACGGTGAAGTGATGTAAGTCAAGGAAATGCTGGAAGCCAGAGTCGATGGAGTGTGGCTATCTCTAAGTTTTACTATGTAGAGGAGGTTATTGGGGGTGGAGAGAGGAGCAGGAGCAGTGAGTGAGGAGGTGAGACCAGGGAAAGGCTTAATATCAAGGAATACAGAGCCATTGATTATCATAAAGATCGGGATAATGGATTAAAACCAAAAAACATAGAACATAGAACAGTACAGCTCAGTACAGGCCTTTCGGCCCACGATGTTGTGCCAACCTATTATCCTACTAAGATCAATCTAACCTGCTTACCCTACGTTATACTATCATCCATGTGCCTATCCAAGAGTCGCTTAAATGTCCCTGATGTATCTGACTCCACTACCACTGGCGGCAGTGCATTCCACGTGCCCGTCACTCACTGCGTAAAGAACCTACCTCTGAATCTCCCCTATACCTTCCTCCAATCACCTTAAAATTATGTCCTCTCGTATTAGTCATTTCCGCCATGGGAAAAGTCTCTGGCTATCCACTCTATGTATGCTTCTCATCATCTTGTAAAGTCACCTCTCATCCTTCTTCACTCCAATGAGAAAAGCCCTAGGTCCCTCAACCTTTCCTCATAAGACCTGCCCCCCAGTCCAGGCAGCATCCTCGTAAATCTCCTCTGCACCCGCTCTAAAGCGTCCACATCTTTCCTGTAATGAGGTGACCAGGACTGAACACAATATCCCAAGTGTGGTCTAACCAGAGTTTTACAGAGCTGTGGCATAACCTCACAGCCCTTAAACTCAATTCCCCCGCCAAGCCAACACACCATACGCCTTCTTTACAGCCCCCTCAACTTGGGTAGCAACTTTGAGGGATTTTATGGACTTGGACCCCAAGATCCCTCTGTTCCTCCACACTGCCAAGAACCCTGCCATTAACCTTGTATTCTGCATTCAAATTCGACCTTCCAAAATGAATCACTTCACACTTTTCTCAGTTGAATTCCATCTGCCATTTCTTTGCCCAGCTCTGCATCCTGTCAATGTCCTGTTGCAACCTACAACAGCCCTCCACGCTGTCCGCAACTCCACAACATTCATGTCATCGGCAAACTTACTAACCCACCCTTCCACTTCCTCATCCAAGTCATTTATAAAGATCACAAAGAGCAGGGGTCCCAGAACATATCCCTGTGGAACACCACTGGTCACCGAGCTCCAGGCTGAATACTTTCCATCTACTATCACCCTCTGTCTTCTATTGGACAGCCAATTCTGTATCCAGACAGCCAAATTTCCCTAAATCCCATGCCTCCTTACTTTCTGAATGAGCCTATCATGGGGAACCTTATCAAATGCCTTGCTAAAATCCATATACACCACATCCACTGCTCAACCTTCATCACATCCTCAAAGAATTTAACAATACTTGTGAGGCATGACCTGCCCCTCACAAAGCCATGCTGACTATTTCTAATCAAACTGTGCTTTTCCAAATAATCATAAATACTGTCTTTCAGAATCCTCTCTAATAATTTGCCCACCACAGAAGTAAGGCTGACTGGTCTGTAATTTCCAGGATTATCCTTATTCCCTTTCTTGAACAAAGGAATGACATTTGCCACCCTCCAAACATGTGGCACTAATCCAGTGGACAGTGAGGACGCAAAGATCATCACCAAAGGTTACTGAATGAAGTGGAATATAAAAAAAGAGTTGAGATCTGACAAGGTTGAGAACAAGGAGGGCAATTAGGAAGCTGAAACTGGAGCTGGAGGAGATTGCAATGGCCTTCCTGCCACTTCCCATTAACAAATGAGGCCACATAGCTCTCCCTGGCTGATGACAGAGCTGGTAATTGGAGTGAGAGCCTTGCTGATCTGTGGTGGCAGTCATGGAGGGGAGAGAAGGGATGAGGAAGGTGCGTAACAGCATTTTATTGCATTGGCATCTAAAGTTTCAGAGGAAGTGAGTAACAAATCTTCAGCACCATTTGCGACACCTCAGACATTGAAGCAATCCGTGTCTAAATGCATGAAGGACCAGGCAATACCAAGGCTTGGGCTGTCAAGTGGCAAAATGACATTCACTTCACACAATGACCAGGCAATGACCAGTTCCAATCAGAGACAATGTAACCATTGCCCGTCACAATCAATGGCGTTACCATCACTTAAAACCCCACTATCAACAATTGGAGGTTATGTAAACACCAAATGAACTGCTGACGGTCTAAGTCAGAAACAAAAGCAGAAGTTGCTGGAAGAGTTCAGCAGATCTGGCAGCATCTGTGAAGAGAAGTCAGAGTTAATGTTTCAGGTCTGAGGAAGGCTCACTGGACCGAAACTGTTAACACTGATTTTTTATTCATTTTTTGCTGGTAGACCTGCTGAGCTTTTCCAGCAACTTCTGTTTTTGGATATTGGAGGCTATCATTGACAAACACTGTAGCTACAAGAGCAAGTCAGAGGCTAGGAATACTGCAGTAAGTAACTCACCTCCTGACTCCCCAAAGCTTGTCCACCATCAACAAGGCACAAGTCAGGAGGGTGATGGAATACTCCCCACTTGCCTGGATGAGTGCAGCTCCAACAACACTAAAGAAGCTTGACACCATCCAGGACAAAGCAGTCCACTTGATTAGCGCCACATCCACAAACATCCATTCCCTTCACCACCAACACTCAGCAGCAGCAGTGTGTACTAACTACAAGTTAGAAATTCACCAAAGATCCTCAGGCAGCACCTTTCAAACCCACACCCACTTCCATGGAGAAGGACAAGAGCAGCAGATTCATTCCCTCCAAGCTACTTACCATCCTGACTTGGGAATATATAGCTGTTCCTTCAGTGTCACTGGGTGAAAATCCTGAAATTCCCTCCCTTATGGCATTGTGGGTCTACCTCCAACACATAGACTGCAGAGATTCAAGAAGACAGCTCGTCACCACCTTCTCAAGGGGGCAACTAGGGATGGGCAATAAATGCTGGGCCCAGCCAGTGAAAACCCCATCCCATGAGTAAATGAATAAATAAATAAATTGGCTTTCATTCTCCTACCAGCCCACAAGACCCATGGAGCCTTGATTCCTTTTCAGGTGCCAAATTGTGGAAGCCCAAATATGGTCAGTCTCTACTTCCCTCAATCTTCCCCAAAGCTCCATTCACATTGGACCTGCTCGACAGATAGTAACTGTTATCCCGACACTAAGATTCCTCCTAACTGTGCTCACAAATCTCTGAATTATGATCCCAAACAACCTTGATCCCATGACCACCTCATTCTTGGAACTTGCACAGCAATGTTTCCTGATCCCAGGCTCCCATTCCAAGTTATCTCAGTATTTGCTGCAGTCTTCCTGCGACTATCTAGACTAATGTTAAAAACTTTACTGCTAGCATCACAAATGTGTCATCCTGTCAGATAGTCTTTATAACACCATGTACAAGATGCGCTGCAGAAATTCACCGAAGATCCTCAGACAGCACCTTCCAAACCCACAACCACTTCCATCTAGAAGGACAAGGGCGGCAGATACATGGGAAAACCAATCCCTACAACTTTCCCTCCAAGCTACTCACCATCCTGACTTGGAAATATATGGCTGTTCCTTCAGCGTCACTGGCTCAAAATTCTGGAATTCCCTCCCTAATGGCATTGTGGGTCTACCTACAGCACATGGACTGAAGAGGTTCAAGAAGGCAGCTCACTACCACCTTCTCAAGGGGGCAACTAGGCTCGGTTAACAAATGCTGGGCCCAGCCAGTGACACCCACGTCCCATGAGTCATTTTAAAAAACTTGGAACTTGGAATAATGGCATGGAAGCAGACCACTGGATTTTTCCATCTGTGCCAGCTGAAGGTGAGCCCTATCCAACTTTCAAATATGTGATTGTCCATTTAAATAATATGGAGATATGGGTTCAAATCCCATCATGGCCCCTGCTGGTATTTAAATTCAATTCGTTAATCTAGAATGTAAAACTAGTCTCAGTACTGAAGTCTGTTGTAGCCAACATCACTTGTTACTAAAATATCATTCAGTTCATTAATATGGTTTGGGGATAGAAATCTGCCATCTTTATCTGGTCTGACCTACATTGCATTAAAAAAAAATCCATCAGGGAATCGGCTGGGATTATGATCCCGTGACGGTGAAGGAATGGTAATACATTTCCAAGTCAGGATGGCGAGTTGCTTGGAGCAGAACTTGCCAGTGGGTGGTATTCCCATGTATCTGCTGCCCTTGTCCTTCAAGATGGTAGAGGTCATGGGTTTGAAAAATGCTGTAGGAGGAGCCTTACTGCAGTGCACCTTCTAGATTTGATTCCATGACTGCAACAAAATGGTTGACTCTTTACTGCCCTCAAGGCAATTAGAGACAGGTAATGAATGCTGGCCTGGCCAGAGATGCCCAAATCCCTTGAATGAACAAAATTTGAGCGAATCACAAACCAGCCTTCCTGCCAACTGAGCTAACACGATGGGGGTGATAGAAGGTCCTGGGCCATATGGCACTGGTACGAATTAAACTAGTTACTTTGTCCCTGATGATATTGTGATTCTGAAGTATCACTACAGTCGTGGATGAGTTTTTGCATCATGGTTCATGACTTGAGCTTTGCAAGACTTTGAGGATATGGGGAAGATGTTTTCATTGTTGTTCCTCCACCTTGGTATTTATTATGAGGCCTTATTATGAGATCAAACGACATCTACATTCTCCACGTTCACACCATCTGCAATTTTTCCCATTTTGAAATCGACTAATTTCTGTATCAGAACACTGACCTCCTTATTCCCCACGACCACTGACCTTAGTTCAGGATCCAAGAAAGCCAGAGAGAATTAATGACACACAAGGAGACCATTCAGCCCTTTGTGTCTGTGTTGGGTTACAAAATACTAATCAAGTGTAATCTCACCTTCCTGTCTGTCACAGCGCTCCAGGTGTGTATCCAATTCTTTCTACCTGTCTCTCTCTCAGTATTTCTCTGAGGATGAAGATTTTAAGAAGGTTGTACTTCTCTGTTGCAAACCCATTGGTGGTTTTGTCAGCCTCTCCTGTAAGTGACGGCTTCTCCCACAGATGGTGCAAGAGAGGGTGTAACCATTGTTGACAGTTAGATCTATCCTTATCTTCCTCAGGTTGACATCCAAGAACTTTGTAAATGCACCCAATGGATAAAAAAAAAAAGGTTTTCTCACATCCATCTCATCATTCTACCAATTTGCTCTCCTTAATAAGAAGGACATAGTTGCATTGGAAGCAGTTGGAGAAGTTTCATTAGCCTAATATGAAAGTGGTTGTCATATGAGAAAGGTTGAACAGGTTGGACCTATATGTAGTGATAGCAAGAACTGCCGATGTTGGAGTCAGAGATAACACAGTGTGGAGCTGGAGGAACACAGCAGGTCAGGCAGCATCAGAGGAGCGGGAAAGCTGATGTTTCGGTTCGGGACCCTTCTTCAGAAATCGGGCCAGAAATTTGAAATCACACAAGCTTTCGGAGCGCTGCTCCTTCCTCAGCTGTAGGAGGATCAGTGGTCCAAAGCTAGCGAGCTCAAATAAACCTGTTGGACCATAACCTGGTGTCGTGTGATTTTGGACTTTGTCCAATCTAGTCCAACACCAGGACATCTGCCATTCAAGAGGGCAGTTAAGAGTCAGCCACATTGCTGTGGGTCTGGAGTCACATGGATAACGATGGTAGTTTCCTTTCCTAAAGGACATTTGTGAACCAGATGGGTTCTTCTAACAGTCAACAGTCACCACTACTGAGGCTGACTTTCAATTTTAGATTTTGTGAATTGAAACCTGGTCTAGCCTACATGTGACTCCAGACCCACAGCAACTTAGTTGATGCTTAACTGCTCTCTGGGGCAAGTAAGGATGGGAAAGAAGTGCTGGCATTGCCAATGATGCCCACATCTGTGAATGAATCAAAAAGCAAGTTTAAATTCTAGCAGCTGTCAATGTGGAATTTATGTCTATATCCATGTCTCCAAGGAATGAGTCTCTAAATCATTAGTCCAGTGACATTATCCCTATCACTTTAGGGGAAGTGATGGTGTAGTGGCATTAGTGCTGGACTGTTAATCCAGAGACCCAGGTAGTGTTCTGGCCACCTGATTTGAATCCCGTCACAGCAGATGGTGGAATTTGAATTCAATAAAAATCTGGAAATAAGAGTCTAGTGATGACCACGAACCCACTAACAATTGTTGGAAAAACCCATCTGGTTCACAAATGTCCTTTAGGGAAGGAAACTGCCATCCTTACCTGGTCTGATCTACATGTGACTCCAGACCCACAGCAATGTGGTTGATACTTAACTGCCCTCTGGGTAATAAGGGATGGGCAATAAATGCTGGCCTAGCCAGTGAGACCCTAATCCCATGAATGAATAAACAAAAAAAACTACTCAAGTTGAGGCAAATAGCAGAGATGTATTTGAGGAAGCATAGATGAGAAAGTTCTGCTGATAAGTTTAAGTGACGAAAGGCTGAAGGCTTGGCAATGTCTAATCACTGGCATTGCCCAGTTGGGGACAAATGGCCTCTTTCTGTGGCTAGTCAAAGGGAGAAAAGGTTAAGCGAGGTCAGTGACAAGTGAAACAGATTAATATTTTACAAAACTGGCTGCCAAAAAACACGGGGAGTTTGCAACACTGCTGAACTTGTAAAATCCACCACCTTGATCCTGCATAGCACATCTGTTCCACAGGCTGTGTGCCATACATCTCCAGCTCGTATGAATCACCGGCCTCTGAATCAGTCTCCCAAAGGCAAATGCTGAATCAGCTGCTGTCTGTTCAGGAGCCTGACTACAGATGCAAAGAGATGATGAAGGATTCCTGATGTGCCTCTTTCTCCCATCGTAGTTGAGTACACTCTCGGAGGTGCTACAACAAGACCTTGTCTCCCTTCTCAAGTAAACATGAAATAAGGGCACATGCAGCAGGAGCAGGCTATTCCGCACTTTGAGCCAGCTCTCCCATTCAATAAGACTGTGGCACTACTACAAAGAACACGGGTGTGCGTCATGGTCACTACTTGTCCATCCAACAATGGCCACAAATCTGTTGCTATGAGCAAATTGGCTGCTGCATTTCAAAATACACTCATAGATTCCTTAAAGTGCAGGTAGAGGCCATTCATCCCATCAAGTCTGCTCTGACCCTCAGAAGTGCATCCCACCCTAAGCCTTGCATTTCCCATGGCTAACCCATGTAGCCTACACATCATTGGACACTATGGGCAATTTAGCATGGCCAATCCACCCTAACCTGTGTTAGGAAACTGGAGTGCCTGGAGGAAACCTATGCAGACACAGGGAGAATGTGCAAACTCCACACACACACACACACACACACACACACACACAGAGTCACCTGAGGCTGTGATCCTCAGATCACCTCAGATCTAATGGTCTCCTTCTGTGCCATCATTCCAACAGGGAGGCGATGGTCTAGTGGTATTATCACTGGACTGTTAATCCAGGAAACCCCAAGAACAGTCTGGGACCCAGGATCAAATCCTGCCACAGTAGATGGTGGAATTTGAATTCAATATCATGAATCCATTGTTGATTGTCAGGAAAAATCCATCTGGTTCACTAATGTCCTTTAGGGATGGAAACTGCCTTCCTTACCTGGTCTGGTTTACATGTGACTCCAGACCCACAGCAATGTGGTTGATACTTAACTGCCCTCTGGGTAACTAGGGATGGGCAATAAATGCTGTCTAGCAATGCCCCCTTTCTGTGAACAAATAAAGGAAAAAAAAAATCAATTTTTTTTATTCACCTATGGGACAAGGGCATTGCTGGCTGAGCTGACATCCATTGCCTGTCCTTAGGTGCACCTTGAGATGGTGGTGGCGAGCTGCTTTCTTGACCCTCCACAGTCCACATGTTGTAGGTTGACGCACAATGCCCTTAGGAAGGGAATTCTAGCATTTTGACCCAGCGATTGTGAAGGAAATGATTAAACCGCTCTCAGCTCTTCAATATCACCAGCTTAACTTGGCAGCCGGGCCTGTGTCTCTGTCCATTCGAGTGGGCTAGTGTCTAGTCTCAGCTCTGCACCTCTTCACTTTTGGGACAGATCCACAGCTTGTTACTCATAGCTATTTTCTAATCAACCTATTCAGAGATGTTGTCTCACACCTCCGGAGCAGGATGGTCTACTGGCTCAGAAGTAGGGACAGTTCCACAGTGCCACAAAATCCCTGGCTTGCAATTTTATTTTTATTTAATTGATTTTCCTAACCAACCTGTTCAGAGGTATTAACCACACACCTTTGCAGCAGGTCAGACTTGAACCTAGGCTTCCTGCTCCAGGGGTAGGGGCACTACCACTGTGCCACAAGAGGAGAGGGCTTGTTCAGAGATGATGTACACACCTCTAAAGCAGATAGGACTTGAACCTGGGCCTACTGCTCCAGGGCTAGGGCCACTACCACCATGCGGCGTACAGGCCCTTCAGCTTGTTACTTGAATGTCAGTTGTTATTAATTATATGCAAATGATCAAATATGGTCATTGAACATTGATTGTGGTTTCAGAGATAGTAGGAACTGCAGATGCTGGAGAATCTGAGATAACAAGGTGGAGAGCAGGATGAACACAGCAGGCCAAGCAGCATCAGAGAAGCAGGAAGAAATCTTCAGATTTCTGAAGAAGGGTCTAGACCTGAAACGTCTGCCTTCCTGCTCCTCTGATGCTGTGGGCCTGCTTTGTTCATCCAGCTCTACACCTTGGTATCATTGATTGTGGTTTCATCGGACCACACATAAAGATACACTTCACCTGTTAATTTGATTGAGTTTAGTTTAATTGGCTTCAAAATTGCATGAAAAGACCCTTACTGAAATGCTAATGGGGTTGCTTTAGGAGGAGTCTACTCAAAATGTTTCAATCTGTGAACAAATTTAAGACTGCATGAAGGAAAAAGAAAAGGCTGTGTTAAGATTGGCTCCAGTACTATCCTTCGCCAATTAGTTTTCAGGAACAGAACATGAGTTCTTAAGGCAAAGGATAGTCCCGGAGCCTATCTAGACTCAAATCTTAGAGTGATTTTGAGTGAACTCTAACAAACACAGCCCAAGCAATGTGGCAGGAGCCTGGTTGCCTCTCCCTCAATTTCATGACAACAAAATAAACAGCTTTTTAATTTGACACATGGCTTCCTTGAGAAAATTTGTAGCGACATGACAATGCTACAGCTCTTGGTTCAAACATGCCATTCAAGAGTTAAGCAGCTTTTACAAACTGCATTCTGCTTCCAAAAATTCTGACTTCCTTTGTACACCATTATTTCACCTTAATTTCCTTCAAATAAAGTTATTAAAGCTCAAGTTACTAAAATAGCACAGATTGGAATCAAGCATTAATCAGTAGGCTGTAAATAAGGAATTAAATCCATTGATGTTTCTGCAGAACGTCCATCCCATTGAGAATTTGAAAACGGAGTTGGCAAGTAAGACAGGCAGCCAAAAGAAGCACCTTCTGGTCACTCCATCCATTCATATCCTTCTTCTCTGAGATCCACTTACATCTCATAAACTCGTGATCAGCTCTTTCCCTATGTTGCAATCCTTTGATCTTCAGATATGGTGAAGGAAGCTGGCATTAACACCTAGACATAAACAAGGTAAAAGAAATGAACAAAAAAATTTTGAGTCTCCATGTTAGATCACTGACGACTTTATTTACAAACATGAGCATGATGGTTTGTAACTCTCCTGACCATGCCTCCCTGACTCGGATTATTATTGAAGCTTAGAACAGTAGAACACAGAAGGAAGCCACTCAAGTCTACCTCAACATCATTTTTTTAATATCTAAATTTGGGATGTGAGCATCGCTGGCTGGCCAGCATTTATTGCTCGTCCCTAGGTGCCCTTGAGAAGGTGGTAGTGAGCTGCCTTCTTGAACCACTGCAGTCCCCCTGCTGTGGGTTGACCCACAATGTCATTAGGGAGGGAATTCCAGGATTTTGACCCAGTGACAGAGAAGGAACAGCGATATATTTCCAAGTCAGGATGGTGAGTGGCTAGGAGGGGAACTTGGAGGTGGTGGTGTTCCCATGTATCTGCTGCCCTTGTCCTTCTAGATGGAAGTGGTCATGCATTTGGAAGGCGCTGTCTAAGGATCTTTGGTGAATTTCTGCAGTGCATCTTGTAGACGGTACACACTGCTGCTACTGAGCATCGGTGGTGGAGGGAGTGGATGCTTGTGGATGTGGTGCCAATCAAGCGGACTGCTTTGTCCTGGCTGGTGTCAAGCTTCTTGAGTGTTGTTGGAGCTGCACCCATCCAGGCAAGTGGGGAGTATTCCATCACACTCCTGACTTGTGCCTTGTAGATGGTGGACTGACTTTGGGGAGTCAGGAGGTGAGCTACCTGCTGCAGTATTCATAGTGTCTGACCTGCTCTCCTGCTCTTCACAAGGAATCAAGGGCTACGGGGAGGGTGCAGGTAAGTGGAGTTGAAACGCCCATCAGCCATGATTAAATGGCGGAGTGGACTCGATGGGCCGAATGGCCTTACTTCCACTCCTATGTCTTATGGTCTTATGGTCTTATGGTCTTTTCCCATATTCCTGTCTCTGTTGTCCTCATTTGTCATCCTTCCTGAGATAACAGGACTGACATGTGAAGAGCGACTGGATCAGTTCGGACTATATCCACTAGAGCTTAGATGAATGGGGGGAGGGATATCTCATAGAAACCTATAAAATTCTAATATGACTAGATAGTGTAAATGCGTGAAGGATGTTCCCAGTGATCAGGGAGAAAGGAGCCAACGGTTCCAGTACTTTTCTACGTCCATCAATAATATATTTTTCTTATCTATTCGTGTCTCCATTTAAAGTGTAAGGAGGAGTTTGGGGTCATTGACTAGATGATTGGTTTGTGATACAGAATGGTACCAGCAGCATAAGTTCAATTCCTACACCAACTAAAGTCATAATGAAGAACCCTCCTTCCCAAACTCTCCCCTCACCTGAAGCCCAGTGCCTCTCAGGTTAAATCACCATCAGTCATCTCTCTCTAAAGAGACAGTAGCCCTAGGGTCTGGTAGGACAACGGCAACTTTACCGTTGAAGGGGAATTTATAGGGGATTAGAGTTTTAGTTAGTTGTGTTATCTCATACACATTTATTTCTTTCAGTCAAATAACCATCTTTGTCTTCATCACCCCTCACCCCAGAAGGTTTATCATATTGATTCCTGAGACACAAGGCCAACTTACCAAGAGAAGCTGGATCAGTTTATTGGGGGGCGTCACTAGCTAGGCCAGCATTTACTGCCTATCCTAGAGGGTAGTTAAGCATCAACCGCATTGCTGTGGATCTGTAGTCACATGTAGCACAGACTAAGCAAGGACACCAGTTTCCTTCTCTGAAGGGTATTAGTAAACCAGATGGGTTTGTCTGATAATCAGCAATGGATTCATGGTCATCATTAAACTCTTAATTCCACCATCAGCCGTGTGTGATTTGAACCCAGGTCCCCAGAACATTAGAGATAACAAGCATGGGGCTGGATGAACACAGCAGGTCAAGCAGCATC
>JAHRHZ010000145.1:89334441-89368822 GCA_024137785.1 Ginglymostoma cirratum | reverse complement strand
CCCAAAATCCACAAACCTGAATGCCCTGGTCGACCCATTGTCTCCGCCTGCTCCTGCCCCACCGAACTCATCTCCACCTACCTAGACTCCATTTTCACCCCCTTGGTCCAGGAACTCCCTACCTACGTCCGTGACACCACCCACGCCCTCCACCTCCTCCAGAACTTCCAATTCCCAGGTCCCCAACACCTCATTTTTACTATGGACGTCCAGTCCCTATATACCTGTATTCCCCATGCTGATGGCCTAAAGGCCCTCCGCTTCTTCCTGTCCCGCAGAACGGACCAATCCCCCTCCACCGACACCCTCATCCGCCTAGCCGAACTCGTCCTCACCCTCAACAACTTTTCTTTCAATTCCTCCCACTTCCTACAAACAAAGGGTGTGGCCATGGGTACCCGCATGGGTCCAAGCTATGCCTGCCTCTTTGTAGGTTATGTGGAACAATCCCTCTTCCGTACCTACACTGGCCCTAAACCCCACCTCTTCCTCCGTTACATTGATGACTGCATCGGCGCCGCCTCGTGCTCCCACGAGGAGCTCGAACAGTTCATCCAATTCACCAACACCTTCCACCCCAACCTGAAGTTCACCTGGACCATCTCCAACACTTCTCTCTCCTTCCTGGACCTCTCTGTCTCCATCTCGGGCAACCACCTAGAGACAGATGTCCATTTCAAGCCCACTGACTCCCACAGCTACCTGGAATACACCTCCTCCCACCCACCCTCCTGCAAAAATGCCATCCCCTATTCCCAATTCCTTCGCCTCCGCCGCATCTGCTCCCAGGATGAGACATTCCAATCCCGCACATCTCAAATGTCCTCATTCTTCAAGGACCGCAACTTCCCCCCCACAGTGGTCGAGAACGCCCTCGACCGTGTCTCCCGCATTTCCCGGAACACATCCCTCACGCCCCGTCCCCGCAACAATAATCAAAAAAGAATCCCCCTCGTCCTCACATACCACCCCACCAACCTCCGGATCCAACGCATCATCCTCCGACACTTCCGCCATCTACAGTCAGACCCCACCACCAAAGACATCTTTCCCTCCCCACCCTTATCTGCCTTCCGGAGGGACCACTCCCTCCGCGACTCCCTTGTCCGCGCCACACTCCCCTCCAGCCCCACCACACCCGGCACTTTTCCTTGTAACCGCAGGAAGTGCTACACCTGCCCCCACACCTCCTCCCTCACCCCAATCCCAGGCCCCAAGAAGACATTCCACATCAGGCAGAGGTTCACCTGCACATCTGCCAATGTGGTATACTGCATCCGCTGTACCCGTTGTGGCTTCCTCTACATCGGGGAAACCAAGCGGAGGCTTGGGGACCGCTTTGCAGAACACCTGCGCTCAGTTCGCAACAAACAACTGCACCTCCCAGTCGCGAACCATTTCAACTCCCCCTCCCATTCCTCAGATGACATGTCCATCCTTGGCCTCCTACAATGCCACAGTGATGCCACCCGAAGGCTGCGGGAACAGCAAATCATATTCAGCCTGGGAACCCTGCAGCCCAATGGCATCAATGTGGATTTCACAAGTTTCAAAATCTCCCCTCCCCCAACCGCATCCCAAAACCAGCCCAGCTCATCTCCACCTCCCTAACCTGTTTTTCCTCTCACCTCAAGCCACACCCCCATCTCCTATCTACTAACATCATCCCGCCCCCTTGACCTGTCCGTCCTCCCTGGACTGACCTATCTCCTCCCTACCCCCCTACCTACACTCACCTTTACTGGCTCCATCCCCGCCTCTTCGACTTGTCTGCCTCCTCTCCACCTATCCTCTCCTCTATCCATCCTCTATCCGCCTCCCCCTCTCTCCCTATTTATTTCAGAACCCTCTTCCCCTCCCCCATTTCTGATGAAGGGTTTAGGCCCGAAACGTCAAGTTTTCCTGCTCCTATGATGCTGCTTGACCTGCTGTGTTCATCCAGCCCCATGCTTGTTATCTCGGATTCTCCAGCATCTGCAGTACCTTTTTATCTCCTCAATTAATCTAGTCCCCTTTGCCAGCATTTGGCCCATATCTCTCATTTTAGAATGCCCCATGCTCTAGTCTACATTACATCAGGATTACAAATCACTAGTTAGGATTTAGCATAGGGCACAACCATTGGAAGGACGGCTAAGCACTGGAGAGGGTACTAGGGAATTTTACTAGAACGGCCCAAAGGATAAGGTATCTTCTGATCTATAGAGAGACGGAGAGAAGCTGGAAATGCTCTATTAGACAGAAGATAGCCAAGGGGAGATTTAACAGAGGTGTTCAGAATGATGAGGGGTTTTGATGGACCATCAAGTGAAACAAATGCATTGACATGAGGATCAGTAACTTGGTACATATTTAAGGTAAATGGTATAAAAGCCAATGGTTACTTTCATAAGAGGAACCATCTTTCAGCATTTAATCACATTAATGCAATTCTTTCAATCTTTATCACAGAATTATCACTGAATAGAAGGAGGCCATTCAGCCATTGTGCCTGCATCTCTAGACCTTTTGGTCAGACTCCAACGTTTAACTCAATTCAAGGTATCAATTATTTGGTATGTATATGCTCAAATACCCATGATGAGATTCCAGCCTGCAACTCACAATCAGGCACCTTTTATTTTACATATAAACCACTTTGAATCCCTCAATTACATTCCAGTCTGTAAATCATCCTTGGGCATCTGCTATTCTATTTTTAAAAAGCACAGCACAGGAGGCATGGTGGCTCTCTTTGGAGGGTTGGTGTGGGCTTGATGGGCCAATAAGCCTGCTTCTCCACTGCAGGGATTCTATGATTAGATTCCAGTCTGTAACTCATTCCCATCTATCTGCTATTCTATATATAAATCCTCCAAACTCCTTAATTAGATTCTTCTCTATAACTCACTCCCAGCTATCTGTTATTTTATATATAACCACCTGAACTTCTCAATTATATTCCAGTGTGTAACTCACACCTCTCTTACATAGAACTATAGAAACATAGAAGATAGGGACCAGGAGGATGCCATTCAGCCCTTCGAGCCTGCTCCACCATTCTTCATGATCATGGCTAATCGTCCAACTCAATAGCCTAATCTTGCTTTTTCTCCAAAAGCTTTGATCCCCAAGCACTGAGTATAGTTGTCTCTTGAATACATTCAATGTTTTGGCATCAACTACTTTCTGTGGTAATGAATTCCACAGGCTCACCACTCTTTGGGTGAAGAAATGTCTCCTCATCTGAATCCTAAATGCTCTACCCCAAATCCTCAGACTGTGACCCCTGGTTCTGGTCACACCCACCATCAGGAATATCCTTCCTGCATAGATATATACCACCCCAATCCCTTCAATTAGATTCCAGTCTATAACTCACTCTCAGGTATCTGTTTATATATATATAAAAGAAAACTATTCCCAAAACCTTTGACTAGATTCCAACATACAAACTGCGAATCACCTGAACAGATTTCAGTCCCTTACTCACCCTCAGCCATCAACTGTTCTATTGATAAAAACTGTTGAAACACTGCTGCCTCACAGCACCAGGGACCTGGATTCGATTCCACTCTCGGGCAATGTCTGTGTGGAGTTTACACATTCTCCCTTGTCTGCAAGGATTTCCTCCGCGTGGTCCAGATTTCTCCCAGAGGCCAATGATGTGCAGGCTATGTGGATTGGCCATACTAAATTGTCCCACAAGAGGGATATGTAGAATGGGTGGATTAGCCATGGGAAATGCAGGGTTACAAAGATAGGGCAGGTTGGAGGGACTGGGTGAGAGGGGTGGTGTGGGCTCGATGGGCCGAATGGCCACACTGTAGGGATTCTATGGTTCTATATCGCCTCCTAAACTATTCATGATGAATAGGATGAAGAAATCCTGAGTCATTGGGTACTTGCCTCATGTTTGACAAGACGCTCGATAATGACTTCCAGTGTCTCGTGCGCGTAACATTTGAGGACATTTTCAAAGCAATGCCATCGCTGCTGTAGTGACTCCTTCACACTGACATCCAGGTTATTGTAAGCTTTCTGTGCAGCGAGATTCTGGAGGAAGGATAAAGAATGTTTGACAATGTTGGCCAGCTTTAATCACTCCATTTAATTGCCAGCCACCACCTACCTTCCTGTCCTCAATTACCGCTCCATCAGTCTCCTCTCAGTCTTCAGGGACGTAACGGAAAATGCACTTATGGCTCTCTAACTCCCAGTTTGGGTTCTGCCAGGGCCATTCAGCTCCTGACCTCATTACAGCCTTGGACCAGACATGGACAAAAGGGAAGACAATGCCCTAGTAGCGTATTTGAATTCAGTAAAAATCTGGAATTAAGATTCTAATGATGACTATAAAACTGGGGAACACCTGGTAGATGGTTGTAGTTGTTGGACGCCAATCATCCTCAGTCATGGGACTTCAGTGCAGCGTTGTTACTCAGGAACAAACACAAATAAAAAGCTGGCCTCAACAGTTAGATTTAAAATCAGCGAAAAGGCTGTTTTAGGGAAAGGGTTGTAGTAAGTTGATCCAGCCCTTGTTCCCGGCACCCATCTAGTCTATTCATGTCCTTTAGGGAAGGAAACTGCGAGGTCCGTACTTGGTCTGGCCTATCCGTGACTCCAGAACCACAGCAATGTAGTTGACTCTTAACTGCCCTCTGGGCACCAAGTGCAAGGAGTAAAATCCTGCACTGAGGTGATAATTTCCAAAATTTTCAAAATATCCCAATCATATTGACAAGAATATAGAAAGTTTCTTTATATTTTATTCCATTCTAGCTAATTCTATTCTATTCAATTGCCAATCAGTGTAAGTCATTAAGTACATACGTCCGTTACAACAACCAATAATCTCAAAAGAAAATCTTTCATGTATTTACTTCCTTCCAATAGCTTTGCAACTAAAAGTAGTTTCTATTGATGGTAATTTATTCACAGCAAAATCCCACAAACAACAATGAGTTTAATCACCAAGTTTTTCTTTAATGATGTTCTGTTTGGTTGACGGTTAGTTGTTAGTCGGGACACCCAGGAGAGTTTCTTGCTGTCTTCAAATCTTTGTAAACCCCACTTTGAGAGGACAGATGAGGTCTCAGATGAACATCTTATTCAAAAGGCAGCACCTCAGGCAGAGCAGTATTCCCTCTGTGCTGCATTGGAGTGTCAGTCTGGACTTAACGCTCATGGGATTCGAATATAAAATGTTCTGATTCGGATACTGTTCACTGAGCATAGAAATAATGAACATATTTGTAATAAATGGTCTTACTGTGACCATAACTTATATATTGGGCGACCTCCTGAATTCTCTTCAGCAAAAACAAGCTAAAGGGTTCACCTAAAATTCTCACCCTAGTTTACAAATACTGCCATTGACTCACCCCTGCCACCGACTGTGACTTCCTCCAACCTTACAAACCTCCAAAGTCACCAAAGTCCTCTAACTTGGTCAAAACTTTTGAATTTCTTCCCTAAACCTCTTCACCTCCTTCTCCACCTTTAAGGCACTCCTTAAAAGCTTACCACTTTGTCCAAGCTTTTGATCACTTGCCTTCATATTTGGATAAGAATACGAGAAACAGAAGCAGGAGCAGGCCATCTGGCACTTCGAGCCTGCTCCTCCATTCAATAAGATCATGGCTGATCTTTTAAATAAAACCCGAAAGAACTGCAGATGCTGTTAATCAGGAACAAAAACCAGAAGTTGTTGGAAAAGCTCAGCAAGTCTGGCAACATCTGTGAAGGAAAAATCAGAGTTAATGTTTCAAGTCCAGTGACTCTTCCTCAGAACTGAGGTTTCTATAAGATCTCCTCTCATTCTTCTAAATTCCAGTGAATATGGTTGTCCAGGGTTATCTATTCATGGACTCAGCTCCACTTATCCGCCCGTTCACCATGACCCTTAATTCCTTTACTGTTCAAAAATCTATCTGACTTTGCCTCAGAAAAATTCAACGAGATAGCCTCAACTGGCCAGGGAATTCCACAGATTCACAACCCTTTGAGTGAAGAAGTTCCTCCTCAACTCAGTCCTAAATCTGCTCCCCGTTATTTTGAGTCTGTGTCCCCTAGTTATAGTTTCACCCCCCCCAGTGGGAACAATCTCCCTGCTTCTATCTCATCTATTCCCTTTATAAATTTATAGGTTTCTATAAGATCTCCTCTCATTCTTCTAAATTCCAATGTGAGTAGTCCCGGTCTACTCAGTCTCTACTCATAAGCCAACCTTCTCCTCAACTCTGGAATCAACCTAGTGAACCTCCTCAGCACCCCTTCCAGTGCCAGTCTATCCTTTCTCACGTAAGGAGACCAAAACTGTACACTGTACTCCAGGTGTGGCCTCACTTGCACCCTATACAGTGGCAGTATAACCTCCCTATTTTTAAACTCCATCTCTTTAGCAATGAAGGACAATATTCCATTTGCTGCCTTAATTACCTGCTGCACCTGCAAACCAAAGCTTTGTGATTCATGCACAAGGACACCCAGATCCCTCTGCGCAGCAGCATGCTGCAACTTTTCACCACTTAAATTTCCTTATGGGCTCGGTCTCGCGTTTTGTTTGGTTATTGCTCCTGTGAAGCACCTTAGAACATTTTACGATCTTAAAGCTGTCATATAAGTGCAGGTTGTTACGCATATGGGCCATCAATCACTAAAAACTCCTTAGAGAGCAGGAAGATTCATTTTGGTCAAAGTACAAACTCTGAACACAGGACAGGCCCCAGACTCCTAACTACTGTAGGATTAGACCCATCAAGTGTGGACCCTACTGCTGAGATCTCCAGTACTTACTATAGCATCAAATCGTGAGTAGAGATTCACAACTTTACCTGGAATAAAAGGAGAAGTAAATCAGAAAGTAATCACCGTACTACAAACTAATGAAAGCAGTGTCATGAAAACAGATCATAACCCTGAATTACTCACAGAGGTTTTTAAACTTCTAAGTGCAACATGTGTCTCTTAAAAAAGACTATAAGCCAAAAGATGACTAAGGATGTAAATTCATTTGCTGTCTAATATCCCTCTATTCCACTGAGTCCCGAGAAGCATTATGGAATGTCACACTTGACAAGTGTCAGATGACCTTGAAACAGCAACACTTCAAATGGAGAGATACCATTCAAAAAACTGAAGAAGGATCTCCTATGGACTGTGTCACAGGCTGTTGACGTGAGCTTCTTTTTTTTTCCGTTCATAGCATGAGGGTGTCACTGACCAGGCGGCACTTATTGTCCATCCCTAATTGCCCAGAGGGCAGTTCAGAGTCAACCACGTTGGTGTGGGTCTGGAGTCACATGTAGGCCAGACCAGGTAAGGATGGCAGTTTCCTTCCCTAAAGGGCATGAGTGAACCAGATGGGTTTTTCCTGACAATTGATTCATGGTCATCATTAGATTCTTAATTACAGGTATTTTTATTGAATTCAAATTCCACCATCTGCCATGGTGGGATTCGAACCTGGGTCTCCAGAACATTATCTGGGTCTCTGGATTAACAGTCCAGAGAGAATACCACTGGGCCATCACCTCGTCTTAAGGTGTGGAAAGGCAGTTTGGGTGAAAGACTTGCTTGGGTTTTAACTTGCCAGGAATATATAAGAAAGGAAGTTTTTTAAAAAATTGCAAACCTTGGTCAGGCAGCATCAGAGGAGCAGGAAAGCTGATGTTTTGAGTCGGGACCCTTCTTCAGAAATGGGTCCCAACCCGAAAAGTCAACTTTCCTGCTCCTCTGATGCTGCCTGGCCTGCTGTGTTCCTCCAGCTCCACACGGTGTTATCTCTGACTCCAGCATCAGCAGTTCTTACTATCTCTGCAAACCTTGGTCTCTGTGTACTGGTGTGCTATTGAGCAGATGTATCAGTGTGCCAGCTGTTGATTAAAGTTCCACTGAACTTTACCATGAAGAGGCACAGCTGAGAACTTACACTGGACATCCTGCATGTGCAGGTAAAAAGAAATTTAAAAGGTAGAAATTGTTGGAAAAGCTCAGCTGGCCTGGCAGCATCTGTGGAGAGAAATCAGAGTTAATGTTTCGGGTTGAGTTCAACTCTGATTCTTTTCCACAGGTGCTACCAGACCTGCTGAGGTTTTCTAGCAATTTATAGTTTTGATTCTGATTTACAGCATCCACAGTTCTTCCAGTTATTAAAGGGAAATAAAGCCTCTTTCTCTCTCTGACTGCTGAAAACAAGTTACCAGCAAACCCATTATTTAAGGAAACTGGGCAGACTCCTTTCAGCGAACTGCAGAGTCAAGAATTTCTAAAGAACTGCTCAACTACCAAGTAAGAAATACCAGAATCACCCACCTAATGGCCCCAAACCTTCACAATCTTCATCACAAACGAGCCAAAAGCTGTTTTTTTTTTGGACTCACTTTACATTTCTATTCCACATGTATGTACATCACATCTTGTTACCTTTTTTTTCAAGTTTTAACATAAAAATCTCACTATTTCTTTAACTTAAGTAAACCTATAAATTGGATCTTTTTAAAGCATTCCTAGAGTTGGGCTGGGTAAAGGTGTCCATGAGGAGAGGGAATTTTTTTTTAATGAAATAAAACTAAAATACAGCAGATGCTGGAAATCCGAAATAACTCAGAACATTAAGTTAGCTTCTCTCTCCATAATTGTTGCCAGACCAGCAGAGTTTCTCCAGCAATTTTCTCTTTCCACTTAATTTCTAATTAATCTTGTTGTGACCCACCAAGAGAATGGAAGGGGAGCCGGTTTATCCCCCTTGCCTGGGAACATAACCATTTGGAGGTATCCCATTTGGAATTATAATGAACTAGGAACATTTCCCTGGACACTGGCTGAAACGGCAGGTATATGAACACAAATATATCCGGGTTTTTTAAATCTCTGTGACCATATAGTGTTGCAATCTTGTGCTTACAAACGCTTCAGCCTTGCGCAAGGATTAGTAGAGAACTATGTTGTAGGTTCTGTTTACTTCAAGATCTGGTACAAGGTCGATCAGAGAACAGATTTGTTACAGAAGCTAAGTATCTACTGTCATAAGAAAGCATACCATCACCTCTTCACAATATAAGCTCTCTTTTATAGGTCAGCGCATTGAGTATAGGAGTTGGGAGGTCATGTTGTGGCTGTACAGGACATTGGTTAGGCCACTTTTGGAATAACGCATGCATTTCTGGTCTCCCTGCTATAGGAAACCTGTCGTGAAACTTGAAAGGTTTCAAAAAAGGATTTACAAGGATGTTGCTGGGGTTGGATGGTTTGAGCTACAGGGAGATACTGAATAGGCCGGGGCTATTTTCTCTGGAGCATCGGAATCTGAGGGATGACCTTATAGAGGTTTATAAAATCGTGAGGGGCATGAATAAGGTAAACGGACAAGGTCTTTTCCCCAGGGTGGAGGAGTTCAAAATTAGATGGCATAGGTTTAAGGTGACAGGGGAAATATTTAAAAGGGACCTAAGGGGCATCCTTTTCACACAAGAGCATGTATGGAATGGGCTGCCGGAGGAAGTGGCAGAGGCTGGTATAATTACAGCATTTAAAAGGTATTTGGCTGGGTACATGAATAAGAAGGGTCTAGAGAGATATGGGCCAAATGCTGGCAAATGGGACTAGACTTATTTAGGATATCTGGTCGGCAAGGATGAATTGGACTGAAGAGTCTGTTTCCATGCTGTACAGCTCTATGACTCTATGGCATGCTGCGGACTATGTTAATAATAACTGCAAATCGCATGTTCTAAACCCTGGTTGCATGCTCAGTAGTATGTTCTCTCTGAAACTGACATCACAACATGGAGTACTGCATGCGGTTTTGGTCTCCTTATTTGAGAAAGGATGTACTGGCACTGGAGGGGGTTGCAGAGGAGGTTCACTAGGTTGTTCTGGAGTTGAGAGGGTTGGCTTTTGAGGAGAGATTGAGTAGACTGGGGCTGTACTCATTGGAATTTTAAAAATGGTGGTGGGTGTTATAGAAACATGTAAAATTATGAAGGGAATAGATAAGAAAGGAGCAGGGAGGTTGTTCCCATTGGCGGGTGAAACTAGAACAAGGGGGCATAGCCTCAAAATAAGGGGGAGCAGATCTGAGTTGAGGAGGAATTTCTTCACCCATAGGGTTGTGAATCTGTAGAATTCCTGCCCAGTGAAGCAGATGAGGCTTCTTCGTTAAACATTTTTAAGGCAAACAAAGATAGATTTTTGAACAGTAAGGGAAATAAGGGTTATGGTGAGCAGGTGGGTTAGTGGAGCTGAGACCATGAAAACATCAGCAATGATCTTATTGAATGGCAGAGCAGGCCCAATGGGCCGGATGGCCTACCCCTGCTCCTATTCCTTATGTTCTTATACAGTCCGAAACATTAACTCTGATTTGTCTTCACAGATACTGCCAAACCTGCTGAGACTTTCCAGCAACTTCTGTTTCAATTCTGCTCTCTGTTGTTTGTCCAGAGCCACTATTTATTCACATCCTGTTCACTCCTATCCCGTACCTTCCTCTTACTTACCCAGCTTGTTCACCACCGGAAGAGCAGACACTCTTCGCGCCACAAAGATCCCAAGTGCTTCATAAACTGATGATGTCTCCTCTATCACGGCTACATCCTTGTACGTCCCAATTGCAAGCTCTTGTAATGTCTTCTTCATAAAGTTCGGCTTGGGCAGCTTTGAGGCCTGGAAGGAAATGGAATTGGGCAAAGAGATCAATGAAATGGAATTTGTCAGAAAAAACTCAAAGATTCAATCAAATGAAATATCCTGCAATGATACAGACCATGATGGACATACTTTCAATTCTCAGGTGATGATGACAGTCATGGTTTGAGAGATTGAGGGATGGTCTAACCAAGGCACTTAAGATGACTCAAGGAATTTCTATGTAACTCATCTCCTAGATTTGAGCTCATATAAATTCTGCTGCCTGTATCCCCATTCACACCAAATCTCGTTCCCCTTCACCCTGTGCTTGATTGGTTCCCAGTCCGACAAAAGCTTCAATTTGAAAATTCTCATCCTTGTCTTTGAATCCTTCCAGGATCAATCATCTCTTCCAGTTCCACAACTCTGCAAAATCTTTGTGATCTCTCTCATGTGGCTTGTTTCAGATTCCCAGTTTCAATTCTTCCACCATTGGCAGCAAAACTTTCAACTGTTTGTGCACTCCATGCTGCAACATTTCCCACAACCTCCCCACCCTCTCTAACACACCTTCCTCCTCTAAAACACTGCTTAGACCAAGCAAGTATACAGCAGGTGATGGAAGCAGAGGTGGATAGATACTTGGTAAGCAAGGGAGGGAAAAGGTTATTAAGGGGTCTACAGGAATGTGGATTTGAAGTTACAATCAAATAACCCATGATATTATTAAGTGGCAGAGAAAACCTGAGGGGCTGAAAGGCTTACTCCTGTTCCCTGTTCATATTTTCATAAACTCTCTCTCTTTGACTGAGCATTGTACCATTATTTCTATACGTGGCTGAGTGTCAAATTTATTTCATAATGTTCTAACAGAGATCGTTGGCTATTGGACATTATATTACAATAAAGAGGATTGATGACACTGTATAAATGAAAGTTATGATGGCTGTTGTAAACTATTTTAACTGTTGAGTGGAATAAAGCAGTATTTTCAGTGGGATAATGGTAGTGTAGTGGTAACATCAGTGGGTTAGTATTCCAGAACGCCAGCTTATTTTGCTGGAGATTGTGACTTCAAATCCGACCATTGGGATGGAATGCTGACCTTTGTTATTGTTGGTTGTAATTAAAAAAAATTGATTCACTACTGAGGAAATTCTTTACATGTGACTCCAGACCACACCAATGTGGGCGACTCTTAACCGCTCTCTGGGAAATTAGGGATGGGCAATAAATGTTGGCCTGGCCAATGGATGCTCACATCTCAATAACTTTAAAAGTGGTGTGTACCACAGTTAATGCTAGAAAGCAGCTCCAAACAGCAAACAGATCCTGAAACTGGGACCTTGCTGAAGGGAAAGGTGCTGAGGTTGGTAGTGAATTGAATGTTCAAAACTGAAAGTGACAAAGTTTTTTTTGGAGAATGAAGGGTAGTTTCATGGCCCAGCAAGGGAAGTAACAGAAATTGACCAAGTAAACAGTAGAGGTGAATGGAGGTAAGATACAGTTTAGCTATGATGTAACTGAAGGCTGGTATAGGCTTAAAAGGCTGAATGGCCTCTTCCTGTTCCTCTCCTCCTTGGACCTTAGCAGAGTACTAGACATAACCTAGTGTGCCAGTGCTAAGAAAGCCTTTGTTTTGTTTGGCTAGCGGGGGTCGAGAGAAGAGGGAATCAAGGCTATATTTCTTTTATTAATGATTTCTAAAAGATAGCACATCTGTTAATTTATTCCAAAGCAAGAGGGTCAGATGTGTAATGGGAAACCAAACGCTAAGCTTTTTTTCTTAATATCTGGCTTATTTATGGAATGTAGAAATGCTTTTATCAGCCTATTATCTAACTAATACCCAGTGTCCTCAAAGTCTATTTTCATACTATTTGATAAATTAATTAATGAACTCCAGTAAAACCAAGCTGAACCAAATTAATAATTGCTAGTCTCTTAACTCTGTAACACAACATTAAATCCCAAAGGAAATTAATCATTTAAATTGAAATGTCATCTTGTGGTGATGATGGATCCCAGCCATTGGAGAGGCAATGGCCTAACAGTATTATCACTAGATATTAATCCAGAAACTCAGCCCACGTTCTGGGACCCAGGTTCGAATCCCACCATGGTATATAGTGGAATTTGAACTCAACAATGAATTCCATTGATTCCATTCAATTGATTAAGAGTCTATTGATGACCATGAAACTACCCTTCATTCTCAGGGTTGGATGTGTGCGGGTTGGGAATCTATCCGGTTCACTAATGCCCTTTAGGGAAGGAAATTCGTCATCCTTACGTAATTGGCTACATGTGACTCCAGACCTACAGCAACATGGTTGACTCCTAACTGCCCTCTGGATAATTAGGGATGGGCAATAAATGCTGGCCTAGCCAGAGATGACCACATCTCGTGAGTGAATAAATTTACAAATCCCCAGTAGTGCCAATCGGTAATCAAAGTGAAAGGTGAGACTGTAGAATTCATTGCCACAGGAAGTAGTTGATGCCAAAACTTTGAATATATTCAAGAGGCGGCTAGATATAGCACTTGGGGGCCAATGGAGTCAAAGGTTACATGGAGAAAGCAGGATTAGGCTACAAATTTGCATGATCAGCCCTGATCGTGGTGAATGGCAGAGCAAGCTCGAAGGGCCAAATGGCCTCCTCCTGCTCCTATGTTTCTATGTACAGTGAACATCGTGTTTTTCCTCTACAAGGGCACTTTGGCACAGCCATAACTGGGGTAGAGGGGCAGGCAGGCAGTTTGGTACAATGGCCCACTGCACAGATCTTTTTACGACCACTTTGGCCAGGCCGAGGAGCAGGCCCCCAAGGGAGGCCCTCTGAATGAGCTTTCACAATGCAGGAAGTTGGTGGGAACACATGTAGAGGATTGCGAGGTGATTCATTCTGACCAAATATTTCCTGGCTTAGGGAATCTAGAACACACTGTCGATTTTTTTTGGGAAACAATGGTAAGGAAGGGAAAAAGGGAAGAGTACAGAGAGGTGGAGCTGAGGCTGAATAAGCCACTGGCCTGTTTAATGGTGAAGCAGGCTAGGAGGGCCAAATGGCCTCCACCTCCGAAATCTAATAATATTTTAGCCCATCATTGGATGTGGCTGTAGCTGCTTGGACTAGTAGGTATTGCCCGTCCCTAATTGTCCCCTTGAGAAGGTGGTGGTGAACTGCCTTCTTGAACTGCTGCAGTCCATGTGCTGTAGGTTGACCCACAATGCCCTCAGGGAGGGAACGCAGATTTTGACCCAGTGACAGTGAAGGAATGGCGATATATTTCCAAGTCAGGTTAGTGAGTGGCTTGAAGGGAAATTTCCCATATATCTGCTACCCTGGTCCCTCTACATGGTTTGGTATGGGATGTCTAAGGAGCCACGGTGAATTTCTGCAGTGTATCTTGTATATGGTAAATGCTGCTGCTACTGAGTGTCGGTGGTGGAGGGAGTGGATGTTTGTGGATGTGGTGCCAATCAAGAGGCTGCTTTGTCCTGGATGGTGTCAAGCTTCTTGAGTGTTGCTGGGGCTGCACCCATCCAGGCAAGTGGGGAATATCCCATCACACTCCTGACTTGTGCCTTGTAGATGGTGGACAAGCCTGGGAAGTCAGGAGGTGAATTACTCACTGCAGTGTTCCTAGCCTCAGATTTGCTCTTGTAGCCTCTGAGTTGATGTGGCGAGCCCTGTTCAGTTTCTTGTCAATGATTACCTCCAGGACGTTGACAGCAGAGGGTTCCAGATGGAATGCTTGGAGTAGGAGGAGAATCCACAGATATCACATTCCTCAATGATGGAAGAGCCCAACAAATCAGTGCAAAAGATAAGGTAGTAATTTTCAGCCAGAAGTGCCAAGTGGATGGTCCATCTCAGCCTCCTCCAGTGGTCCCCTGCATCACAGATACCAGTCTTCAGCCAATTTGATTCACTCCACATGATTACAAGAAACGGTTGGGGGCACTGGATCGTGCAAAGGCTATGGATGCTGACAATATTCCAGCAATAGTACTGAAGACTTCTGCTCCAGAACTTGCCACTCCCCTAGCCAAGCTGTTCCAACACAGTTACAACACTGGCATCTACCTGACAATGTGGGAAATTACCCAATGTGGGAATTGTATGTCCTGTACACAAAAAGCAGGACAAATCCAACCTGGCCAATTCCCGCCCCATCAGTCTCCTCTCGATCGTCAGTAAAGTGATGGAAGGTGTCAGTAACAGTGCTATCAAGCAGCATCTGCTCAGCAATAACCTGTTCAGTGATGCCCAGTTTGAGTTCCACCAGGGCCACCCAGCTCCTGACCTCATTACAGCCTTGGTTCAAACGTGGACAAAAGAGCTGAATTCCAGAGGTGAGGTAAGAGTGGCTGTCCTCGACATCAAGACCACATTCAACCACAGCATCAAGGAGCCCTAGCAAACCTACAATCAATGGGCATCAGGAGACAAACTCTTCACTGGTTGGAGTCATACCTAGCTGTAGGAAGATGGCAATGGTTGTTGGAGGTCAGTCACCTCAGCTCCAGGACATCTCTGCAGGAGTTCCTTCGGGTAGTGTCCTAGGCCCAACCATCTTCAGCTGCTTCATCATTGACCTTCTCTCCATCATAAGATCAGAAGTGGGAATGTTCACCAATGATTGCAAAATGTTCAGCGCCGTTTGAAACCCCTCAGTTACTGAAGTAGTTCATATTCAAATGCAAATGCTGCAGTCCTGGACAATATCCAGGCTTGGGCTGATAAATGACAGGTAGCATTCACACCAGAAAGTGTAGGCAATGACCATTCCTTAATATTCAGTAGTGTTACCATCACTTAATACCCCACTATTTAAAAAACCCCAGAAACTCAACTGGACTTGCCATGTATGTTTCTTCTGTGATAGAATAAATGTTGTCTCATTTCTGTCTTAAATGCACACAATCTTCTACTTTAAAACAGTGACCCCTGGCTCTGGGTTCTCCCACAAGAGAAAACATATCTCCACATCCACCCCAGGATCTTTCTGCTTCACTCAAATTGTCTCTAACTCTAAATTCCAGTGGATACAAGTTTAGTCCATCCAACCGTTCATCATAAATCAACTCACGTTCATTTACATTTACAACCTGCCTTAAAAAATGAGACCAATAACTACACACAGTACTCCATATACGGTCTCACCAGTTCCCTGTATAACTAAGGATAATGTATTGTATTCAATTTCCTTTGTAGTAACCAGTGACTTTCTATTAGCTTGTTTTAGTTGCATATTAGCCTTCACACACTGGGACACCAAGATCCCTCTTTCAACATTTAGATAATGTGCTCTTTTCTTGTATTCTTCCTGCTAAAACATTACAATTTCCCACATTATACTCCATTTACCCTATCTGAACATCCCCACTTCTGACATCTTAATGGAGGCAAGCAACATGGAGATGGTTGGGCCTTGGACACTACCCTGAGGAACTCCTGCAGGGATGTCCTGGAGCTGAGATGACTGACCTCCATCAACCACGACCACCTTCCTGCGTGCCAGGTATGACTCCAACCAGTGGTGTGTTTTCTCCCTGGTTCCAGCACATATCAATGTTCTTACGTTCTTACGTTCTTATGCCTCTTCCAAGTTCCCATTTGTGCAGCTCAGGCAAGATCATTTGGCCCAAAATACTTGTGCTAGTTCTTTAAATGAGCATTCCAATTGGTTCTGCTTTGCTGTAGTTTTTCTACAGCCCTGCAAATCGTACTTTGTGCATAATTATCCAATGCCCTTTTGAATATTAAGAATGATTCTACTTCCACTGCTCTTTCAGGTCACACATTCTAGACACAGCATAAGACATAGGAACAGAAAAAGCCTTTCAGGTGATTGAATCTCCTCTACTATTCAATGAGATCATGGCTGATTTAATAATCCTCAACTCCACTTTCCTGCCTTTTCCCTATAACCCTTGATTCCTTTTCTGATTAAAAATCTGTCTAATTTTTCTTTAAACATACAGGTTCATCACCATTTGAGAAAAGAGGTTTCTCCTCATCTCTCTCTCAAATGTGTGACATTCTGAGATGATGTCCTCAGACCCTGGGCTCTTCCATAAGGGGAAACTGCCTTTGATGCTAACATTTTGCAATTTATGGGCACAGGCCCCCAAACCTTTCTGTTTTGTGGCTTTCTGCAATCTATCCCCATTTAAATAACATTCAGCTTCTCCACTCTTCCTGTCGAAGTGCATAACCTCGCATTTTTGCACATTATCTTCCATTGCAAAAAGTTAGAATCAAAGTTCGTGGGGTAATAGGGAAGGCAAATGGAATGTTGGCCTTTATTTCAAAGGGAATAGAATCTAAAAGTAGGGAGGTTTCGCTAAAACTTTACAAAGCACTAGTCAGATAATTGTATTCCAGCGTCAGAGGTTGAGGGGTGACCTTATAGAGGTTTATATGGTCATGAGGGGCAATGGATACGGTGAATAGTCCTTTTGTCAGGGTAATAGAGTCCAAACCTAGAGGGCATATGTTTAAGGTGAAAGGGGAAAAGATTTAAGAGGGGCCAAAGGGGCAACTTTTTCATGCAGAGGGTGGTGCATGTATGGACTGAGCTGCCAGAGGAAATGGTAGAGGCTGGTACAATTACATCTTAAAAGCATCTGGATGGGTACATGAATAGGAAGGGTTTAGAGGTTAGATGGGCCAAATGCTGGCAAATGGATCTGGATTTATTTAGGATACCTGGTCAGCATAGACAGGTTCGACCAAAGGGTCTCTTTCCGTGTTCTACTGCTTTTTGACTCCATTTGCCAAGATCATAAAAACTAGCTGTGTAAAAATATTCTCATCTCCCCTCTAGTTCTTTTCTCCATTATGTAATGTCTGTGTCCTCTGCTAATGAAGCCTCCTGTTGGTAAAAGCTGTTTCTCCATATTTACTCAAACAAAATTGCTTCAAGAACTCACTTGTATCTTTCTTTTGCCTTCTCTGCTGTAAGAACAACAAATCCTAGTTTTCGGGCCAATCCTGTTGCTTATCTCTAAACATAACGCAGTCAAGAAACTTACAAAGAGGTAGAAGTACTTCAGGATGCGTTTGTGTGTCAGTATATAGAGAACATTCCCAGATACAGGGTCAATGACTGGCAGCCGATGAATTTTATTCTGAATCAGAGAGTAAACTGCATCAAATAGGCTAAATTGAAAAAAAAGACATGGATAGATTAGAATCACACAACAAGTCATTGCATTTCACAAGAATGTTAACCTTCCTCATTACAAAAAGGATGGACATCAATATGATTAGATCAGCCTGGACCTTGCTGATATGGCATGGGCTCATTGTCTTTTGTGTTGAATATAATCAAGGAAGAGGCTGATAAATGTTTATATTTTAAAGGCATCAAGGGTTGTGGGGACAAAGCAGGAACATGGCATTGAGATAGAGGGTCAGCCATCAACACACTGAATGGCGGAGCAGGCTTGAAGAGCTGAATGGTCTACACCCCCTGCTCCTGCTACACCTACACCTGTTTTTCATGTTTTACTTGCACATCATTCACTGCCAATCAACTACTATCTCGCAGCACGCCTCAATGTAGCTCAGATGTGGGATTGGTGATAGAATCCTGTCAGCACAGCACTACTTTTGGATGACTGGCCATTGGTCAGTCAGACTATCATCTCAGAGTCAGAGATTATAATTTCAAATCCCACTCTGCAAGATCTGAGCAGGTCACCGAGCCCCTGGTGTGGAATTGCACTGTCAGAGATATTGTCTTACAAACAGTTGTCACCTCAGAGTCCCACTACGCTATTCTGAAAGGAGAACAAGGGAATTCTCATTTTAAAATCTTGGCCAGTAGTTATCTTTTACTTAATCCCCAAGATTTTCTCACATGACTCTTTGCAGGAGCTGGCTGTATGCAAGTCGCCAAACTGCATACTTCCCACCAGGATAGCGCTATAAAGTACTCACTTTGTTACATAGTGCTTTGCGGTAATGTTACAAACAAAAACCATCTTCCATTGCTTCATCAATGACTTTCCCTCCATCATAAGGTCAGAAGCGGGGATGTTCCCCAATGATTGCACAATGTTCAGCACTGTTTGTGACTCTTCGGATACTGAAGCAGTCCGTGTTCAAACAAACAAACCTTTTTAAACATTGGATTCTAGTAGGCTTGAACCAGCTCCTCTTCAAAAAGGACTTTGTCCTACGCTAAGAGCATCCAGCAGGTTAAACACCAGTCCCTTCACAGCCAATACCTTGTCTGCAGTGAGTGCTGTGTCCAGATCGCACTGCAACAAGGCTCCTCCGACAGCAGCTTCCAAACTTATGACCCCTACCACCTTGAAGGACAAGGGCAGCACCAACATCTTCTTATTGCTGTCTACCTCCCAGGAATAAAAACACGGCCAGGTCCTATAATTTCTCTGTGGTTAAACCAGTGTCTGTAATAGTGAAATCAAACTGGACATACTGCTGTTCCAATCACACAGAATAATCATTTTACCTGTCATTTGGGGAGATACTGACCAGTTTCTTAAAGGAATCTTGCAAATAAATCTCTGAGGAAAAAGCAAGAGGAGAGGAAAATCACTGATTGAAACAAGGCTAAACTACTTCATCGACTGAATGAGAGAAATAATGCTAATGATGGTCACTCAACTTGATTACATTACTGAGCACACAAAGATGGGAGAGGTAAAGCCAATAATTGTTTTAAACACACATTGTGTGTTAATCACAGCCATACCTGTGAAACTTCTGGGCATGATTGTTCCAATGTTCTCCTGACTGGCATCACATGTACCTGCCCTCACCTACACCTGATCTCATCAAAAACTTTGCTGCCTAAATCCAAAACGGTACTGAATCCCGATGATCCCTAGCCCACTGTGTGTTCATCCACTCACTCCCACACCAGGAGTGTCTCAGTTTTAAAATTCCCGTTCTTGGATTTAAATCTGTCCATTGCCTCACCCCAACCCCACGTCCATAAAATCCTCCAACCCTCTCAGATTTTCCTCCAACTCTGGCCCATGTCTAATCCTCTGGCTCATTTGCCTCATTTTTGGTAACAGTATCTTCAGCAATCTAGATTCTAAACTTTATTCCCTCTCAATTTCTAACCTGCTCTCCCTCTCCTGAAATAGACTCCAGAGGCAAAGTGAAAGTAACTTGCCCTTGATATCAATGTAATGTTTGACAGAATGTAGCATCAAGGAGCCCTGACTAAATTGCAGTTATAGGGAAAGAGGGGGAAGCTATTTACTGTTTGAATCATATCACACCGTTTCTCACACGGGTGGGAGATGGTTGTTGTTGTTGGAGGTTAATGATCTCAGCTCCAGGACATCTCTGCAGGAGTTTCTCAAGGCAGTGTCCTAGGCCCAACCATCTTCCATTGCTTCATCAATGACTTTCCCTCCATCATAAGGTCAGAAGCGGGGATGTTCCCCAACGATTGCTCAATGTTCAGCCCTGTTTGTGACTCTTCGGATACTGAAGCAGTCCGTGTTCAAATCTGCTCAATATTCAGGTTGGACTGACAAGCAGCAAATAACATTAGGGCCATAAAGTGCCAGGCAATGACCACAAGAAAAAATCTAACTATTGCCCCCTTCACATTCAATTCTATTATTATCACTGAATTCCCCCACTGTCAGCATCCTAGGATTTTCCCATTGACCAGAAACTTAACTGGACGGTCTATATAAATACAATAGCTACAAGATTAGGTCAAGGCAACTGACCTGCAGTTTGTCTGTCCATCATCAACTTGACACGGGTCAAGAGTGTGATGGAATATTCCCCACTTGGCTGGATGAATGAATCTTCAGCGACACGTAAATAGCCTTGGCACATTCAGGACAAAGTCACCCATTTAATTGGCTCTCCATCCACCAACATTCATACCCTCCACCACTGACATACAGTGACTGCAGTGTGTACCATCTACAAGATGCCCTGCAGTTGTGCAGCGCGGCTCCCTAGATTGCACCTCACCGGCACCTAGGGTCACATCTTATGAGGATAGCAAACTGGAAATGAAGCCCCGTTTTTCCCAGCAAAGTCACAAAAGTTAAAGATTTTAAAGAAGTCCATAAAATTCCTGAGTATACCTGTCTTTTGGACCCAGGTTAACGGACAGCATAGACCAGGTTTCTGTACTTAAGGAGGAGTACTATTTATTACAACTAAATAGATTCTCACTACAGGTAAACAGTTGTGAAACATCGTCATATACCTTCACTTGTTAAAACTTGAACCCCTTAGAAAATTCTCGATACACACATGTATGAACAGGTATATACCCAAACACAAAAAGAAATTGGTGTTATGGGAAGAGGGAAAGACAGGGAATGCAGTTCTGTGGTCCCTGTGCACATGACCACACTATTACAGAACCATGGGACTGGACCAGAAAGTGTTGCATTGATGCAAGTGGAAAGTTTGCAAATAGGAGTTTTGTTAGACGTTCCAATCTGTTTTCCCCCAGTTTCTTGGTGCATCCCTCAATAGATAGAGAGAGAGGGTATAATCCCTACAACACAAGGGAATGGAATTCCTATAAAATAAGGGGATAAAAAGAAGAGGTATAATTCCTAAAACATAAGGAGATATAATTCCTGTAAAATAGGGGGATATAAGAGAGATAGGATTCCCATTAAACAAAGGGATAAGGAGATATTATTCCTGTAAAATAAGGGGACGTAAAGGAGGAAAATTTCCTATAACCTAAGGACATGTAATTCCTACAAAATAAAGGATATAAGGGAGATAGAATTCCTATAAAATAACCACCAGTAAACCATTAGTGACTGTGGAGAAGCAAATGAACAGAGAGGATTTTGGAGCCATGGTCAACAGAAAAAGAACATTCAAGAATTACGTATCTAAACAACTTCTTTGAGGAAAAATTAATCTGTATAAAATTAGCAATTATAACAGAGGCACACACTCACATTGATTCAACTTAAACACGCAATATTTTCATACTCAAACACACGCACATGCGCATGTTAAAAAAACAAATCACTGCGATTGCTGAAAATCTGAAGTAAAACAAAACAGCGGAGAAATTCAGTGGATCTGGCAATAACTGTGGAGAGAGAAAGAGAGGTAATATTTCAACTCTGACATGACTCAGACCTTTTTAACAGAAAGTGCTGGACTTTTCATTGGACTCTAAGCATTAATGCTGTTTCTCTCTTCAGAGATGCTGCTGCTGAGTTTCTCCAAAATATTGTTTTTGTATCACACATATATTCACAGTCACACACAGCCACAGACGCACACTCAGTCATTCAAACCCTCTCTCTCACACACACCCCTACATTCTCACTCAAATACACACTCTCACATTCATACACACTCACTCTGATGTTCCTTCACATCCTTTCCCTTACGCATAGCACACAGACACACAGGTTCCTTCACATACTCTCGCGCGCGCACACACACACTCTCACACACACACACACACACACTCGCACACACACACACACTCTCACACACACACACACACTCTCTCTCTCACACACACACTTTCTCTCTCCCTCTCACACACAACACTCGCTGTCTCTGTCTCACACACACACACACACACACACAGTCTCACACACACAGTCTCACACACTCAGACATATACAAACACACACACACACACACACACAGCAAAAATAAGACACATACGGGCACACAGAGTTTCTCATGCACACACATGCAAAAACATTCACATCCACAGGTCTCTCACCCACCCACACACTCATGCACGCAGCATTCACACACAGAAACAAATCACTTCTAGGCTCGAGCTCACCTCTCCAAGTCTCAATCTTATGTTTCTCCAGTTCATAAATCTGCACCTGAAAGAGAAAATTTTAAATCAAATGCTAAAATTGATCAGTGCAAATGATTGATGTGTCTTTTCACTGCAGGTCTACAGGTGAACAGCAAGTATTCTCCATACCGATTGTAACCCTAAATCCCTCCATGGCCTTAGCCGTCCCTGTCTCTTAGATCTCTGCACTGCTTCAATTCTGGTCTCTTGATCATCCTCGATTTTAATCACTCTGCCATTGGTGGTTCTGCTTTCAGCTGCCTGGTATACGGACCAGACCAAACCAGCCCAGCAAGATAGACCACAACTTTTCGTTATTGTAAAGGCTTGAAGCAAAACACACTTTTCTAACACTACGGTTGAAATACAAACAAAAGGAAGAAGAATTGGAATAACCTAACTTTATTGGAAAACTTAACATAATAGTAGATTATCCAACTATCAAACAACAACTGTTCCAATATAGTAACATCCCATAAACACACCCTTGGCAGAGGAAAATTCAGTAAAATAGATTTCTCACATGCAATTTGCCAGTCCAGGAGGAAAGAACACCAAGACAAAACTCTGACAGTGAGAGACGGAGAGAACTCAAGTGCTTTGCTACAGCAGGGAGAGATGTACAGCAGCTTCCAACCCCCATACTGAAAGCGAAACTAAAAATGTGATTCTGTGGGAGCTTGACCCCACCCCTTCAGGCTGCTTCTATTGTTCAACTTTAAAAAAACCCCAAGGCCTCACAAACTGTTTGTTTTATTGGCTTGGAACAGACTGCTTGTCACTCCATCTCAACCTCTCTTCATTAAAACAAAAACCCAGGACAAAATACGCATGTTAGTATCATCACACTGGGGGCTCAGCTCTGGAATTCAAGTCTTAACCCTTTCCTTCTCTCAGCCTCTCTCTCGTCCCGTAAAGTGCCCCCTAAAACATAACCCACTTCATTGAGACAGTGGTGATGAGCAGTGTGTTCCAAGCCAATATAGTAAGCAACTTGTGAGACCTTGAATTTTTTTTTTTAAAGTTGGAACAAGAGATGCAACCTGAAGGGGTGGGATCAAGCTCCCATGGAGCCAGGAGTTTAGCTTAGCTTTCAGTAGTTTTTGGGGTTTGGGAGCTACTAGATACTTGTCTCTTCTGCAGAAAAAGACTTGAGTTTTCTCTCACTGTCAGAGTTTCTCTTGATGATCTTTCCTCCTAGACTGGAGAATTGCATGTCTTCAATTTCTTTTACTGAATTTGCCTTTGCCAAGGGTGTGAATATGTGATGTTACTGTATAATTCCAAAATGATATTCATGTGACCTGAAGCTGCTGGTTTGTTTGAAACCCCTTTAGGGCACAGTTTCAGGGTGAAGGGCTGACCCGTTAGAACTGAGATAAGGAGGAATTTCTTCAGCCAGTGGGTAATGAATCTGTGGAACCACAAAGGCCAAGTCATCAAGTGTATTTAAGAGAGAAATTGATAAATTCTTGATTAGTGAGGGAAGAATGAGGTTGATATAAACATATCAGCCATGATCAAATGGTGGAGCAGACTCAATGAGCTGAATGGCCTATTCTGCTCCAAAATCTTATGGTCTTAACTATGCAGCTTTGACTTTTGTTTGTCAGACTGTTGGTAACACCCAAAGAGTGAGCACCTTCAGGGTCAGCTAAACATATGCATCTGATCTCAGCATCTGCTAAAAGTTTGATTTCTGGAAATAAACCTGCATCTTGCTGTGAAATTAGTCGATCTGGAACTTATCACTGTGCTCCCTTCACCAGCTGTTTCAATGAATTTGAGCTCAAATGACAGATATCATTGTGGATAATGAGTCCTGGGAGATTCCAGAGGACATCGACTTAACTGAATTCTCATTCATTTCAGGCAATTCTGACATCTTTCATCTCAAGCAACTTTTAAATTCTCTCCTTTCTATTTCCACTCTTGTGCGGATGTCTGTGCATGTGTCTCTGCGTGTGTCTGTATGTGCATGCACATGTACTTATGTGTGTGCATCTTCACATGCATGCGCATGTGCTTGTGCGAGTGTGTATATGCATGAAAGCATGCATCGCCTCAACACACCCCCTGAGCTTTTGATTGGAGTAATAAATTCCCCTTTGTTTCAACCCTCAGCAATTTCCTGCCAGTCATTTTCAAATCGGGTTTCACGAAATGGATTCGGAGGATCACATACCCTCCTGCTGTTAAGAGCGAAAAGGATTTAGGAAAAGAAACATTTTAAAAACTGAAAGCAAAAGCAGAAATTGCTGGGAAAACAGATGCTGATTTCTCTCCACAGAAGCTGCCAGACCTGCTGAGTTTTCAGAGCACTTTCTGCCTTTGTTTCTGATTTCCAGATTCCACAGTTCTTTCCATTCAATTGGTACAGACAGGAGAAGAGGACATTCAGCTAAACATAATTCACCCTGTGGCTATTGCTTACCATTGGGGAAGTGTAATATCTGTGTAAGATATTGATGAAGTCAGTAATTGTTAGCATACCTGCAGAGAGTGGAAAAGTTACATAGAGAGAGTTAGCATCAACATACACAGGACAAGTGACTGAGAGAGTTAGAGAGGCAGATTGACTGTAACTCGACCACCTCCTCCTTACTATGATGAAACAAATGCTCAATGTCAACCCAGACAGACCAGTTACAAAATCCTATTGACACCCAAATAACGTTTTGAATTATTCAGTGACTCTGTACAGTGCTTCTGATCATTGAGCAGGACATTAAGGCTCTAACCCAGGTACCTCTAGTTGGGCAGCACAGTGGCTCAGTGGTTAGCATTGCTACCTCTTTGCGCCCTTGGGTGACTGTCTGTCTGGGGTTCGCTCATTCTCCCAGTGTCTGTGTGGGTTTCCTCTGGGTGCTCCAGTTTCCTCCCACCGTCCAAAGATATGTGTTCAGTGGGTTAGCCAAAGGAAATGCAGGGTTACAGGGATAGGGTAGGGGGATGCCGGTTCTGGGTGGGATGGTCTTTGGAGGGTCGGTGTGGACTTGATGGGACAAATGGCCTGCTTCCATGCTGTGGCGATCCTATGATACAGGAGAGTCTCAGTCACAGTGATGCCAGGAAACCGGGAGGAAAAGGCAACTTGACTCATTGTACTTAATCATTGAGAAATCCGAAACCGCCCCCACACTCTTCAAATGTACTGACTACAACCATTGAAACTCTACAGTGCAGAAAGAGGCCATTCAGCCTACTGAGTCCAAAACAACCCTCCGAAGAGTATCCCACTCTCTCATCCACCCCACCCTACTCCCAACCCCCCACCCACAAAACCCTGTAACCCTTCATTTCCCATGTCCAATCCACCTAGATTGCACATCGTTTGGGCTGTGGGAGGAAATTGGAGCACCCTGAGGAAACCCATGCAGACACAGGGAGAATGTGAAAACTCCATACAGACAGTCGCTTGTGGGTGGAATTGAATACAGGTCCATAGAGCTGCGAGGCAGCAGTGCTAACCACTGAGCCACTGTGCAGTATGGGACAGAAAAGGATGGTCCTTCACTGGCCATCACAATTTAAGGATACAGAGTAAACCAGTTAGGACTGAGATGAGCAGAAATGTCTTCACCAAGGGAGTGGTGAGCCTGTGGAATTGTCTGTCACAGAAAGCAATTGAGGCCAAAACATTGAGTGTTTTCAAGAAAGAGTTAGATATAGTTCATAGGGCTAAAGGGATTAAAAGGTATGGGGAGAAAGCAAGAACAGAGACTGAGTTGGATGATCGACCATGATCAGATTGAATGACAGCGTCAGAGTCATACAGCACGAAACTGATCCTTCGGTCCAATCCATCCATGCCAACCAAGTTTCCCCAAACTAAACTAGTCCCACTTGCCTGAACATTTCCTATTCACGTTCCTGCCCAAATCTCTTTTAAATGTTGCGACTGTACCTGCATCTACCACTTCCTCTGGCAGTTCATTCCACATTCAAATCACCCTCTGTGTGAAGAAGTCTCCCCTCACATCCCTTTTAAATCTTTCTTCTCTTATCTTAAAAATATGCCCCTCTAGTTTTGACCTCCCCCAGCACTAGGGAAAAGACCTTGGCTATTCACCTTATCTATGCCCCTCATGATTTCATACACCTCTATAGGGTCACCCCTCAACCTCCTACGCTCCAGTGAAAAAGGGTCCCAGCCCATGCAGCCTCTCCTTATAACTCAAACCCTCCAGTCCCAGCAACATCCTGGTAAATATTTTCCAAACCCTCTCCAATTTAATGATCTTCTGTACCGAGGAGATGCAGGCTGTGGGGTGGTGCTTCCTTCATTAACCAAACATGACCTACACTACAATTTGCCAAAACATTTGATGATAGGCTTATGATTCAGTCTGGGCTGAATTCCTGTCTCTGAGTCTCACTCCAGAGATCTAAGGGCAGAAATGTTGCCGGAAATGCAGGATTTGAGCGAAAGGGAGAGGCCAAATAGGCTAGGGCTATTTTCCCTGGTGCGTCAGAGGCTGAGGGATGACATTATACAGGTTTATGAAATCATTGAGGGCAGGGATAGGGTGAACAGTCAAAGTCTTTTCCCCAGGGGAGGGAGTCCCAAACGACAGGGCATTGCTTTAAGGTGAAATGGAAAAGATTTAAAAGGAACTTAAAAGGTAACTTTTTCACACAGACGGTGGTGCGTGTATGGAATGAGTTGTCAGAGGAAGTGGTGGAGGCTGGTACAATTACAACATTTAAAAGGCATCTGGACGGGTATATGACTAGGAAGGGTTTAGGGGGATATGAGCCAAATGCTGGCAAATGGGATTAGATTAAGTCAGAATATCTGGTAGGTGTGGATGAGTTGGACCGAAGGGTCTGTTTCTGTGCCATACATCCCTATGATTCTGAATCTAAGCCTAATGCTTTAGTGGAGTACCGTGGGAGTGCCACAGTTGTCATGGATGCCATGCTTCCCTTGAGAAAGTAAACTAGGGTCTCTCCTACTTTGTCAGGGGGAATGTAAAAAATCCTGTAGTCACTACTTCAATGAACATCGCCTGGTGTCCGATTCATAAATCAAAAAAAACAGGGATGAGGGCATAAATTTGAAGTGATGTGCAAACGAAGCAGGGATGATGCAAGGAAAATCTCTTCCACAGAGTGAGGAACTCCACTGCCTGTTGGAAACATGGAGGAGGCAGGGTCAATGAGGCATTCCAGAGGGCACTGGATGTTTTGGTATTTGGGATAGTAATGGTGTGCAGGGATATGGGTAGGAGGCAGGAGACTGGGCAATAGAACTGGCCTGGAAAATAGAGATAGTTCAGGTGTGATGGGCCAAATAGCCTCCTCCTGCTCTGTAATAATTCTGTGAATCTGTGGTTATTTCTCCCTGAACAAACATCACTGAAACCAATCACTGTCTGTGGGATCTTGCTAGGTACTGCATACTGTAAGTTTACTGCCGTGTTTCCCACATTGCAACAGAGACCAACTTCGTAAGCAATGCATGGCCTGCTCTGGGGACACCCAGTATCATGAGTAGGTGCTACAGGCATGCAAGTCATGATGCCAATTGCCAATCAATTCTCACCGACAATTAAATCGCATAAGATGAAGCTCTGCTCCCATCATGGTCGAATGGATGGGTTTAAGACTCACCGACGAAGCACTGCTCCTTACTGTTCCAGAGTGGAGCTGCTCTAACCCCGTTTGCGACCATCGCCAAGAACGCTTTCTTCACCTGTGCAGAAACCAGAGCAAACCCTCAGCTTTTCTCCCGTTCAGGGTCATTTCCCCACATTCCCCTGCACCCCCAACGCCCCCCCCCCCCCACCCCATTGGCCCCAAGAACATGTCTTGGCTTGTGCCAATGATTTGTCTGTTTATCGCTCAGTACAAACACCTCTGCAGCAGGTAGGCAACGAACCTCTGGCTGAGAGGTGGGGACACCAGAGGCGTAGAGTCATACAGCACGGAAACAGATCCTTTGGTCCAACCCATCCATGTCTGCCAGTTTGGCCCAAACTGAACTGGGTCCACTTGCCTGTGTTTGGCCCATATCCCTCTATTTCCTATTCATGTACCTGTCCAAATGTCTTTTAAATATTGTAACTGTACCTGCATCTACCACTTCTTCTGACAGTTTATTCCATGTACAAACCACCTACTGTGTGAAAACATTGACCCTCAGGTCCCTTCTAAATCTTACCCCTCTCACCTTAAACCTATGCCCCCTAGATTTGGACACCCCTGCCCTAAGGAAAAGACCTTGGCTATTCACCCTATCCATGCCCCTCGTGATTTTATAAATCTCTCTAAGGTGACCTCTCAGCCTCCTACACTCCAGAGAAAAAAACTTCCCAGCCTATCCAGCCTCTCCCTATAACTCAAACCATCCAGACTGAGTAACATCCTTGTAACATTTTTCTGCACCGTTTCCAATTTTATAATATCCCTCTTATAGCATGGAGATCACAACCGTACGCTGTGTTCTAAAAGTGGCCTCACAAATGTCTCGTACGTTCGTAACACGACATCCCAATTCCTATAGAAAAGAACTGTGGATGCTGTAAGTCAGGAACAAAAACATAGTTGCTGGAAAAGCTCAGCAGGTCTGGCAGAATCTGTGAAAAAAAAGTCAGGGTTAACATTTCGGGGCTGGTGACCCTTCCTCAGATGCTGCCAGACCTGTTGAGCTTTTCCAGAAACTTCTGTTTTTGATCCCAATTCCAATACTCAGTCCTCTGCCCAATGAAGGTAAGTGTGCCAAATGACTTCTTTACCACACAGTCTACCTGTAACACCACTGACTACAATGTGCTATAAGGGTAATTAAAGATGGGCAAGAAATGCTGGTCTTTCCAGTGAACCCACGTCCCATAAAAGAATGAAGGGAGAGAGGAACACCCTCCCTCGCTGACACTGCCCAACCCCTTCTCTCACCTGCAAAGTTGTATCAATCACGACGAGCTTAGAACTGGTTGGGATCACATCATAGCACTGATGTGCTTTCATAAAATTCATATAGATGCTAGCATCAGGTTCCAGTCCTGTAGAGGAAGAAATCATGTCAGATAAGAACATAAGGACAGAAGGAATAGGGGCAGGAGTAGGCCATCCAGCCCCTTAAGCCTGCTCCGTCATTCAATAAGATCATGGCTGATCATTTCATGGGCTCTGCTCCACTTGCTTGCCCGTTCACAATAACCCTTAATTCCTTTACTGTTCAAAAATCTGTCTATCTTTGCCTTAAAAAACATTCAATGAGGTAGCCTCAACTTCAAGAAATTCCACAGATTCCCAACCCTTTGGGTGAAGTTCCTCCTCAACTCAGTACTAAATGTGCTCCTCATTATTTTGAGGCTATGCCCCTTAGTTCTAGTGTTTCCCACAAGAGGAAAGAACTTATCTGTTTCAACTTAAATATTCCCTTCATAATTTACATGTTTCTATAAGATTCCCCCTCATTCTTCTAAATTCAAATAAGTATAGTCCCAGTCTACTCAGTCTCTCCTCATAATCCAACCCTCTCAACTCCAGAATCAATCCAGTGAACCTCCTCTGCATCCTCTCTAGTGCCAGTACATTCTTTCTCAAGTAGGGAGACCAAAACCGCACACAGTACTCCAGGGATAGTAGGAACTACAGATGCTGGAGAATCTGAGATAACAAGATGTAGAGCTGGATGAACACAGCAGGCCAAGCATCATCAGAGGAGCAGAAAAGCTGACATTTGGGGCTTAGACCCTTCTTCTGAAGAAGGTGTTCATCCAGCTCTACACCTTGTTATCTCAGATTCTCCAGCATCGGCAGTTTGTAATATTTCTGTAACAGATATCCCATGAATGGTGTTGGACAATCTAAGGGTGAGGTTGAGGGAGATCAAAGGGCTGTGGGGGAGGGGGAACTTCATGCTTGACGTTATTCCATCCTTGACTGGAGCAAGGACCTGATTGCAGTGGTGGTAGGGATCTTCACAGGAGGTTAGCTTCGTGAAGATATCTGGTATGCCTTTGCTCCTCTGAGAGTAGAGAAGCAATTTTGCTGAGTGACATGTTTCCTTTATCGGTGCTGGGTTTCACTTTTGAGGAGATCAGATGATCTGTCGTCAAGTGTAAAGTCAAAGCAGATGACAGAGAGTAACAGGGAACAAGTGACCAAAAGTGAAACTTGGTGGAGGTAGCTATTACGAGGGGGCATGATTTTAAAATGAGTGGAGGTATTTATAGGGGAGACATCAGAGGTACGTTCTTTCCTCAGATAGTGGTAGGGGCGTGGAATGCTTTGCCGGGGAGGGTAGTGGTGTCGGCCTCATTAGGGGCATTTAAGCAGCTATTAGATAGGCATATGGATGATAGTATAAGGTAGGCATGGAGGTTAGACAGACCTTAGGATTAGGGTAAAAGTTCGGCACAACATCATGGGCCGAAGGGCCTGTACTGTGCTGTACTGTTCTGTGTTCTATGTTCTATATTAAATCAGCATGGGGAGGAGAGGTTGTATCAGTGAACTGCTTTTAGCCCCTCTTCTAATGATTGTGTGACTAGTAAAGTCACCTCCTGACTCCCCAGAACATGCCCACCATCAACTCCTATGAAAGAGATCGTTGTCCGCACCCAATCCATCAGATACTGCCTGACTGTACTCTCTCATTCACTCACACTGCTTCTGACATCTTTGATTTCAAATCATTTTTAATTTGTAATATCTCACCTTTTTCTATCTCTTGGATGTGGTTTAGTTTATTCATTTATGGAAAGTGATTGCCCGTTCCTAATTGCCCAGAGAGCAGTTCAGAGTCAACGATATTGCTGTGTGTCTGGAGTCACATGTAGGCCAGACCAGATAGGGATTACAGTATTCTTCCCTCAATGACATTAGTGAACCAGATGGGTTTTTCCAACAATTGACAATGGTTTCATGGTCAACATTAAACTCTTAATTCCAGATATTTATTGAATTCAAATTCAAAATTCCACCGTCTGTCGTAGTGGGATTCAACCCCGGTTTTCTGGGACATTAAAAACCGAGAAAACTGCGGATGATGGAAATCAGAAACAAAAACAGAAATTGCTGGAAAAGCTCAGCAGGTCTGGTGGTTTCTGTGGAGAGAAATCAGAGTTAACGTTTCGGGCCCCATGATCCTTTGCTCGGAATAGCTTCCCCACCCCCCCACACAATATCCCCACACCATTCTGAGGAAGGTCACTGAACCCAAAATGTTAACTCCTGGGACATTACCTGGGTCTCTGGATTAGTGATAATTGCATGAGGCCATCACATCCCCTGAAACATGTGTGCGTGCATGTGTATGCGTGTATGTGTTTCTGAGACTGTGAGCAGAAGCGAGCAGGAGTGAATAAGAAGGATATTATTAAGCCAGAGAGGTTTCAGAAAAGATTTACCAGGATGTTGCCGGGACTAGAGTGTTTGAGTGAGAAGAGGAGCCTGGATAAGCTGGGACTATTTTCCCTGGAGCATAGGAGGCTGAGGAGCTATCTTATCGAGGTTTATAACATCCTGAGGGGCATAAATAAGGAGAATAGCAATGGTCTGTTTCATGGGGTTGGGGAGTTCAAAACTAGGCAGCATAATTTTAAGGTGAGAGGAGAAAGATTTAAAAGGGATCTGAGGGGTAACTTTTTCACGCAGAGAGTGGTTCATGTGTGGAATGAGCTGCCAGAAGAAGTGGTGGTTGGACGTACAGTTACAATATTTAAAAGATGTTTGGACAGGTACGTGAATAGGAAAGGTTTAGAGGGATATGGCTAGTTTAGTTTGGGGAACTTGGTCGCTATGGACAAGTTGCACCGAAGGGACTGTTTCAGTGCTGTATGACTCTATTCCTTCATCACCACACCCCATGAGGTTTTCAATGCAGAAATAAACAGCCTTTTGCCTTAACTCTGAAAACCTTTCAGTGGGTCATTTTTAAACTGGGTTTTACAAGCTGAATTTGAAGGAACACGTTACTGCCTGCTGTTCAGGGCAAAAAGGAGATAGTAAGAACAACATTTTAAATAACAGCACTTGTCAGAGACAGGAGAGGGGGTGTGGCACTGCAGTACCTCAACACCAGGGCAAAGCAGCTCTCTTGATTGCCACCCCATCCATCACTTTCAGCGTTCACTCCCTCTATCACTGACACACCGTGGCAGCAGCGAGTACCATCACGGGGAGAAGGTGAGATATTGTTACTGGACCAGTGATCCAAAAGCCCAGGCTAATGTTCTGGGAACAAGGCTTCAAATCCCACCATGGGAGTTGGTGGAATTTAAATTCAATGCAGAAATCTTGCTTCAGTAACAGTGTCTATGAAGCCATCATTAATTTTTATAAAAACCCAAGTGGTTTATTAATGCCTCTGAGACAAGGACACCTGCCATCCTTATACCATTGGCCTACGTCTATCTCCAGATCCACAGCAATGTGATTCCTGACAGACAAAGGGGCGATGACTGTTAACTACCTTCTGAAATGGCCTAACAAGTCACTCAGAATAAAGAAATTTCTACAAAAGGCATTGCAGTAACTTGCCAAGGCTCCACACACCTTCCAAAGATGTAACCTCTCCCATCCAGAAGGACAAAGGCAGCAGATACATAGGAATACCATCATCTACAAGTTCCCCTCCAAGCCACTCACCATCCTGACTGGGAAATATATTGCCATTCCTTCAGTGTCACTGGGTTAAAATCTTGGAATTCTCACCCTAAGAGCATTGTGGGTCAACCTACGGCACATGGACTGTGAAATAACTCTACAGAGGCCGGTATCCCATCACCAAATCACCTTTTATTTACACATGGAGAATCCTTGACACTGATCCAGCTCCCTCAGGGCCAGGTCTCAGTGTAAACAGAACCTCTGGCACTCAAGAGTGATACAGCATTGATTTTTTAACAGACGCTTCGGCCCAACCCAGTCCATGCTGACCATAATCCCAAACTAAAATAGTCTCACCTATCTACAGTGGCCCATATCCCTCCAAACATTTCTTTTTCATGTACTTATCTAAATATCTTTTAAATATTGTAATCCACATCCACCATTTCCTCTGGAAGTTCATTCCGCAAACCATTTGTCAGCCAGGGCTCCCTGACTGGACCAGATTAACAGCCCCAATCAGGGAGCTCATATTCTACGAGGTCCACTTGGCTGGACTTGTTACTGTCACTACAGATTATTGTGGCTCCAGGAGGCAGCTCACCGCCACCTTCTCAAGGGCAATAAGGGACAGGTAATAAAGACAGGCCTAACTTGCGACAACATGTAAAGAATTTTTTAAAAATGACATACCAAGATATAACTATAAATATACAAACAGATAGAAATGATGGGTTTATCAAGCCTGTGCCTCATGATGGCTGGATCGTCATAACTAGATACTCCCAGAGGTTCATTGATGTTCATTTGTGTATTCTCAATGAGCATTTAACAGAGCTTCAAATATTGACTTCAAAACATAACGTAATTCAAAAATCTAGAACATTCAGTCAGATGATGGATCTTAAGATATTATTAACTCTCAGAATGTGAAAGGCATCTGATTTATAAATAAAGATTCACTTTGCAGAGCCAGCCTTTTTAATCCCTGGGCCCCTTTAAATAGAGCTGTTGGACTCACCAATATTGTCAGGCAGAAACTTCTCAAACAGACTGCTGTCCAGATCCCGAAGCTGAACAACAGAAAGAAGGGTGCAGATTATTTATGTGTTTATTTATTTTTAATCAGCCTGTTCTGACATGGTTTGGCACAGCCCCAGGCTAAGTGGGTCTTGAAACACTTTAGGAAGCAGTGAAGAGCATCCAGGTAACATCAGCTGTGTGCGGAATCAATCAGACATCAGAGTAAACACACACTCATTCACTCACTCACACAAACACACGCACATTCTCACATTCATTCTCTCTCTCCCACACACACACACGCACACACATTCTCACATTCATTCTCTCTCTCCCACACACACACACACACAC
>JAHRHZ010000145.1:89289259-89329441 GCA_024137785.1 Ginglymostoma cirratum | reverse complement strand
CTCCTACAGTCAAACCCCACCTCCTCACACACGCATTCTTTTGACAATAACTGAAGTTATGAATAAGAAATGTGTGGGGTCAGAGAGACAGAGAATGAAAGAAGGACTTATCAAGAGATGTGCAACAAAAGGTGAACAATGTGGAAGAATATGTGAATAAAGAGAAAAGGAGATGATGGGCTGAAAGGCGTCCTGTGTGCTGTGTGAACCTGACTGTGGGTGAGTAAGTGCAGAGTTACAGAGTGACCCTAAAGAGAAGCCCAGAGAAAGCCAGCAATGTGGGTCAAGTTGGAGAGGCGCTACTGTCAAAAAGATCAGATCTGTGTCAGCAAGAAAAATAGGAAAGGTAAAATGGGGCTCACAATAAAGTGTCTTCTTCCCTATTTGGAGATAAGGAAGAATGAAGGCTGTACATGTGCACAAACGTGGTGGGGAGGGAGAGAAAGTGTCATGAAAAGTTTCCGAGCTACAGGTAATGTGTGGAGAAAGAGATGGAACAACTTGTATTTGACATGACAGGTGCACGAGGGTAACACGCAGCCTGCATTGCTCCGTTACTCCTGACTCTTCTGTAACATCCATAGGCCCACTTCCATTACTGACCTCACTTCATGAAAAACATTGGCTTTAAAATGAGCACTCAGATTTGATCTGCCCCTTGGGAAAAAATATTAGACACAGTCCAACTACGGGGAAGCTGAGAGAGAGAAAGAAAGAAACAGAGCAAAAGAAATGGGAGTGTTGAATTGTGTTGCAAATACAGTAAGGGACAATGAGAGAGACAGAGAGAGATAGAAGGAAAAGTGACAAGTACAAATCAGATAAAAAAAACAGATCAGCAGCCTGCACGAGGGAGAGAGAGAGACAGAAAGAGAGTAAGCAGGGGAAAGCAACAGAAAGTACTGCTCAGAAAGTTAAATACAACACCTAGGAGGGCAAAATGACAAGGCACTGCTAGCACTAACTCTTCATTGTACAATACCGGTACCTGTTCTATTGGTTCCTCACTAGTTCCTTGCATTCTGTCCCTGGCTTGCTTGGTAGTGTTAGAGTTTAAACTTCAATGTACTACCAGGCTTTCATTCCTGATCTGGAATGCAAACAGCTTGCTTCATTGCCTAATTTTGTCACACTTGCTAAGCAGACTTGTTTGGGAGCTCTCCTTACTGGGACAGAGTTGCCTGCAGCTCACTGCATACATACCAGAGCTCCCCTGCGTGCTCAGCCGCACACCACTCAATCACTGAAAGCTCAAGCTCAAATCGCAGGCCGCAGCGAACCATTTGAGTTTATAGGATGTCCCAATAACTGAGAAACTCAGGTGGTGCATAATGGATACCTGGGAGTGATTTGCAGGCTGGAATATCTAATTGCAGAGTTAAGAAGATTGTTTAATTGTCAAATAATGATTTGATTCTATTTGTTATTGTCACACAGAAACAGGATACAGTGAAATGTTTTGTTTTGTGTGCTATCTAGACAAATCGTACCTTAAATAAGGGGGATAGAACAGACTGCAGAATATAGTGTTACAGCTACAGAGAAAGTGCAGAGAAAGATGAACTCTTATATATGAGAGGTCCATTCATAAGTCTAATAACAGCGGGGAAGAAACTGTTCTTGAATCTGTTGGTACGTGTTTTCAATTTTATGTATCTTCTGCCCGATGGAAGATGGTGGAGGAGAGTATAACCAGGGTGGGAGGGATCTTTAATTATGTTGGTAGCTTTCCCGAGGCAGTGTGAAGTGTAGGTAGAGTCAGGGATGGAAGGCTGGTTTTTATGATAGACTGGGCTGTGTTCACAACTCTCTGTAGATTGCGGAGCCTCTGGCAGATCAGGTGCCATAACAAGCTGTGATACATCCGGATGGGATACTTTCTATGGTGCACAGTGGCTCTGTGTTTAGCACTGCTGCCTCACAGCGTAAGAGATCTGGGTTTGATTCCACCCTTGAGTGACTGTGTGTGTGGAGTTTGTGCATTCTCCCTCTGTCTGTATGGGTTTCTATAAGGTGCTCCCGTTTCCACTCACAGTCCAAAGATGTGCAGGTTAGCGGGTGCTGGCCATGGGAAATTGCCCATAGTGCCCAGGGAAGTGTTGGCTACGTGGGTTAACCATGGGAAATGTAGTGTCACAGAGATAGGGTAGGGGGTTGAGTCTGGGTGGAGTGCTCTTCAGAGGATCAGTATGGACTTAATGGGCTGAATGGCCTGCTTCAGCACTGTAGGGGTTCTATGCATTTATAAAAATTTGTAAGAGTTATTGCAGGCACGTCAAATTTCCTTCGCCTGTTGAGGTGTTGGTGAGCTTTCTTGACCATTGTGTCAACATGGATAGACCAGGATAGATTGTCGGTGATATTTACTCCTAGGAATATGGTGCTCTCGACCATCTCCACCTCAGCACCATTGACACAGACAGGGGCGTACCCTCCACTCCACTTCCTGATGCCGATGACCTGCTCCTTTGATTTGCTGACATTGAGGGAGAGATTGCATTCTTTACACAATGCCACTAAGCTGTCTATCTCTTTCCTGTATTCTGTCTTGTCACTGTTTGAGAGCAAACCCACTATGTTGGTGTCATCAGCAAATTTATAAATGGAGCTACTGCTGAATCTGGCCACACAGTTGTCAGTGTATAAGGAATACAGTAGGGTGCTGAGTATGCAGCGTTGCGGGGCGCGGGGTTGAGGATTATTGTGGGGGAGGTGTGGTTGTCTATCCTTACTGATTGTGGTCTGTGGGTCAGGAAGTCTAGGATCCAGTTGCAGAGAGGGGAAGCAGAGTCCTGGGTCTCCCAGTTTGGCAATGAGTTTGTTTGGAATTATGGTGTTGAAGGCAGAACTAAACTCAATAAATAGGAGTCTAGCATTGGTGTCCTTGTTATCCAGATATTCCAGGGATAAGTATAGGGTCAGGGAGATGGTGTCTGCTGTGGACCTATTGTGGCAGTAGGCAAATTGCAGTGAATCGAGGCAATCTGGGAGGGTAGGATTGATGTGGGCCATTACTAACCTCTCGAAGCACTTCTTAACGATGGATGTCAGAGCCACTGGACAGCAGTCATTAAGGCACATTAAGGTCATTAAAGTGAGTGAATTAAAGACTTATTTGAGGTATTCCTATGGTTTATACATAGAACAGTGTGTACCATTAGGATCCCCATAAAGACTGATAATTTTTGATGCCAAAAAATTTGTTTTTTATAACTATTCACTTTTCAATATATTTATCTGTTTAGAGAAGGTGAAATTGCTGGAGAAAATCAGAGGGTCTGGCAGCATCTGTGGAGAGAGAGTCTTCAAGGTACGGATACGAGCAGGAAAGGAAGATATGATATCAAGAGAGACCAGCATAGGAACAAAAAGCTAGCAAATTGAGTAAAGAAGAGAATAGCCAAAATACGAACTGCTGGAGAAACGCAGCAGCTTTTTTAATTCACTCATGGGATGCAGGTGTCGCATTTATTGCCCATCCCTAGTTGCCCTTGAGAAGGTGCTGGTGAGATTCCTTCTTGAACCGCTGCAGTCCATGTGCTGTGGGTTGACCTGCAATGCCATTAGGGAGGGAATTCCAGGATTTTGACCCAGCGAAAGTGAAGGCTCGAATCTCACAGTCTTCCCAACTTGGTGTTCTGTTGGATTTCTCCCACACCAATCACAATAACAGTAAAATATGGACAATCAAACACATGTTTTAACACCTTGAACCTTCATGGATTAAAATGCTTCCAAATCTGAAGAACCATGGGTGTAAACTGGCTGCAGCAATCTCAAGACCAAAACTCAACACACAGCTTCAGTACAGGGTATCCTGAATGGGTTCCTTTACAGCCGTATGATCCATGATCACTTTAATAGAGGATCTGAAGAACAATGGGTAAGTTATCTGTGAAAGAGATAAAAGGTACTGCAGATGCTGGAGAATCCGAGATAACAAGCATGGGGCTGGATGAACACAGCAGGTCAAGCAGCATCATAGGAGCAGGAAAACTTGACGTTTCGGGCCTAAACCCTTCATCAGAAATGGGGGCGGGATGATGTTAGTAGATAGGAGATGGGGGTGTGGCTTGAGGTGAGAGGAAAAACAGGTTAGGGAGGTGGAGATGAGCTGGGCTGGTTTTGGGATGCAGTTGGGGGAGGGGAGATTTTGAAGCTTGTGAAATCCACATTGATGCCATTGGGCTGCAGGGTTCCCAGGCTGAATATGATTTGCTGTTCCTGCAGCCTTCGGGTGGCATCACTGTGGCATTGCAGGAGGCCCAGGATGGACATGTCATCTGAGGAATGAGAGGGGGAGTAGTTGTTTGTTGCGAACTGAGCGCAGGTGTTCTGCAAAGCGGTCCCCAAGCCTCTGCTTGGTTTCCCCGATGTAGAGGAAGCCACAACGGGTACAGCGGATGCAGTATACCACATTGGCAGATGTGCAGGTGAACATCTGCCTGATGTGGAAAGTCTTCTTGGGGCCTGGGATTGGGGTGAGGGAGGAGGTGTGGGGGCAGGTGTAGCACTTCCTGCGGTTACACGGAAAAGTGCCGGGTGTGGTGGGGCTGGAGGGGAGTGTGGAGCGGACAAGGGAGTCGCAGAGGGAGTGGTCCCTCCGGAAGACAGATAAGGGTGGGGAGGGAAAAATGTCTTTGGTGGTGGGGTCAGATTGCAGATGGCGGAAGTGTCGGAGGATGATGAGTTGGATCCGGAGGTTGGTGGGGTAGTATGTGAAGACGAGGGGGATTCTTTTTTGGTTATTATTGCGGGGACGGGGCGTGAGGGATGTGTTCCGGGAAATGCGGGAGACACGGTCGAGGGCGTTCTCGACCACTGTGGGGGGAAGTTGCGGTCCTTGAAGAATGAAGACATTTGAGATGTATGGGAGTGGAATGTCTCATCCTGGGAGCAGATGCGGCGGAGGCGAAGGAATTGGGAATAGGGGATGGCATTTTTGTAGGAAGGTGGGTGGGAGGAGGTGTATTCCAGGTAGCTGTGGAAATCAGTGGGCTTGAAATGGACATCTGTTTCTAGGTGGTTGCCCGAGATGGAGACAGAGAGGTCCAGGAAGGAGAGAGAAGTGTTGGAGATGGTCCAGGTGAACTTCAGGTTGGGGTGGAAGGTGTTGGTGAAGTGGATGAACTGTTCGAGCTCCTCGTGGGAGCACGAGGCGGCGCCGATGCAGTCATCAATGTAACGGAGGAAGAGGTGGGGTTTAGGGCCAGTGTAGGTACGGAAGAGGGATTGTTCCACGTAACCTACAAAGAGGCAGGCATAGCTTGGACCCATGCGGGTACCAGTTACCTGTAGCTGTTCCACACTGGTCATAGAAGTATCAGACACAGCTAGTGAAACATAGAAGATTCTGAGGGGTTCTGACAAGGTGGATGTGGACAGGATGTTTCCTCTTTTGGGAGAATCCAGGGGTTACTGTTTACAGGGAGGCGATGGCCTAGTGGTATTATCACTGTGCTGTTAATTCAGAGACCTAGATAGCATTCTGGGGACCCTGGTTCAAATCCTGCCACAGCAGATGGTGGAATTTGAATTCAATAAATACCTGGAATTAAGAATCTAATGATGACCAAGAGTCCTTTGCTGATTGTTGGAAAGACCCATTCGATTCACTAATGCCCTTTAGGGAAGGAAACTGCCATCCTTACCTGGTCTGGCCTACATGTGACTCCAGACCCACAGACAATGGGGTTGACTTGTAACTGCCCTCTGGGATGGACAATAAATGCTGCCTAGCCAGTGATGTCCTCATCCCATTAATGAATAAAGAGACAAAAAACAAGGGCCACCAATTTAACATAGAGACCATGAGGGTGTTTATGAACATCCAAACAAGTGACAAGAGCAGACCACTATGCCACTCTATACCATCATGGCTGATCTGATTTACTAGCATATTACCACTACTGGTGGGTTTGAGCTATAGCGAGATAGACTGGGACTGTTTTCCCTGGATTGTCAGAGGCTGAAGGGTGATCTTACAAAGGTTTATAAAATCATGAGGGGCATAGATAAGGTGTAATAGAAGGTCTTTTCCCCAGGGTATGGGAGCCCAAAACTATAGGGCATAGGTTTAAGGTGAGAGGGGAAAGATGTAAAAGGGACCTAAGGGACAACTTTTTCACAGAGGATGGTGTGTGCATGGAATGAGCTGCCAGAGGAAGTGGTAGAGGCAGGTACAATCACAACATTTTGGAGGAAATTTGGGCAGGTACATGAATAGGAAGGATTTGAAGGGATATGGGCCAAATGCAGGCAATTAGGACTAGTTCAATTTGGGAAACCTGATCGGCATGGATGAGTTGGGCGGAAGGGCCTGTTTCTGTGCTATATGACTCAATGGTTCTACATTCCTGCACATCCTCGATAATCTTTCATTCCCTTGGTCATCAAGAATCGATCTGTCTCTGCCTTAAAAATATTGTATCTTCCACCTGTTGAGGAAAGGAATTCCAAAGACTCATAAACCTCAGAGAGGACAAAACCTCTTCCTCATGATGCAGTGAATGCAGAATTAATGAGTAATGATGAGGCAATAGAGGATACATTCTTGTGAAACAAGGGGCTGAAAGATACTTGGGAGTAGGTGGGAAGGTGGAGTAATCAGCTCTGAGTCTGAATGAATGATACTGCAGGCTGGAGGGGCCAAATGGCCTGCAGCTACTCACAGATTTTATTCATAAGTTGATCACTCAGGACAGTGAGTAACGGAGTTGCTCTACATCAGGAAGCAACAGCTTTAGAAAATGTATTACCGCCACACTGTGATTAGGGTAATCCATTTGATGTGGCCTATCTGGACTTTAGAAAGCAGCAGCAGCATCAGTCTGGTCTGCACAATAAGAGCACAGGCAAAGGGCCGGCACGGTGGCTCAGTGGTGAGCACTGCTGCCTCACAGAGCTAGGGACCCGGGTTCAATTCCACCCTCAGGCAACTGTCCGTGTGAAGTCTGTATATTCATCCTGTGTCTGTGTGTGTTTCCGCCCACAGTCCAAAGATGTGCAGGCTTGGTGGGTTAGCCATGGGAAATACAGGGTCAGGGTAGGGGTGTGGGTCTGGGTGGGATGCTGTTCAGAGGGTCAACATGGGCTGATATGGAATGCTTTATCCCATATTATCTGAAGCGTGGAACATAAAAGCAGGGATGTTCTGCTGGAACTGTGTAAAACACTAGCTAGTCTCCAACCAGAGTACTGTGTGCAGTTCTGGTCACCATATTGCAGGAAAGATGTGATTGCATTGAAGAGGGTGCAGAAGAAGTTTACCAGGATCATCCTGAGCTATGAGGAAAGATTGGGCTGGCTTGGAGCAGCAGAGGTTAAGAGGAGACCTTTTAGAGGTGTATCAGATCATGACGGGCATTGATAGAGTGAATACTTTATCCATTAGCAAATGGGTCAATAACCAGGTGGCATAGATTAAGCTAAGCTGGGGGGGGGGTGCATCTTGCACCACAGCGGTAGTGTCCGTACACCTGGACCAGAAGGCCTGGGTTCAAGTCCCACCTGCTCCCGAGGTATGTGATAACATCTCTGAACAGGTGATTACAAAAACAGGTTAGATTAAAGATACAAAACTAAGTGGGGGGGGGGGGGGCGTCCCCTTGTGGTGCAGTGGTAGCATTCCTGACCCAGGGTCTGACCCTGCCTGCTCCAGAGGTGTGTAACTTCTCTGAACAAATTGATTACAAAACAAAGGAGGTTAAGAAGAGAATTGAGGAGAAACATTTTCATGCAGAGAGTGGTGAGAATTTGGAAGTCACTGCCTGAAAGGGTGGTTAAGTCAGAAACTGTTGTAAAATGTAAACAGTATTTAGGTATTCGCTGGCATTGCCATAGCTTCCAGGCCAAGTGCCTAATGCTGGAATATGAGATTAGTATAGTCAGATCTTTGGTACCCACTGCAGACCTGATGGGTCGAATGACCACCTTGTGTGCTGTAACATGTCCATGTGTCAGTACATCAATATGACTCAACAGGAATATTCATTGGTCAGAACATTGACCATAGGGTTTAGGACGTCATGTTGCGGCTGTACAGGACATTGGTGAGGCCTCTTTTAGAATACTGCCTACAAATCTGGTTACCCTTCTATTGCAAGAATGTTGTTAACCCAGAGATGATGTGAAGGTGCTGGTGTTGGACTGGGGTGGGCAAGGTCAAAAATCACACGATACCAGGTTATAGTCTACCAGGTTTATTTGAAAACACGAGCTTTTGAAGCTCGTGTTTTCAAATAAACCTGTTTGACTACAACCTTTTCTGATGAAGGGTTTAGGCCCGAAACGTCAAGTTTTCCTGCTCCTATGATGCTGCTTGGCCTGCTGTGTTCATCCAGCCCCATGCTTGTTATCTCGGATTCTCCAGCATCTGCAGTACCTTCTATCTCTGACTACAACCTGGTGTTGTTTGATTTAAGAGCTTAAGCTAGAGAGGTTGCAAAAAAAGATTTACATGGATGTTTCCGGGTCTGGAGGGTTTGAACTATACAGAGAGGCTGAATAGGCTAGGGCTATTTTCCCTGGAGCATCGGAAGCTGAGGGAAGACCCTATAGAAGTCTATAAAATCATGAGGGCATAGATTGGGTGAACAACCAAGGTCTTTTTTCCAGGGTAGGGGAGTCCAAAATCAGAAGGTAAAAGGTATAAGGTGACAGGGGAAAGATTTAAAAAGGACCAGAGGGTTTGCATGGGATGAGCTGCCAGAGGAAGTGGTGGAGGTTGGTACAATTACAACGTTTAAAATGCATCTGGATGGGTATGTGAATAGAAAGGGTTTAGAGGGATGTGGGCCAAATGCTGGCAAATGGCACTGGATTAATTTAGGATATCAGGTCAGCAAGGGCGAGTTGGACTGAAGGGTTTATTTCTATGCTGTATTATTCTACGACCCTATGCATGGATTGTCCCATCCAAGGTGGGAAAGTAAAAGCATGAACTGAATTGCAATCATGAACCACATGACAAGCCACACACAGTCAGAGTGCAGGTTTAGAAAGGGCCCCAGTCTAACCAAGAAATATTCAAATTGGCATTTGATGATTATTTGGATAGAAATAAATGCACAGGCTATGGCGAAAGGGCAGGAAAGAAACAGTACTGACACAAGGGGCCAAATGGTCTCCTATATCATGGCAATTCTCTGATTCTGTGCTCACTACAACATAACCAACACCTTACACCTGTATAACCCCTTGTTCCACTTTTAAACCATGTTTATTTCATACTGGTCACCCCTGAAACGTTTTTCTTCTCCTTGTAGTCACCTCTTAAAACCTACCTCTTTTCCTAAGCTTTTGGTCTCTGTTTCCGATTATTTATGAGAGTGTATTGCATTTTGTTCACTGACTTACTTTGACTCCCAGACAAGCTATACCTTTATTTTAAAATTCTCATCCTTGTTTTCAAATCCTTCCATGACCTAATCACTCTGTGATATCTTACAACTATCCAAAATATATAGAACCATAGAAATGAAACAATACAGCCAATCAGCTCATCTTGTCCATACATGCCCTGTTATAGGAGGGATATTATTAAGCTAGGGAGAATTTAGAAGAGATTTACCAGGATGTTGCCTGGAATGGAGGGCTTGAGTTATAAGGAGAGGCTGGATAGGCTGGGACCTTTCTCACTGGAGCGCAGGAGGTTAAGAGGTGACCCTACTGAAGTTTGTAAAATCATGAGGGGTATAGATATGGTTAATGGTAGGTGTCTTTTCCCTACGGTGGCGGATTTCAAGACTACTTTTATGGTGAGAGGAGACAAGATTTAAAAAAGATATGAGGGGCAAACGTTTTAGACACAGGTTCGTATGTGGAATGAACTGCCTGAGGAAGTGATGGATATGGGTGCAGTTACAACGTTCAAAAGGCACTTAGATAGGCACACGAATAGGAAAGGTTTGGAGGGATATGGGCCAGGAGCAGGTAGGTGGAATTAGTTTAGTTTGGGATTATTTTTGGCACGGATTGGTTGCACCAAAGAGTCAGTTTCAATGCTGAATGATTCAATGACTCTATATTCCTTTAACACTAACCTCTGGTGCATTCCTAATTATAAACACTCACTGTTAATGAACTTGTCTTCCTAGAAGCCCAGGCCCAACACTAGAATTTGCTCCTTACAAATCCCTACCTCTCCAATTTGCTTTCCACTTTCAAAGACTCTTGGGTATTCCTAAAAAAAAATGATGCATGCTGTTGAGGCTTATTGTCTTGTCCTCATCAGGACAATTTGCAATCTTGGCAGTTAACTATCAGTCATCATCTAACTGTTTACATGTCTAGCATATTAATGACTCAGATGAGGGAAGTGAATATGCTATAGCCTTGTTTGCAGACGACAGAAAAGTAGGTGGGTAAGGTGGAATTTGCAGAAACTTGGCAGATGGAATAATAATATGGGTAATTGTGAGGTTATGCACTCTGGCAAGAAGAATAAAGGGGAGAAATATTATTTAAATGGAGAAAGACTGCAGGAAGCTACGAGTCAGAGAGATTTGGAGTCCTCATCTGTGAATATTGAAAAATAAACATCCAAATTCAACAGGTAAGAAGGAAGGAAAATGGAATCAAAACCAGAAATTGCTGGGAAAGCTCAGCAGGTCTAGCAGTATCTGTGGAGATAAATCACAGCTAATGTTTCGAGGAAGGGTCATTCAACCTGAAATGTTACCTTTGATTTCTCTTCACAGACCTGCTGAGTTTTCCAGCAATTTCTGCTTTTGTTTCTGATTTACAGCATCAGCAGCTCTTACGGTTTTTGTGAGGCAATAGAATGCTGACCTTTATTTCAAAAAGAATGGAGTATAAAAATGAGGAGGTTTTCACGAAACTATGCAAGGCACTGGTTAAACAACAGATGGAGCAATGTGAGCAGTTGTGGGCCCCTTATTTAAAGAAAGATATACTGGCATTGGAGACAATCCAGAGAAGGCTCACTCAGCCGAGCATGGGTATGGAGAGACCGTCTTATGAGAAGAGGTTAAGACGGTCGGGCCTGTACTCGTTGGCATTTAGAAGAATGAGAGGTGACCTTATTGAAACCTTATTAAAATTCTGAAGGGACTTGACAAGGTAGATGCAGAAAGGTTGTCTCCCCTTGCAGAAGAATCTAACACCAGAGGGAATAATCTCAGAGTGAAGGCTCACCCATCTAAGACAGAGATGAGGAGGAATTTCTTCTGAAAAGAATGCATCAATGGAATTCTTTATCGCAGAGGCTGTTGAGGCTGGGTCATTGCATATATTCAGGGCTGAGATAGACAGGTTTTTAATCATAAAGCAAATCAAGAGTTATGAAGAAAGTGGAGTTATGGATTATCAGCTCATGATCTTATTTAACTGTAGAGTAAACTTGATGGCCTACTTCTTATGATTTAAACTGCTGTATTCTCCACGGCATTACATCTACCAGTTGGAGTCCATTTGCCAACCAATCAGCATGCTCTTCTCGTATAGTATATACATATTGTTTGTCTCTACATTGGTATTCTTATGAATTATCCTAATGAGTGTAAGATGACAGGTTTTGACAAAATGCGTCTTCCTTCAGAATTACTCAAGTTCTGACAGGCGAGAGGTCTCAAGTTCATATCCCAGAGGAGCTCAGATTTCCTTCTCTTCAGGAGAGGCGATGGCCTAGTGGTATTATCACTGGACTGTTAATCCAGACACCCAGATAATGTTCTGGTGACCTGGGTTTGAATCCTGCCACAGCAGATGGTTGAATTTGAATTCAATAAATATCTGGAACTAGGAATCTAATGATGACCGTGAATCCATTGCCAATTGTTGGGGGGGAAGGGAAAAACCCATCTGGTTCACTCATGCCCTTTAGGGAAGGAAACTGCCATCCTTACCTGGTCTGGCCTACATGTGACTCCAGACGTGCATCAATGTGGTTGACTTTGAACCGCCCTCTGGGCAATTAGGGATGGACAATAAATGCTGCCTGGCCAGTGACGCTCCCATTCAGTGAATGAATTTAAAAGAAAACTTTATGTCATAAAGTGTTGCTGTTCATGACACTCCTGTGAGATGTCTCAGGATGTTTCCACAATGTGAAAGGTTCTTTTCTAAATGTAGGTTGTTACATAAGGTGTTCTCATTGGATATTGGAGAAAACTGTCATGACTGTATAATCACTCAAATCAATCTGGGCTGAGGACAGATGGATGCGAATTGATCAATATCATTGCAGCGTTCTAACACTGTATCATTATCCCATCTACAGAACTGCACAAAGTACAGCCAATTACCATTCATCATGTTCCGCATAGCTCCCAGGCCAGTACTATTATATTTAGCACATTCTCCTCCCCCACTCCCACCATTGCTCCAGCTATATATAAAACATCTTGGAACTTGCAGTCCATTGCAATGTTACTCTTGCATGCAGGTTTGAAAACAAACCTTTGCATTTTGTTGCAGCAGACATTTTTGAACTGTGACAACCCAAATGCTTTCTTTTTTTAAAAAAAAGTACAAATCTTTCAATCAGAATAGTTTTCTTGACTCAACCTCCATAGTATCCAGCTTGGTATTCCAGACCGGTGCTCATAGGGTGCTGTATCGTTGAGAACTCCCATTTTTTTGGGATGCAATATGAAAAAGAAGTGCTGATTTTTCTCCTCCAACATACATTCAAGGTTGTAGGTGGGACTAATTTACTTTTGGAAATTTGTCTGACCTGGATGAGTTTGACCGAAGGGTCTGTTTCCATTCTGTATGACTCTATGTGAGCAAGACAGAAACCACCTGCCCCCCTCCACCCCGCCGAGTTGGACGTCATTCTTCTTGTAATCAAAAACTGCAAACAGCAGATGAATTAGTAATTCATCTCATGGAGGCAATTCAGAGGAGGTTCACTAGACTGATTCCAGAGACGAAAGGCTTATTGAAGCGAGATAGCATGACATGAATATTACATGCCACTTATCAGCCCAAGCCTGAATATTGCAAACAGACGGACTATTTCAGTACCCAAGGAAACGTAAATCATGCAATCAGTGAATATCTCCACTTGTGACCTGTTGGAGAAAAGCAGCTGAAGATGGCTGAGCCTAGCACATACCTCTGAAATTTCAAGGAATCTGTACTCAATCCTCAACTTTTTAAAACCAGAGGTGTCAAAACAGCTAAAGGAATTCATTGTGAGGAGGCATAGATATAAAGGGAGGAATCGATGTTCAGACATACAAAGCCTTGGTAAGATCACTTTTGGAATACGACATTCAGAATGTTTTGAACTTGGATGTACAGAACAGATTCGTTTTGAATCTGAGAAGGCTGGTTTGCACAAACTCAAGCTGAGGTTGAGGAATGATCTAAGAGATGGTTAAAATGACATTGGACAGATTACTGCAACTGCACAAGTTGTCCAGGAGGGTCATAGCTGCCGCAGTCTAAGAGACCCAGATTCGATTCCACTCTTGGGCAACTGTGTAGAGGTTGCATGTTCTCCCCATGTCAGTGTGGATTTGGTCTAGTTTCCTCCCATGTTCAACGATGTACAGGTTAGGTGGATTAGCTATGCTAAAATTGCCTCAGTCTCCAGGGGTCTGCAGGTTGGATGGGTTAGGCAGTTATTTAAAAAAGTAGGGTTAGAAGGTCAGGGTGGGATACACTCCAGAGGTTTGGTGCAGACTCTGATGGCCTCTTTCTGCACTGCATCCTAAGATTCACTTTGTTTCTTTCTCCATGTTGTTCAGTTAGCTACAATTATTTATTTTCAGCCTGCCCATTCCAGATTATCAATATCTTTTGATGTCTGAATTTATTCAAGACATGATGCTATGCCTGTGTAATTTCTATCACAAATCAAAGCTAACTCACTTGTCACCTAGTACACATTTCATGAGCGTTTGCTTGAGAGAACGAATCAATGGAATCACATTGGCAACAATAAGGAAATGAACAAAAGACAAGTCTTCAAAAAAACATTAGCTCCAAGATATATTTATTAGGATTCTTAAATTATTGCTCAGCTCAAAACTGCAGTCTCTCAACAGCTTCTGTACTGTTTGAAACCAATCTTGATCAGATCCTCGAATACTTCAAGAAATAGGTAAACATAAAGGCAGCAGACAAGTGCCAGAATACACAACATAGTTCTCAATTAGTAATTAACTTATTAAAAAGTCTGTTCGTGACAGAACAGAGTTCGAATGATTATAAACTTGCTTCTCAGTAAACATGTATCACATTTTGAGAAAAGCATCTATTCTCTTTGCTGCCCCCAGAACACAGCCTGCTGTGGCAGAAGATTTCGACCTGTGCCGGAGTCATTGCTGCAGCAGAGTGTGGTGCAGAAACAGAATCCACGGTAGAAGAAACAAAGACTGAACAACTCCCAGAATTTATGCGCGCTGCCACTCCTGTAAACAATTCTGTATACAAAAGGGGTTAAATTTGGTGATACCCAGCCCCTTGTTGGATTTCTCGCATAATTCCATAATATTTTGGAGTAGATAGATGCGGGACAGTTTGGCCGCACACAATTTAAAGCAGTCACAGACGTAAAAAGTGGGCGTGGATTCAGTTAACATTATTTCGATTGCTAGATTTAAAGCAAATGCAACATTTTCACTGTTGCTTTAGTATCACTATTTAACATACACAAATGTTTCTTAAAAACAAAATTTATTTGAATTATTCCCACAATGAAAGTTTGTCCATTACCTTAAATGGGGAAAAAGAGGGAGAAAGTAGAGGGAGAACATTAATTATTCTTGCAACAATGGGCTTACCATTATTAAACTAAAGCGCAACAGAAATCCCACAAAGCAGATATCACCTTACAATTATCATTTCACAGATAGTCAGTACTTCTTTCATTCCTAATTCACAGCAAACTTGTAAACATGTCAAATGCACAAGATCATTTAAATAATCTATTTTCTTTTGACTTGCATTGCATGGCCAAAGTCTACAGTGGAAAGTAGCTTGAGGAGTATAAAGTTGTGATCTTTTGTCTGATTCAAAAATACGTATTTTTTATTAGAGAAATCAACTGTAGAGAGAGCTGCCTCATGGCAATTACTACATTTACTGGAAGCAGCCACCAGTTATAGAAATATTGCAAGAGGACACTCCAGCACACGGCTGTGCCAGCATGGCTCAAACAGACAGTAGAGTCACCTGCCCCTTAACGTGTGTGTATGTTAACAGCAGCTGGTGAGCTGGCACAAGTTAACCTTATTTAGGAACTTCAGCAATTACTGTAGATGAGCTTACTTTTCATTCAGCCAGGAAAGGGTTAAAGGATGATGCGGATCAAGCAAAAATTCTTATAGGTAACCCCAACCTCTTGTCCCACACAAAAATTTGTCAAATAGACTAAACATGCTTCCTTCCCACTCCTTACAGAAGATTCCACATTTTTTATTAGACTGAGTGGAATAACAACCAGGAAATGAGAAACCTAAAATGGACGTGAAGCCCTCAACTGTTCACCTATGAAGTGATAAAAATCTGCACCCAAAAGCAAGAAAACTAAACCTCAACCCCATAAGGATCAGGCTCATTGTGCAATTCACATTTGATCAACTAGTATGTTTCCCTCACTACCTTTTCAACATTCACTGAAGACATTTGCCGTACTTGCAGATATTCCAATATCCCAGAAGTTTAACAAAAAGCTAAAGGCTCCTTCCTTTGATACAATCTTCCGACTTGCATTACTTGGCACCTTAGGAGTAGGGGAAGACCTGATCATCGGCTGCCATTCAATTCTACATATAGAGTTAAATTGCTGGGAAACGTCAAATCAACAAGAGTACTTCTATATCAGGAATTCTACCTTCAACCTTGTACTAAACCATATCACTTTAGTGAAAAGAAGAAACAGATGGCTACAAATACATTATGGTGGATTGGCCAGTACAGCTTCAATGTTAATTCCACCCCTCTCATCTCCAAAGAGAAAGTCAAGGTGACTTAGCACTGTCAGCAACACTGCAGGGGCTTGCAGAAAAAAAAAACTGCATCAAGGGATAAGGGGGGAAGAACAACAACAGGTGATTGGACCTCCTGATAAAGGTCTGAAAACTATTCCAGGTAGGTGTTTAGAAACTTGGCAGGAAGGAATGGAGAGAAACAGGAATAAACTAATCTCCACAAAATAAACAATTAGGTTTGATATCTACGTCAGAATTTATAGTGGAAGGATGAGAAACCTTGCATCAGTTACACAAGTAAGTTTATTACAGAACCATCCTTTTCCATGCTGCAGCCGCACTGCGGATCAGCAGTATGCATATTTCGCGACAGTGTACAGATCTGGATCAGGAGCGACCCACAAATTCTCTGATCTAAAGGCTTGCCTGCATTAGCTGCACCATAGCCTCCAAGAGGTCTGGATACTTAACATCTGGCATCAGGTTATATAAAACTTAAATACTGGCCCTCATCCAGACAAGAACTAGAGTTACCCAGTATATCTGCTGACACTTGGTCTGATAAAATCGATTCACACATATCAAGGCAGTCAAGATGAAATACTGCAGAGATTTAATAAATGGTTTACGTATTTTCTTTTCAGGATTGAACTCTTGTACAAAATGCAGTTGTTTATATCCCGTTAAGGTGATTTTAAAGACAAATTTCAGCTCCAAGACTATTTTTGGTCTTAAGGACTTACTTATAAAAGAACAATACTCTTTAACCTAACAAGGTACCCACTGTCAGTGATCAGTATAGCACAGTGAGCATTTACATAATACAGTGCAATTAGTTAAGAATAGAGGAGTAAATAATTTAGGAAGACAGTGCACCAGGTCTCAATTAATTAAGAAAAAAGATCAAAATTAGGATATACAGCATATCAATTTTGTGACATAATTGCTCTTGTAGGTCACTCCACTGTTTTAAAATGATTTTGCAGGATATTGACACTTTTTGGGTGATATTATTTGGCACGATTTCTCGTGCCAACAGTTTAGCCATTCACCACACTGTAAAAGACAGCAATTATGTTGTGCAGCCACAGGATTGTTAAATTTAGATTCTTGAACATCACTCAAATGCTACAGAGTCAGTCAGCTGGTCAAATTCCTATATTTTAGTTTGGCAGTTCAGTAAGGCTTAGATTCTTTCGATGCAGAGTGTACATTTTACAATGTGGTGAATGGCTGATGTGCAATGGGAACTTAGACCAAGGTGAGTCTGTGCTTAGCGAACACAGGCCGCAGTAAGGCCTCCTTTCAGCAAATGGTCAATACCCTGCTCCCCCCACATCCTCTCCCTCAGCGGAGGTCGATTTATGAATCTGAGAAATTAAGCTGTCGGCAATTAGCGGTAAGCTTCACTTCCAGAAGTGTTGTTTGGATGATGAGAATTACTCCACCACCCAGTAGTGGTAGCAGCTAAGTCTGTTCACTGTCAAGACGACTGCTGGACTTCCAATGGTTGTGGCAGAGTAGGATTAGGTTCTTGATTTGCAGCTTTCTTTTTTGGCACAGTTTCTTGACTGCAAATAAAAGAAAAACAGGTGTCTTATGAACCTAACCGTTTATTTCTGCCGTTTAGATTATTAAAGAGAAACTTATTATGGTCATGATCAGTGGTTTATTCCACAAAACTCTTAATTACCCTCTGAAATGACCTAGGAAGCCACTTAGTTCAAAGGCAATTAAGGACGACTAATAAATGCTGACTTTGCTGGCTACACCCACATCCCATGAAAGAATAAAGAAGGCAGCCAGCCCTCAATTCATGTAGTATTTATACACTGTGCTTCCAGGTAATCCTGTCAGTAGATAATCATTAGGCTATGAAATTGAATCATTGCATAAAGTGGCTTACAAAGCCCATGCTTCCTCTGCACTTACACCATCAGTCTTGGTTCAGTACACGCTGGAATGATTCCAAATCATTGACTTCACACCTCATCATTACAGACTTAGTCTCAACCTGATGTTGTTTCACCAATGTAGCATGTCTAAACTGCCCATGGGGAAGCAAAGAACCCCAGGGCATTAATCCAAAGGGGCTCTCAGAGTATCCCAGCCAATATTTATCAACAATTACCTGTATCTAAATAGTGTCCTTGGAGTGTAATAAACCAGCAATATTAGCACAGATGGTCAAAACGTCAGTTAACGAGGTAGACTTAAAAGTGTTGGGGGGGTTTGGAACAAGAGAGCGAGAAAGGCAGAGAGAGATATAGGCACAGGGAAATTTAGGAAGGGAATTAGAATTCGGTTTTGTGACAGCCAAAATCACAGGTGACCCTTTTGAAGCAATTAAAATTCACTCAACCCATATCACCAAAACAGTTCATCTTGTCACTCATTGCACTGCTCTTTTTGAAACTTGCTGCGCATTTCTTACAGTGACTGTCCTTCAGAAAACTTGCAAAGGGTTGTGCAATGAGATTTTGAAGTGCAGTGAGGTTTTGAATGTTATGGAAATCAAATTCTTTTGCTTAATGAGAGCTCCCAGAATAAACAGATGAGATTGGAGGGGTTAATAGATGACAAAGCTTGCTTCATTACATCCAAAATGCTCAAAAGAAAAGGTCTGATATTAACTGAAGCTCTAAAATATCAATACATAAATCAGCAACAGTTTCAAATGATAACCAACTTCAAACTACACTTTGGTCTTACCTTTGGGAAGGATTGACCTTAGATTCTCCATTCATGTTGTGGTCCGACTTTGAAGGGAAATTAAATCTAGGTGGGTGCCACTGGCAAGAGGAAAAGAAGTTTTCATTTTTACCCAGAATAACAAATATAAATCAACAATTGAAAATACAGTAAGGAGCAACTGTGACCAGTACAGTTTCCAAGGTGGCCAATTATCAATATCCATCACAGATTATTGGCAAACGTAGAGTGTATGAAATCAGAAATAATCTTGAGACTTGGTGGGAAGAGACAGGAGCTAATAGGAGTGTGCCTCACAGGTCGTAGACGTGATAAGCCATTTTAAAGGGGGTTCAATCATTGGAAGCCCAGTTTTTCACCATGACTATTAACTGTATGGACGTAGAAATAAAGCTGTATACACAAGTCTGCAACTAGTACAACATTCAGGAACACAGTAAGTTGTTCAGGTGGAATCACAATTTACAATCAAGCATGGACAGAACTTGGTTTTACATGTTCAATTAATCCAAATGGAAAAGTATTTTGGTTTCGAGAGACATCAGTTTTGCCCAATACCAGCAGAATGAGGAACTATTAAATGATTTGAATGCCCTTGCATACAAGTCACAAAGTTAGCAGCAAGGTAACTGAAATGCAAATGGAAAGTCAGCCTTTATCTCCAAAGAGCTGGAATAAGTTGTCTTTTATTGGTGATGGTGGTGGTGTTGTGTATACATTGCAGTTTCCCCAGAATGGTATTGGGGCTTACAGGGTGACATCATGACATTTCATTACCCTGTGCTATACTCCTGCGTATCGATTATTTAAGGCTGCTTGAGTCCCTGGAGTAATCCAAAAGGTGGGGGACCATGAAGTAAAAAAGTCCATAACGAATGCTGAACAGCCATAATAGATAAGTTTATATAGTTGTAGGTTGTATAACTAAGATTGTCATTGGAACCAGAAATATACCTTTCAAAAGAAAACTCAAGATAGTGGTGTATTGAGGTCCTATAGAGGATCTATAAGAGCTACTTGAAAGACACCAACCTTTACAGCTCTTTACTAGCAAGATACACTCAAGGAGCTGGGCCAGTTTTCACCAAAAAAGCTACGGCTAGGGGTAAAGTCCAAGATGATACGAGCCATGGGTTCAAGATGAAGAAGGGAGCAGACTTTGCTTGGATGGTTAGGATATTTAAGCTAGACAGGGAGGGTTGGCCTTAATGGGATCTCATTTTTTCCTTCCTACACACGATAAAATTTGTTTCACAGCAATTCCCCTTTACATGCAGCAGAGACTGTAGAACTCTCACTTTCATGACACTCTAATCTATCGACCTGGGTGGTGGCAACATTTTAAAAATATAAATAATTCTCCACGTCATAAATTCAAGGTAGCATTTTTCTTTTATTTGTTTTTGAAGATGTAATATTTCCCAAGTAAAACTTCAGCAAATAAAGCATTGCTATGCATTAGAAGCCTTGATTTGCGCGGACTTTTGTTGCTTCCTGTTTCAAAGGAATTCTTGTATAATTGCAATTTACGAAATTCAGTTCCTCGGTGTACATCTTTTATGTAGCCATCAACTCAAACAGATCGTGTGGAGAGTGTAGATTCACCGCAGCCCTTCAAAGAAAAATCAGCTAAACAAGCTCCTGATAGTGGAAGGCATCTTTAGTTACACAAGGTAAGTGAGCACTAACTGTGAATAATGGCACAATATAGGCTACTGCAGCCTCTGGCAACTTGCGCAATTATCCATACAGATTGGAACCAGAGGTTATTCACCCAAGCTCTCTAAATTAGCCAAAAGTAATTCTGCTCGCCTGATTAAGTGGAGTGGCTTGTGTGCAGCATGGGAAGTGAAATGCACAATGTCTGAATGAACCAATTAAATCATTGTCTTTTTTTTGGATGGTTCTGTCACATGATATCTGCAGAAAATACTTAGTCATATTAGTACTTAATTGTAAATAGGAGCATTCTCATATTAGGAGGTGCATGTTTACAATGTGATCTGTTAATAACTTATAAAAAGAAGTGTGTAAAGGTTCGCTCCAGTTTTATCCTTAAACTGGTTGTCTGGAACTGTCAACTTCCCAGTGTTTCTATGATTCTTAGTCAATTTTCCTTGGTTACCGATTTCACAAACTCATATCCGAGAGGAAGACAAATTCAGATTCATTTCCACCTTTTAGCCTCATCAACTGAAAGATCAAAGACCATGAAAACAACAAATCACTTAAAGTGGCATGTCGGGAAGGGAAAAACTATTCAGTGGTATCCAAATTTAGGTTGGGCGAAGCTGACTTTTCCCAGGGATGGTTTACAATGGGCAATTATCAGATACAAAGTGGGTACTAGGCCAAGCATATGGGTCAAATAAAGGTCAATTACCTCTGCTTCAGACAGGATAACTTAACAGGCTTTTGTGACTGAAAATACAGATCTGATAAAACAAAAGTTTTGCACTGCCAGCATTCACTGAGCTTTTCATACAGGACATCTGGATGAAAGTCATTATGCTCAGTAGAGTTAAATTGGCAGAACTGTCTGGTAGCTGTTTTGGTAGTAGAACCTTGCCTGAACAAGCTACAACAGATCTTTTAATATTGTTCAGCCTGACTCACAGTTAAGAAATCTAGACGATGAAGTCAAATGGTAAAATTTAGAAGATGCAGATCTCGTATATTACAGAGACGATGTCAAGATCTTCAAATCTTGCAATTCCTACTGCCAAGAACTGGATGATTGAGCCACAGTGACTAATTTCTCCTGCAATTAGAGGGTCTCTTGACGTTCCCTCAGGTGATCTGGTCTGTGTCAAAATCACTATACAGTTAATAACACTTGCTTCTCACAACCTTACTGTCATACAAATAATCCCCTAAAGAGACATTTTGGCTGGCAGAAGACTGCAAAAGACAACATATTTGTGACTACTCACAACATGAGCAGGGTGAACAGACAGTCCTAGATGAATCCCTCTGTAACTCAGTTCTTTCAGCACATCAATTCCTATAAGAAGATAAATGCAAACAGAATAAAATACAACTACAAAGACTTTCTTCTAACCTCCCGCTAAAGCGTTCTGTAACACGTTCAGTTACCAATGGGATGCAATTTCCCCGCTTCAGCCATCCTTTGTCACCTCACTCAATTGACCATTCTTTAGGTATATGTCCAGGCACAGGATACTTTTTTTACTTCTATTTCGCCAAGTGAAGCAAACCGCAGTTAAAGCACAAGCACAGCTGTTGCAGTTCTGATCGGGCAGAAACTTGAACCTGGCGATCTGTCGCACTATATATAGCTGTGATTCTACAACAAGCATGGTGCTTGCAGAAATATTATGCAGCAATTTCATAACCCACTTGAATGAACACAGATAAAGTGAATAGATTTTGTACTAGAAGGCAATCAGGTCACCGCTTATTATATTTCCTAATATAACAGGCCTACTGAGTACACAGTATTTCATAGTTAACAGCCCAAATGTGCATACAAAGTTATGACGTGGAGATACCAGCGTTGGAGTAGGATGAATAAAGTCAGAAGTCACATAACACCAGGTTACGGCCCAACAAGTTTATTTGAAATCTCTCAAGCTTTCGGAGCGCAGCCCCTAGTGAGAGAGCAGAGAACACAGACCCAGAGTTTATAGGCAGAGAGATCAAAAGATCATACAACTGGTGTGAGTGGAGTGTCAGATGATGAGTTTTCGCAGGTGACCGGGAGTGTTAGACAGCGAGTAAAGTGTCAACAGGTGAACAACCAGCAAAGGGATCACCCATCATCTGATTAAGTGAGGCAGAGAGATAATTACAAAAAATTAAAAATAAGGTGGTGCTGGAAACAAACTAAATGACTGGAATTAAGGTAGAGAGATCATAACAATTAATGAAAGTGATGCTGTCAAAACAGGACAGTAAGGAAGATACAACCATCACATGTGGGAACACCACCTACCACATACACGGCAGATAATCATGTGACTCAGCCAATGTTGTCCATCTCATACGCTGAAGGCAAGGATGCCCCAAGGCATGTTATATCAATGAAAGCATGCAGACGCTATGACAACAGATGAATGGATACCACATGACAATCACCAGTTAGGAATGCTCCCCCCCAGTCAGGGAACACTTCAGCGGTCAAGGGCATTCAGCCTCCGATCTTTGGTTAAGCATCCTCCAAGGCGGACTTCAAGATATACAACAACACAGAATTGCTGAGCAGAGACTGGTAGCCAAGTTCTGTACCCATGAAGACGGCCTCAACTGCGATCTTGAGTTCATTTCACGTTACAGGTGACACCACCATATTGTTCTGTATCTGTAAAATCTTCTCATTTGTCCTGTTTCGACAGCATCACCTTGATAAATTATGATTTCTCTACCTTAATTAGTTTGTACAGTTTTGAATTCAGCATGTGACTCCAGTCATTTAATTTGTCTCCAGCACCACCTAATTTTTAATTTGTAATTATCTCTCTGCCTCACTTAATCAGATTATAGGGCATCCCTTCGCTGGTTATTCAGCTGCTGACACTTTACTCACCATCTAACACTCCCGGTCACCTGCAGAAACTCATCACCTGACACTTTACCCACGCCAGTTGTACGATCTTTTGATCTCTCTGCCCTTGGTGTCTCTGCCTATTAACTCTAGGTCAGTGTGCTCTGCTCTTTTACTGCACCTGATGAAGGGACTGCGCTCCAAAAGCTGTGTGATTCCAAACCGTTGGGCCACAACCTGGTGTCGTTTGACTTCTGACTTTGTGCAAAAAAAGTTAGAAGGAAGATACTCCGCCTCTTAGCATCCCATATGTTTCAATCAAGGCACATCTTATTTGCCCAACTCCAGTAGATACAAACCGAGCTTAGTGAAACCTTCCCCATTTCAGGTATTAGTTCAGTAATCTCCTTTGAAATGCTTAAAGCCCAATGGCACCTTCCTTACGCAAGATGACAGAAATGCACAGTATTCCAGATGCAGTGTTGCCAATGCTCTGTATACCTGAAGCAGAACATTCCTATTGTTGTAGTCAGTAATAACAGCGCAGCCTTATGGTCGGGTAGGACTATGGTCTTTAGGGGTACAATTCTCTCTTAGGGTATTGCACAGTGTTGGCAGGTGAGAGGTCTCGGGTTCATATCCCAGACGAGCCCAGGATTTCTTGAGGAGGTGAAGGCCTAGCGGTATTATCGCTGGACGGTTAATCCAGAGTCCCAGACAATGTACTAGGGACCAGGGTTCGAATCCCGCCATGGCAGATGGTGGAATTTGAATTCAATAAATATCTTGAATTAAGAGTCTAACGATGACCGTGAACCGGTTGTTGATTGTCGGAAAAACCCATCTGGTCCACTAATGCCCTTTAGGAAAGGCAATTGCCATCCTTACCTGGTCTGGCCAACATGTTACTCCAGGCCAACAGCAACGTGATTGACTCTTAACAGCCCTCTGGGCAATAAATGCTGGCCTAGCCAGTGACGCCCAAGTCCCATGAATGAATAAAGAAAAAGAAAATTCCTTTGCAATAAACAATTATGTTCCATCAGCTTTCCAAATAAGTGGTTAAGGTCTGGAACACAGCTGGCACATGGAACAGAGTGGTTCATGGTTACATGCAAGGTTATGAGGAGAAAGTTTGAAAACGGCACTAAGTAAAATATTAATTTTGGGAGGGAGCCAATGCAGACTTGATGGGCCAAATGGTGTCACCATCTGTGCTGTAAGTATTCTGCAATACTGAAACATGGTGGTTGAAAGTAGAATTTCCTAAACCATGCAGTAGTTAAAAAGCATATTCCTGGGCAAACTAGCCAGGTTTACTGAGGGGCAAAAGAATTGAATATGGTGATAAAGGTTAGATAAAGGAGGGCCAAAAGGCGTCTCATGTAGAGCACAAAGGTACAAATGATGAGTTGAAAGGTTTGTTTCTTTGCTGTAAATTCTCAACAAAGAAACTTCCACAGAAACATAGAAGATAGGAGCAGGAGGAGGTCATAGGACCCTTTGAGCCTGCTCCGCCATTCATCACGATCATGGCTGATGTCTAGCTTAATTGCTTTCTCCCCATGTCTCCTCATTTCTGTCCTAAAAGGTCTACCTCAAATCCTCAGACTGTGACCCCTGGTTCTGGGCACCCCACCATCAAGAACATCCTCCCTACATCTACCCTGTCTAGATATGTTAGAATTCTCTTTGAGTCTCTTTGAGATTCCCCCCCATATTTGTCCAAAATGCAGTGAAAACAATCCTAATCTAGTCAATCTCTTCTCATACGTCAGTTCAACCATGCCCGGAATCAACCTGGTAAATCTTTGTTGCATTGCCTCAAGAGCAAGAGCATCCTTCCTCAGAAAAGGAAGGCGAAAACTGCACACAATATTCTAGGTGTGGCCTCACCGAGGCCCTGTATAACTGTAACAGCACATCCCTACTCCTGTACTCGAAACCTTTCGCAATGAAGGCCAACATACCATTTGCCTTCTTCACCGCCTGCTGCACCTGCATGCTTACATTCAGCGACTGGTGCACAAGGACACTCAAGTCCCGCTGCACACTCCCCTCTCCCAAATTACAGACATTCAGGTAGTAATCTGTCTTCTTGCTTTTGCTTCCAAAGAGAATAACCTCACATTTATTCCAATTATTTGCCATCGATTTGCCCACTCACTCAACCTGTATAGATCATGCTGAAAGATCTCTGCATCCTCATCACAGTTCACCCTCCCACCCAACTTGTAACACCTCAGTTTGCAGATGATACCATTTTCCTCCCTCATCCAAATCATTAATATATATTGTGAATAGCTGGGGTCCCACCGCCTATTCCTATGGCACCCGACTAGTTAATGCCGGCCAATTTGAAAAGGACCTATTAATTCCTACTCTTTGTTTCTTCTCTGCCAACTAGTTTTCTATCCATTTCAATACACTTCCCCCCAAATCCCATGCGCTTTAATCTTGCACAATAACCTCTTATGGGTCACGTTCAAATGTTTTCTGAAGTCCAAGTATACCACATCGACTGGCTCCCCTTGTCAACTCTATTAGTAACATCTTCGTAGAATTCCAACAAATTCTGTCTGATCCTGCCACTGCTTTCTAAATGCTCCACCATAAAGTCCTTGATAATAGATTCGGGAATTTTGCCCACTGACTTATGAGTCTGTAATTCCCCGTTTTCTTTCAACCTCCCTTTTTGAATATTGGGGTGACATTAACTACCCTCCAATCTGCAGGGACTGTTCCAGAGTCTGTAGAATTCTGAAGATGACTATTAATGTATCCACTATTTCTACAGCCACTTCCTCGAGTACTCTGGAATGTAGATTATCAGGTCCTGGTGATTTATTCATCTCTAATCTCATCAATTTTCCCAGCACCATTTCTCTGCTAATACTGATCTCCCTAAATTCTTCCCTCTCACTAAATCTTGCATTCTCCAACACTTTTGGTATCTGAAATGTGTCTTTTGTGAAGACAGAACCAAAGCATGTATTCAGCTCCTCAGCCATTTCTTTGTCGCCTATTATACATTCCTCCGTTTCTGTCTGTAGGGGACTTACATTTGTCTTCACTGATCTTTTTCTCTTCATGTACCCATAGAAACTCTTAGTGTCAGTCTTTATGTTCCCTGCAAGCTTACTTGCGTACTATATTTTCCCCTTAATCAATCCTTTGCTTCTTCTTTGCTGAATTCTAAACCGCTCCCAATCCCCAGGCATATTATTTTTCTTGGCCAATCTGTATGTTTCTTCCTTGGATCGGATACTATCTCTAATTTCTTTTGTAAGCTATGGATTGGCCCTCTTACCCATTTGCTTTTGTGCCAGGCAGGAATAAACAGTTGTTACAGTTCCCCATGCAGTTCCTTGAATGTTTGCCATTGTCTATCCACTGTCATCCCTTTAAGTAACTCTCCCCAATCTATCAAGGCCAACTCACACCTCATATCTTCATAGTTTACTTCATTAAGATTCAGCACCCTAGTCTCCGAATCAACTACCTCTCTCGCCATCTTGATAAAAAATTTCTGTGTTACGGTCGCTCATCCTCAAGGGATTTCACACAGCCAGATTGGCAGTAACTCCCTTCTCATTACATTGTACTCAGTCTAAGATGGCTTGCTCTCTAGTTGGTTCCTCTAAATAATGGTCAAGTGATAAGAATTCAACAGCTTCATCAGAACAGAACATAGAACAGTACAGCACAGTACAGGCCCTTTGGCCCACGATGTTCTGCCAAACTTTTACCCTAATCCTAAGGTCTATCTAACCTCCACCCCTACCTTATACTATCATCCGCATGCCGATCTAACAGCCGCTTAAATGCCGCAAATGAGGCCGACTCCACGACCTTCTCCGGCAATGCATTCCACGTCCCTACCACTCTCTGAGTAAAGAACCTACCTCTGACGTCTCCCCTATATCTACCTCCACTCACTTTAAAACTATGCCCCCTCTTAATAGCTACCTCCATCCTAGGAAAAAGTCTCTGGCTGTCTACTCTATCTATACCTCTGATCATTTTGTACACCTCTATCAAGTCACCTCTCATCCTTCGTCATTCTAAAGAGAAAAGCCCTAGCTCAACCTTTCCTCGTAAGCCCCTCCCTTCATTCTGGGCAACATCCTGATAAATCTCCTCTGCACCTTTTCCAAGGCCTCCACATCCTTCCTGTAATGAGGCGGCCAGAACTGGACATAATACTCCAGATGTGGCTGAACCAGGCTTTTGTATAGCTGGAGCATAACTTCATGGCTCTTGAACTCAACCCCTCTATTAATGAAAGCTAACACACCATATGCCTTCTTAACACCTCTATCCACCTGGGTGGCAGCTTTCAGAGAGCTGTGAACATGAACGCCAAGAATCCTCTGCTCCTCCACACCGCCAAGAATCTTTCCGTTAACCCTGTATTCTGCTTTCAAGTTTGTCCTTCCAAAATGAATCACCTCATACTTTTCAGGGTTAAACTCCATCTGCCACTTCTCAATCCAGCTCTGCATCCTATCAACGTCCTTTTTAACCTAGAACAGCCCTCTGCACTGTCCACAACGCGATCCACCATCATATCGTCCGCGAACTTGCGAAGCCACCCTTCCACTCCTTCATCCAAATCATTTACAAAAATCACAAATAGAAGAGGACCCAGGACAGATCCTTGTGGTACACCACTCGTAACAGAGCAGAGAAAGGGGTAGGGCCGATCAAGGATTGTAAAAGGAATTTGTGCACGGAGCCTAAAGAGATAGGAGAGGTCCTTAATGAATACTTTTCTTCAGTATTCACAACTCAGAGGGACCTCGTTGTAGAGGAGGACAGTGTGAAACAGACTGGTCGGCTAGAGGAGGTCGATGTTAGTAGGGAAGATGTGCTAGGAATTTTGAGGAAGTTGAAGATAGATAAGTCCCCTGGGCCTGATGGGATTTATCCAAGGATTCTATGGGAAGTGAGGGAAGAGATCACAGGGCTGAATATTTTCCATCCACTACTACCCTTTGTCTAAGGGTCAGCCAATTCTGAATCCAATCTACCACATTTCCCCTATCCCATGCCTCCTTACCTTCTGCATGAGCCTACCATGGGGAACCTTATCAAATGCCTTACTTAAATCCATGTATACCACATCCACTGCTCTACCTTCATCCACGTGTTTGGTCACCTCTTCAAAGAATTCAATAAGGTTTGTGAGGCATGATCTACCCCTCACTAATCCATGTTGACTATCACGAATCAAACTGTGCCTTTCCAAGTGATCATAAATCCTATCTCTCTGAGCCCTTTCCAATAATTTGCCCACCACTGATGAAAGGCTAACTGGCCTGAAATTTCCAGGGTTATCCCTATTCCCTCTTTTGAACGAGGGAATGACGTTTTGCCTCTTTCCAATCTTTCGGCACTATACCTGTGGACAGTGAGGACGAAAAGATCATCGCCAAAGGCCCTGCGATCTCTTCCCTCACTTCCCATAGAATCCTTGGATAAATCCCATCAGGCCCAGGGGACTTATCTATCTTCAACTTCCTCAAAATTCCTAGCACATCTTCCTTACTAACATCGACCTCCTCTAGCCGACCAGCCTGTTTCACACTGTCCTCCTCTACAACGAGGTCCCTCTGAGTTGTGAATACCGAAGAAAAGTATTCATTAAGGACCTCTGCTATCTCTTTAGGCTCCATGCACAAATTCCTTTTACAATCCTTGATTGGCCCTACCCCTTTCTCTGCACATTCTCTTATTCCTCACGTACGTGTAAAAAGGCTTCGAGTTTTCCTTGATCCTATCTGCCAAGGTTTTCTCATGCTTCCTTATAGCTCTCCTAAGCTCTTTCTTCAGCTCCTTCCTGGATAACTTGTATCCCTTTAGAGCCTTTTCTGTTCCTGGTTTCCTAAACCTTACATAAGCATCGTTCTTCCTCTTAACCAGATGTTCGACCTCTCTTGAGAACCAAGGCTTCCTCACTCGACCCCATCTTCCCTGCCTGCTAGGGACAAACATATCGAGCATACTCAGTATGCATTCCTTAAACCATCTCCACATTTCAATAGTGCTCTTCCCTGACAGCATCTGTTCCAATTTATGTTACCCAGTTCATGCCTAACAGAATTGTAATTACCCTTCCCCCAATTATAAACCTTACCTGCTGTATGTACCTATCCTTTTCCATGACTATTGTAAAAGTAACAGAGTTATGATCGCTACCACCAAAATGCTCTCCTATCAACACGTCTAACACTTAGCCCGGTTCATTGCCAAGCACCAAACCCAAAGTGGCCTCTCCTCGTGTTGGTCTATCTACATACTGTGTCAGGAATCCTTCCTGAACGCACTGGACAAAATCCGCTCCATCTAAACTATTACAACTAAAAAGTTTCCAATCAATATTTGGAAAGTTGAAGTCACCCATGACTACAACCCTGTGACTTCTGCACCTTTCCAGTATCTGCCTCCCAATCTGCTCCTCTACTTCTCTGCAACTATTAGGGGGTCTGTTAAAAAAAAAAAACCCCAACAAAGTGACTGCTCCTTTCTTGTTCTGGACCTCAACCGAAACTGATTCTGTAGACATATCATTCTCGAAATGCCTTTCAGTAGCTGCTATACCAGGCCTGACTAGCAATGCCATTCTCCCGCCTCTTTTTCCACTCACCCTACTTCTTTTAAAGCATCTAGATCCCGGAACTTCCAACAACCATTCCTCTCCCTGAGATACCCAAGTTTCTATAATGGCCACAACATCGTAATTCCAAGGACCGACCCATGCTTTAAGTTCTTCCGTCCTTTTTCTGATAAGCTGCTAGAAGTTTATAAGATTGTGAATGGCATGGATAGAGTGGAAAGTATGAGGCTCTTTCCCAGGGTGGAGAGGTCAACTACAAGGGGACACAGCTTCAAGGCCTGGTTGGCGGGGGGTGGGGAGGAGGTGCGAGTTTAAGAGAGATATGCAAGGCGAGTTTTTCACACAAAGGGTGGAAACACCTCACTTGAGGTGGTGATGAAGGCAGACATAATAGCAACATTCAAGTAACACTTGCACGAATACATGAATAGAAAGGTAATATATGGATACGGATCCTGTAAGTGAAGATAGTTTTGGTATGGAAGAGCAAAACGTGTCGCAACAGGCTTGGAGAGCCAAATGGCCTCTTCCTGTGCTTGTGTTGTTCTTGTAAGGAGATGCATTTTTCAATTTGTGCAACATTGCAACTGTATTGTTCAGCAGTCTATTTGCTTAATGTGTTTATCACTGAAAAGAAAACCAAAGTACTCTTTCATCAGTTGTGCATGTCACTGGCAAGGCAAGCATGCGTGACCCATGCCTTACTACCTTTGAACCGAATGGCTGGCTAGACCATTTCAGATGGGTGTTACAAGCTAACCATATTTCTATGGGAATGGGCTCACATGTAGACCAGACCAGGTAAATACAGCAGGTTTCTTTCTTCAAAGGACATTAATGAACCAGATGGATTTTTACCACAATCGGTGGTAGTTTCATGGTCACCATTACTGAAGCTAGCTTTCATTCCAAATTCAAAGAATTGAATTCAAATTTCACCCAGGTCCCCTTGGAATTAGCCTCTGAGGAATACATCTAATAAGTCTAGACTCTTGGGGGAAACAATGGCACAGTGGTAATGTCACTGTACGATTAATTCCGAAGTCCAGGGTAATGTTCTGGGAATACGGGTTCAAACTCCACTGTGGTAGTCAGTGAAATCTGAATCCAATATAAATAAAATCTAGTGGCAACCATGAAATTACTGTTGATTGGTGGGGAAAAAAACCCCCTATTTGGCTCATTAAAGTCCTTCCTCACCTGGACCTACATGCAACTCCAGACCCACAGCATTACGGTGGACTCTTAACTGCTTTCTGGGTAATTAGGAGTGGGGAATAAATGCTGGCCTATTTACGAAGGTTAGAAAAAACCCTTCAGATTTATGCAAAACCATTTCAACACCATGCACAACACACCTTTCCTTTCCATGTGTAATACTTCATATTCACAACTACACTGTCTTTCACACTTGAATCCAAGAGATCAGAATCCTAAACCATTAGTCAAATGTCATCTAGTTGTCACATCACACACAACATGTAATGCATAACAACCACTAATATTCAGTCATTCTGGCAGCAGCAACTTCACAATGTAAAGCATAAAGATGTATGTCAGGCTCCAAGTGATCGATTATGATAAGGGATTCTTTAGTTAGAGGTACAGACAGACGATTCTGAGGCTGACAGTGAGAAATTAGAACAGTGTGTTGCCTTCCTGGTGCCAGGATCAAGCATATCTCTGACGGGGTGCAGAATATTCTCAAAGGGGAGACGGACTAGCAGGAGGTTGTTGAACACATTGGAACAAACAACATAAGAAAACGGTGAAATTTGGAGGAGAAAATATAAGAAGTTAGGCAGGAATTTAATAAGGAGGTCATTGAGGGTAGTAATACCTGGATTACTCCTGGTGCCACAAGCGAGTGGGGGTAGGAATAGAAGGATAGGGCAGATGACTGCATGGCTGAGGAAATGGTGCAGGGGAGAAGGATTCACATTTTGGGATCATTGGACTCTCTTCTGGAGTAGACGTGACTTGTATGAGGAGGACAGATTGCACCCGATTTGCAACGGAATTAATACACTGGTGAGGAGATTTGCTAGAGCTACTCAGGAGGATTTAAACTATTAATGGCGTGGGGTGGGACCTAGTGAGGTCGTGAGGAAAGAGATCAGTCTGAGACTAGTACAGTTGGGAAAAGGAGCAAGTCAAACAGTCAGGGCAGGCAGGAACAAAGCAGAGAACGAGGTAGGACTAATAAATTAAACTGCATTTATTTCAATGCAAGAAGACTAACAGGTAAAGCAGATGAACTCAGGGCATGATTGGGAACATGGGACTGGGATATCATAGCAATTACAGAGACCTGGCTCAGGGATGGGCAGGACTGGCAGCTAATGTTCCAGGATACAGATGCTGCAGGCAGGACAGAAAAGGGGGGGCAAAAAAGAGGAGGGGGAGTGGCGTTTTTTCTGAGGGATAACACTGTGGCTGTACTTGGGGAGGATATTCCTGGGAATACATCCAGGGAAGTTATTTGGGTAGAACTGAGAAATAAGAAAGGGATGATCGCCTTATTGGGATTGTACGACAGAACCCACAATAGTCAGCAGGAAATTGAGAAAGAAATTTGTAAGGAGATCTCAGTGATCTGTATGAATAATAGGGTGGTTGTGATAGGGGATTTAAACTTTCCAAACATAGACTTGGGACTGCTATAGTGTTAAAGGCTTGGATGGAGAGAAATTTGTTAAGTGTGTGCGAGAAAATTTTCTGATTCAGTATATGGATGTTACCTACTACAGAAGGTGCAGAACTTGACCTACTCTTGGGAAATAAGGCAGGGCAGGTGACAGAGGTATCAGTGGTGGAGCACTTTGGGGCCAGCAACCATTATTCTATTGGTTTTAAAATAGTGATGGGAAAGGATAGACCAAATCAAAAAGCCAGAAGTTCTAAATTGGAGGAAGGTCAATTTTGACGGTATTAGGCATGAACTTTCAAAAGTTGATTGGGGGCAGATGTTTGCAGGTAAAGGGACAGCTAGAAAGTGAGAAGCTTTCAAAAATGAGATGAAAGTCCAGAGAAGTATATTCCTGTTAGGGTGAAGGGCAAGGCTGGTAGGTGTAGGGAATGCTGGATGACTACAGAAATTAAGGTTCTGGTCAAGAGAAAGAAGGAAGCATGTTAGGTGTAGACAGCAGAGATCGAGTGAATCCTTAGAAAACTACATTATTACTGCCTTCATGCTCAAGAGGGGAATCAGGAGGGCAAAAAAAAGTGGCAGGAGATAGCTTTGGCAAATGGGGTTGTGGGCAATCCAAAAGGATTCTACAAATACATCAAGAACAAAGGGGTAACAAAGGAGAGAATAGGGTTGCTTAAAGATCAGGAAGGCCGCACACGTGTGGAGCCACAGGAGATGGGGAGATACTAAACGAGTATTTTGCATCAGTGTTTGCTGTGGAGAAGGATATGGAAGATACAGAACGTGAGGAAATAAATAGTGACATCTTGAAAATTGCCAATTTACATAGGTAGTGGTGCTGGATAGCTTAAAACGCAAAGAAATAGATAAATTGCCAGGACCTCATCAGGTGTGTTCTAGAAATCGGTGCAAAGTGATTGTTGGGCCCCTTCCTGAGATATCTGTATCATTGATAGCCAAAGGTGAGGTGCCAGAAGACTGGAGGTTGGCTAATATGGTGCCACTATTTAAGAAAGGTTGTAAGGAAAAGCCAGGGCACTATTGACCGGTGAGCCTGACATCGGTGGTGGGCAAGTTGTTGGAGGGAATCCTGAGGGACAGGATTTACATGTATTTGGAAAGGCAAGGACCGATTAAGGATGGTCAACATAGCTTTGTGCATGGAAAATAGTGTCTCACTAACTTGATTGAGTTTTCTGAAGTAGTAACGAAGAGGATTGATGAGAGTAGAGCGGTGGACATGATCTACATGGACTTCAGTAAGGCGTTTCCCAAGGTTCCTCATGTAGGCTGGTTAGCAAGGTTAGATCACATGGAATACAAGGAGCACTAGCCATTTGCATACAGAACTGTCTAGAAGGTAGAAGACAGAGGGTGGTGGTGGAGGTGAAGGGTTGCTTTTCAGACTGGAGGCAAGTGACCAGTGGTGCGCCGCAAGGATCGGTGGAAGTCCACTGCTTTCCATCATTTATATAAATTATTTGGATGTGAAATAGGAGGTACAGTTAGTAAGTTTGCAGATGGCACCAAAATGGGAGGTGTAGTAGACAGTGAAGAAGATTACCTGAGAGTACAACGGGATCTTGATCACATGGGCTAACGGGCCAAGGAGTGGGAGATGGAGTTTAATTTGGATGACTGAGGTGCTGCATTCTGGAAAGGCAAATCAGGACAGAACTTATTCACTTAAAGGTAAAGTCCTGGAGAGTGTTGCTGAATGAAGAGGCCATGGAGTGCAGGTTCATAATTCCTTGAAAGTGGAGTCACACGAGGATTACGATAGCAAAGGTGCTTGCCTTGATTGGTCAGTGCATTGAGTATAGGATTTGGGAGGTCACGTTGTGCCTGTAAAGGACACTGGTCAGGCCACTTTTGGAATACTGCATGCAATTCTGGTCTCCCTGCTATAGGAAAAGGATGTCGTGAAACTTCAAAGCGTTCAGAAGAGGTTTATAAGGATGTTGTCGGGGTTGGAGGGTTTGAGCTATAGGGAGAGGCTGAATAGGCTTGGGGCTATTTTCCTTGGAGCATCGGAGGCCGAGGGGTGACTTTATAGAGGTTTATAAAATTATGAGGGGCAATGGATAGGGTAAATCGACAAGATCTTTTCCCTGGGTGGGCAAGTCCAAAACTGGAGGTTTAAGGTGAGAGAGGCAAGATTTAAAAGGGACCCAAGGGGCAACTTTTTCATGCAGAGTAGTGTATGTATGGAATGAGCTGCCAGAACAAATGGAGGCGGCTGGTACAATTACAACATTTAAAAGGCATTTGGATGGGTACATGAACAGGAAGGGTTTAGAGGGATATGGCTCAAATGCTGGCAAATGGGACTAGATTTATCTAGGATATCTGGTTATCATGGACAAGTTGGACCGAAGGGTCTGTTTCCACAATGTACATCACTATGACTCTATGTTTTTAAACATTACCTGCCTCTCTGTTCTGACCATATTTTTGCTCCCATAAGTCAAGCAAAATGTTGAAGTAACGGGGCTGTTCGAAGAACCGGAGATAGCGGGATGAACGTTGGCCAGGGAACACCCGCTCAAACTGTCCTCGTCGATTGTACTCATCCTCTGATTCCATCAACATCCGGATATCATCTGGGGTAAGAATGTCCAGCAGAGAGGAATAGAAATGCTGCAAGACAGATACAACATGTGGTTCAAAAATTTAATTGTCACCCTGCCTGATTTCAATGTACAGCGTGAGGAGTGCACAAATCATCAGCATTTGTAAAGAGTAGGAAGCTAATGTTTAGACTGTGGACTTTGTTAGAAAGGAGACAGTCAAGTTTTTTGTTTTGTACTCATCAGAACTTTAATGCAAGAAAAACTTGAAAAACGGGACACTATTTTGTATGGCGTGAGAAGACAAAGCTGATTGGTTGGACTATACGGACATGGAGGTGCAGCAAGAACAGTTAACTGTAGTCTGTCTGTTCCTTGGATTTTCTCCGAATGGATTCTTAGTAAGCATAGACTAGTTCAATACTACTTTTTAAAATTGTTCTGACAAAAATTTGCTCTAGGTACAATTGCTAGGCATTGGAGAAATATAGAGCGAATAACATCAGCAATTCCATAACCTCTGCTGCTAAAGAATTGCACCAACAACCATAGCCAAATTGATCTTCCTTTTTAAAAAAAGGGATGGAAATATGGGATTTGTGAGATCCTTAAACATCTTTACAGTAAATGCAGGAAAAGTACAACGTCACCCTATATGCTCTAATGTTGAAATGAATGTTTACTGCATTACCTGCTGTTGTAACAAAAGCCTCAGCACCATGTAGCTCCTTTGCGATCTCAAAAATTCAAGACCTAGGTGGTCATCTCCTTACTTCCTGATTTAACAAAAAAATCCTTTGTTTCTCCACTCACTCAAAAGTCTCGGAAATGAAACAAAGTCTTTGTTGGAAGTTAAAAATGAATCAATTTTTTGCTAATAATGCACCCCACTGAATAGAATGGGCAACAAACTTGTGACACCAGCTCAATTATCTGCAGTTAGTCATGGTACAAAATGACAGGTGACCCAAACCAACAAAGCAGAATTTAGGTAGGTCAAATTGTATGAAGTATTTGCCAGATGTAGTGAATGATGAACAGTTATGTCAGGGGTAGTAATAATGTCTCTCTTTGCACTTCTGACGGCGTACTGAAAAGGCAAATTACCATAGGTGGTGATTTCTGACTCAGGTAGTAAACCCGCTTCAATTTCTCGTCCGCGGTAAGCTCATTGCTCTTTGGTCTAGATGAACTGCTACAGAACAAAAGGAAAAAAATCTTAATTTTCCATATTCGAGGGCATTACGGAATCTCAATTGATATAGCGCAGAAGGAAGTATTGTGCCTGCATCAACTCTATTCTCTAGTGCTAATTTCCTTCATTTCCCCCCAGATCCCCTTCTATATTTAAATAATCAACCAATGCCATCTTTAAAGCCTCAACTGAAATGGTCTTCATCACATTTCCATGAAGTGCCAGTCCATACCCTAACTATTCAAGTCAGATAAAGCTTTTTCTCACATCACCTTACTTTGTTCATACATCACGTTAAAATCTATGCTTTTGAGCTCTTTTCTTCCGAGTGGGAACAACTTAACAACTTCTCCCTATCTACTGTTCTTTTACAGCTCTACATGGTAGTCCACCTACTTTACAATTCCAAGTCATCTTCAACTTTGACTCTGTCCTCTCAACACCAAGATACAAATCATTAATTGTCATCAATCATACACTAATGAGTACAATTGTGCACTTGGGAATGTGTCACTGGTCATAGGTTCTGTGGGTCCACTTATGGCTGATGAGCCCAATTCTAGAACATCTCAGTCCACACAGTTGGCAGGTGTTTCCAGAAAGCGGAATTGGTCCTTGGCTTTGAGACTGCTGGCATTCCTTCCACTGGCTCCCATTCTGCATTTCCTCTTGCTGACAAATGTTCTCAAACAATAGTTTCCCTTCATACAGGAGGTACCTCTAAGTTTGCTTCTATTAAATATTGGGCCTTCCACAAGTTGACATCCATGTTGTATTCCTGGAGGAAAGCCTTCTGGTAGTCTTTGAAAAGCTTCCTTTGTTCTCCTCTCACTCGAGTGCCTTCCTCGAGATGGGCAAAGATGATTTACTTCGGTGGACGGAACTCTGGCATCCTAAGCACATGGCCGGCCCAGCGAATTTGGTTTTGGACGATTGTGACTTCGATGCTGGTGTTGTCGATTGCTTCAAGGATGCTGATGTTAGTATGCGCATCCTCCCAGCTGATACGGATAATGTTTTTCAAACTACCTTCATGATTCCGTTCAACAGATTTGAGGTGGCAGTCGTACATAAACCAAGTTTGAGTCGTACAGAAAGTCAGAAAGATGACGGCCTCACACAAAGGATCTTGATATGAGCATAGACATCATGGCACATAATCAGGTAAAGCAATAGTCCCAATACTGACCTCTGGGAAACTCCACTAGAAATATTCCTCCAGCCCCAAAAGTATCAATTGACCACTAATAGATAACAAGGGGTAGAGCTGGATGAACACAGCAGGCCAAGCAGCATCGTAGGAGCAGGAAAGCTTGACGTTTCGGGCCTAGACTCTTCATCAGGGTCTGCTTGGCCTGCTGTGTTCATCCAGCTCTACACCTCATTATCTTGGATTCTCCAGCATCTGCAGTTCCTATCATCATTGACCATTAATCTCTGTTTCCTATCACTCCACCAATTTTGTTACCACGTTTCTACTTTCCCTTTTATACCATGACCTGTAACTTTCTTCACAAGTCTGCTGCGAGGCACTACAACAAACGCTTCTGGAAATACTTGCGTACCTCATCAACAACTTTGCCCTTATCAGCTCTTTATTACATCTTCAAACTAAAAATCGTAGCAAATTACTTAAACATAATTTCCCCTTTATTAATCCGTGCTGACATTTCCTAATCAACCCACCTTTCTACACTGGGATAGAACGAGTAGTCCCAAATAATTGTTTCTCGAAACTTCCTCACCAACCTGTTTTTTCCCTTTATTAACCTGTCTTTCCAATCAACGTGTTCAGAAATGTTACCATGCACCTCTGCAGCAGGTGGGACTTGAACTCGGCACTCTTGCTTCAGGTGTAGGGACACTACCACTGCACCACACAAGGGCCCATATCAATTCCCTTTTAAATGCTGTAGTTTACTCAGTAACCTGGAATGGCACCAATTTTCTAAGCAACACCACACAAACCCAACCACTTATTGCAGCAAGCCATCCACTCAGGCAACTAAGAAGCAAATGTGATATAGTTTCAAGTATTTATCGTAAAGTATGTAACTGTTCATTTCATTTGAAATATCAACTTAAAATGCTGTCACATGTTTCTTGGTCGGTGTCCAGGAACCATGTAATTTCATTCATCATGGCAGCAAGTATTTGAGGAGCAGATTGTGCCTTTTTACCTTTTTATGGTTGGAGTTACCTCATCCTTACTAGGAATAATGAATCCAGCCAGATTCAGGAGGTCGCTAATCATCTGCCCCTTAATGGCAATATCCAGTGTGGAATTTGAATGTAAGCTGAGTGGAAGAGGAATAAAGATTACATTGATTCAGCAATAAAATAAATTCAATACAAAAAGGAGCAATAGGTTTGTCTACTTAAGTAAAATGAATTAATTGTGTAAAATATTTTAGGACTTAACAAATATGCTAAACCTTGATAAAAATAAATATTTCCTAAAAAGACAGTTCCATGGATTGAATTTTTATTGAACATTAGTTGAAAGCATTCAGCAATTTATGCTCAAATATCATTAGCCTTGTGCTTTGTGCCACATTATGTGTAGTAAATTGGGCCTGGGGATACTGGATCAGACTGCAGGGTGGTAGCAATGCACATAATTATACAGCACAGATGTCCACTTCACCTGACAAAGGAGGAGTGCTCCAAAAGCCTGTGATTTCAAAAAAACCTGTTGGAATATAATCTGGTGTAACATGACTTCTGATTTTGTCCACCCCAGTCCATCAACAGCACCTCCAGATCATGGCTACATTGTCAGCACAGGGAAGAATTACCCGATGAGCCCATTGTGCTGCTTTTGCTCATAGCACAGAAAATTTCTTTTTTCCAAATATGTACTGTACCCAGATAGTAGGAACTGCAGATGCTAGAGAATCTGAGATAACAAGGTGTACAGCTGGATGAACACGGCAGGCCAAACAGCATTAGAGGAGCAGGAAAGTTGAAGTTTCGGGCAAAGATTTTTTCTGAAGGAGGGTCTAGGCCCAAAACGTCAGCTTTCCTGCTCCTCTGATGCTGCTTGGCCTGCTGTGTTCATCCAGCTCTACACCTTGTTATCTCTTATGTAGTGTACCCAATTCCCTTTTGAACATTATCCTCTTTAATCACTTTTATACGCAATGCATTCCACATCAGATCTTCCATGTGCAAATGGTAGACAGAGGAGGTATTTTAAAAAATTCATTCATGGGTTGTGGGCATCACTGGATAGGTCAACACTTATTACTCATTCCTAGTTGCGCTCAAGATAGGGTGGTGCCTTCTTGAACCGCTGCAGTCCATTTAATGTACATAAACTGACATTGCCGTTAGGAATGGAGTTCCAGGATTTTGAACTAGGGACATACAGGAACGGCAATATATTTCCAAGTCAGGATGAGGAGTGGTTTGGCAGGGAACTTGAAAGTGTTATGTTCCTACATATCTGTTGCCCTTGCTTTGCCAGATGGTAGTGGAGAGTTTGGAAGGTCCTGCCTAAGGAGCCTTGTTGAATTTCTGCAACGCATCTGGTAGATAGTACATACAGCTGCTACTGAATAGTGTGGAAGGAAGGGGATGTTTGTGGGTGCGGTGCCAATAAAGTGGGTTTTTGACCTGGAGAGAGTCAAGCTTCTTGGGTTTTGGTTGGAGCTGTACTCATCAAGATAAGTGGAGAGAATTCATTATATTCACAACTTGTGTCTTTAGACGGCAGACAGGCTTTTGGGAGTCAGAAAGTTGACACATTTTTGACCAAGGAATTCAAAAGCTACCAGAAAGAAGCAGAAATATGCAGCTGAGGCCACAACCAAGTCAGTTATCACATTATTGAAGGGACAAGTAGGCTTGAGATAACAAATGTCTTACTCCTACCCCTAATTTATATGTACTGTGGAACTGCAAATATTAAAAGTAATACATGATATTTTGTGATAACAAGGTGTAGAGCTGGATGAACACAGCCGGCCAAGCAGCATCAGAGGAGCAGGAAAGCTGACGTTTCAGGCCTAGACCCTGCTTC
>JAHRHZ010000145.1:89215924-89288859 GCA_024137785.1 Ginglymostoma cirratum | reverse complement strand
GAAGCAGGGTCTAGGCCTGAAACGTCAGCTTTCCTGCTCCTCTGATGCTGCTTGGCCGGCTGTGTTCATCCAGCTCTACACCTTGTTATCACAAAATATCATGTATTACTTTTAATATTTGCAGTTCCTACTATCTCTGAAACATGATATTTTGTTTCTGGTTAACTTTTCTGAGGTGTAAGATTTGTGTGACCAAGGTAATGGCTTTCAGCTTGCAGACTACATTAAGCACACCAGATGTTCTCTTCCATTCAACCATGTGCCTTACTCTCAGCTACAGAATCATATAGCCATTTAACATATCAAATTAGTCTCCCATTCATGCCCCACAGAAATTTTTCTTTAAAGTGAAGATTCAATTCATTTTTGAAACGTACAACGGAATTTGCTTCCATCACTCTTCCAGGCAGCAATCTATTATTGGAATTTGGCTGTCTGGACTAATAGCACAGGAACGGAGCATTGAATGGCAATTCAGTGTCAGGTTCATAGCTGTTTCTACCAGTCCTTTTGCTCAATGGGACTATTGCAGAGATGCTTGGGAATGACTGCATAAGATACACACTGGCAATACATACCAATATAGTTGGGACCACAGAAGACCCAGACTGAATATATTTGACAATAACAGCAGTGGGGGAAAATACAATGAAAGTAAAGCTACACTGTTATCTGTAATACCTTTCACAAAGAAGGGGAACAGTGGATGAAGTAAAGTCACTTATCTCCCCCTCCCAGCTAATTTTGTCTTTAAGTCTCAATTCCTGCAGTAGGTTTGTTATTCGTGGTATGTGGGCGTCACTGGCTAGGTCAGCATTTATTACTCATCCTGAATTGCCCAGAGGGCAGTTAAGAGTCAACCACATTGCTGTGGGCCTGGAGTCACATGTAGGCCAGACCAGGTAAGGATGCCAGTTTTCCTCCCTGAAGGACATTAGTGAACCAGGTGGGTTTTTCCGACAATGGTTTTGTGGTCATCGTTAGACACCCATTTCCAGATTTTTATTGAATTTAAATTCCACCATTTGCTGTGGTGGGATTTGAATCCAAGTCCTAGAATATTAGAAACAAACAAAACTTGGTGGAAAAGCTCAGCAGGTCTGGTTGCATCTGGACAGAAATCAGAGTTAACATTTTGGGTTCAGAGACCCTTCCTGAGAACAGGTTTCTGATTTCCAGCATCCACAGCTCTTTTGATTTCCCCAGAACATTACCTGGGTCTCTCGACTAACAGTCCAGTGATAATACCACGAGGCAATCACCTCCCCTGGAAGTCACTAGCACAGTGGTTGAGGTAAATAGCATAGATTCATTTAAGGAGAAGTGGCAAATTAAATAATGCTGAAAGGAACAACATGGTACATTAGTGGAGTGGGGACGAAGGCCTGAATTGAACATGAACACTGACACAGACCAGTTAGGTCAAAATCACTGGCTGGCCAGAATTTTATTGCCCATACCTAGATGCTGTTGAGAAAGTTGTGGTGAGCTGCTACCTTGAACCAGTGCAGTCCATGTACCCACAATGGCCTTAGGGAAGGGAATCCAGTGACAGCAAAGGGAACAGTGATATATTTCCAACTCAGGATGGCAACTGGCTAGGAGGGAAACTTGCAGGTAGTGGATTTCCCCATGCATCTGCTGCCCTTGTCCTTCTACATGGAAATGGTCATAGGCTTGGAAGGCATTGTCTGAGGGTCGTTGGAGAATTTTGTAGTGCATCTTGTAGATAGTACACGCTGCTATTGAGCCTTGATGACGAAGGGAGTAGATGTTGTGGATGTGGTGCTAATCATGTGGGCTGCTTTGTCCTGGATGGTATCAAGCTCCTAGTGTGTTACTGGAACTGCACCCATCTGGGCAAGTGGGGAGTATTCCATTACACTCCTGACTTGTGCCTTGTAGACAGTGAGTCAGGAAATGAGTTACTTGTCGCAGTATTCCTAGCTTCTGACGTGCTCGTGTAGCCACTGTGTATATGTGACAAGTCCAGTTGAGTTTCTGGCCAATGGTAACCTCAAGGATGTTGATAGCATAGAATTCAGTGATGGTAACACCATCAAGTGTTAAGGAGCGATGATTAGATTGTCTCTTATTGTAGATATTCACTGTCTGACATTTGTGTGGTGTGAATGTTACTTGTCACTTGTCAGCCCAAGTGTGGACATTGTCCAGATCTTGTTGCATTTGAACATGAACTGCTTCAGCATTTGAAGAGTTGTGAATGGTGCTGAACACTGCACAATCAATCATCGGCGAGCATCCCCACTTCCGACCTTATGATGCAGGAAAGCTCATTGATGGAGCAGCTGAAGATGTTTGGACCCAGAACTCTACCCTGAGGAAATGTCCTGGAGCTCAGATGACTGACCTCCAATAAACATAACCATCTTCCTACATGCCAATTATGACTCCAACCAGCAGAAACTTTGCCCCCGATACCGAATAATTCCAGTTTTGCTAGGGCTTTACATATCAGAAAGCTTCGAGTTCTCAAGAAGGGTCACTGAACCCGAACGGTTAATTCTGCATTCTCTCCACAGATGCTGCCAGACTGGAGCTTTTCCTGCAACTTCGGATTTTGTTTTTGATTTCCAATACCTGCAGTTCTTTGTTTTTTTTTAAATTTCATTCACGAATTACCTCAGTTAGGGCAATCTTACCTGCTTTGTGCCATAAGGTTAAGTTATAGGTCTTTATTGCTTTAGACCTAACAGCTAATTTTTTTTTTCCTTTATTCACTAATGAAATTTGGAAGTCAAGCTAGGTCAACATTTATTATCATGCCTATAATAAACTTTCAGTTACTTGCTCAAGGGGTCAAATGGTCTAGTCCTGCTCCCAGTTGTCATCCCTGGTGATTGACTATTGAAATGGTTATACAGGCACCTTGGAGAGATGTTGACTTCTAGAACCCACGGCTTCAGGTTCTCGTCAAGCATGATGTCAAATCCAAAGAGTTCGTGACAAGTGTAACGATTCCGTACATACAAATGTATTTGGCTGTTCACATAAGACTCAGAGCTGCAGAACAAGAGACAGATCATCAATAAATGATCAAATTTAAAAAGAAATTTAACTTTACCTTCCAAAGAATTTGGAACTTTTCAAAAAAACAAAATCCAAATTCTTATGCAAATACTTTACAATCAGACAGTCCCACTGTCTTTCTCACCCTTACAGACACACAGAGACTAAGAGCAATTTCCTGCCTTAAGCGTGGAAAACATCAAACGTTCCTTCTGGGGTTGATACATTTCATAGCAATCTATTTCTGCACATTCCATTGGGAAACTTTGCAATATACACAAAGGGATGAAGTGGAAGGGCTACCAATCAATTAATCATTAATCACAGTACAGAGGATTTTAGCCTTGCTGAATTCCTACTTGGTGCAATAGGGAAGCTACCATTGGTTTTTTTTCCTTGGGCTAGAAAAGAGAAAAGAATAAACATGCATTCTTTAAGATCCTCACCATGTTCAAAGTAATTAAGACCTAATACCAAAGTTTGAAGTGTTATGGACAAGTCCAGAACAGACAGCATAACTGGAAAAAAGGTCATTACAGATCAAATGAAGAATTTTAGGAGGGATGTATTGACAAAGTGTGCTCAGAATGGAGAAGTGCCTGCAGTAGCTGAAATAGAAATCATTGTGTTACAATGTATAGATGAAGGAGAAAGGGGCAGGGTGAGAAGAGGCAATTTAAGAATGACAGGAGGTCTGTGTGAAGTATAAACATCTGCTTTGACCAGCTGAGCTGAACAGCCTGTGGCTCAACATAGCACCAATACAAATTATAATGAAAAATTTAATCATTACAAAATGGAGCCCATCCAGTGACCAATACATAATACAGTACAAATTATAATGCAGTTTTTAAATGCCCCTTTAAGAGTTCACCATACCATTAAATAATTACTCCTTTTGCTTGCCATGTGGCATCCTGTGCAGTCATTACAAAATACCATTTCTCACTTTCTCTTTTATTCCGCAGACACCAATGCAAATTTGTCAAATAACGGAATCTATCTTTCCATTGTACTAGTCTTGCACAATCGCCAATGAAAACAAGGAAATTTTAACTCCAAAACAAGATTATCTATAATTAAAGAGCCTGACAGAACTAACAGATTTTAGTGTGCCAGAAAACCCCGTCAACCTTGCCCTTCCACTGATCTCGTACATACATAAACATTAAAAATACAAGATAACAGATTTTAAAAATCCACATGTAGACCCCGGAGTCTGAAACTCTTCTGCTAAACCTGTAGGAGCTTGATATTTCTCTCTCCCCCAGAATCCTTCATTAAAAACTCACCTTTTTAACCTCGCTTAACTGCTTTCCTACTGCCTGTTTAGTATCTGATGCTCCCCTTGACTTATTATGTGCATCTATGCTGCATTACCATTGGAAGAGGAGAACAACTGCAGCATGACAAATCTATAGAGGATGATTCCATTATAAATCTAGAAACACAAGGATGATAAAAAGTAAAAGTAAGCTATAAAATGGAGGGCTAAATACAGCTTTGCATCCTGATTCTAATATTTGTCAGCTCGTGATCCCACCTGAAGACGACATTTGATTTAAGCCCTCTTGGTATAAGACCACAGATCAACTAATGGAAGGAAGTATTCTGGAGTTTAACAACAGTTACAAAAGCAATTACCAATAAGGTGTATGACTAGTTAATTTGGCCTTTATTTAGAGATACTGGCTGAAAGGGGAACATTTCTCAAGACTCAAAACACTCTCTGCTCCTCTGAACAATATAATGGGATCTTCTCACATTTACCCAAGACATTAGGAGAGACCATCTTGACTAAAAGATAGTATTTCAAACAATACATTCTTGCAACCCTAAACTGGAAAGTTAGCCTTTACATACTTAGATCTGATAATGGCTTGACTCTGTAACCTCTCAGCTCTGAAGTACAAGTACTACCATCTAAACCAGCCAACATGACCTAAGGCAGCAAATGTATGCAAAAATTGGACTCTGACATGGTAAAACAACCTAAAGTACTTCACAAAGTCAATCTGAATGCTAAGTTCAAGCTTTGAAAAAGGATAAGTCAGGAGCTGGTGGGAAGGTACTAAATTGTGGGAGGACAAACTACGTCAGTATTAAGCAAGAGACAAGGAGTGTTAATTGAGAGGAGCTGTTATCAGGCAAGTCCACTTCTGACATGGGAGAATTGTTTAAAGACCTGCTGATGAAAGTTCAGGACTAGCATGTTCCAGTAAGGAGGAAGGACAAGGATGGGAAGGTATGGGACCTTTGGATAATGAGGGAAGTTATGAATTTAGTCAAAAGGGAAAAAACGAAGCATATATAACACATGGGAAGTTAAAATCAGACAGGACCCATGAGGAATATAAAGAAAGCAGGAAAGATCTCAAGCCTGGAATTAGGAGAGCTAGAAGAAACCATGAAATGACCTTGGCAAGTCTGTTAAAGAGAATCTCAAGGTATTCTATAGATACATTAAAAACAAGAACATAACTAGGTAGAAGGTAGGACCACTTAAGATAATAGAAGGGACTTGTGCTTGGAGGCAGAGGATGTGGGCAAGATCCTAAATGAGTACTTTGCATTGGTATTCACCCAGGAGAAGGATATGGGGCATAGCGAGATTAGTATCCAGCATGCTAATATGCTAGGGCATTTTGAGATCAAGAAATAAGTGGTGTTGGGGTCTTCTGAAGAGCATTAAGGTGGATAAGTCCCAAAGGCCCGATGGTATCTACCCAGGTTATCGAGAGAGGCAAAAGGGGAGATTGCTCGGCCTTGGCTAAGATCTTTACATGCTCGCTAGCCACTGGAGAGGTCCCGGAGGACTGGCAAGTAGCTAATGTTGCTCCTCTGTTCAAGAGGGGAAATAGGGATAATCCAGGAAACTACAGACCAGTGAGTCTCTCATCAGTGGTTTTTGAGGCTACTGGACAGAATTCTTAGGGAAAGGATTTGTGTGCATTTAGAAAAACCGTGGATGTTGTCTACATGGATTTTAGTAAGGCTTCTGACAAGGTGCCTCTTGGTAGGTCATCCAGAAGATCAAGATGCATAGGATCCACGGTGACTTGGCCACTTGGATTCAGAATTGGCTTGTCCACAGAAGGCAGAGGGTAATGGTGGAAGGGTGTTTTTCTGGTCCGTAGTTACCGGTGTTCCGCAGGGATCCATACTGGGACCTCTGCTGTTTGTGATATATATATACATATATATATATATATATACACACACACACATGACTTGGACGAATGTACATGGATTGGTTAGTAGGTTTGTAGATGATACAAAGATAGTTGGAGCTGTGCATAGTTGAAGGTTGTCAAAGGATACAGTAGGATATAGATCAGTTGCATTTATGGGCGGAGAACAAATGTAGACAGACAGCACAGGAAAAGGCCCTTCGGCCCTCTGAGCCTGTGCTGACCATCATGCCCTAAAAACAAACCTGCCATTTTTTGATCCGTATCCCCCTATCCCCTTCCTATTCAAGTACCCATCCAGGTGCCTCTTAAATGTCTTCAATGGTGAAGAGAAAGGGCTGACTGAGTTTAATCCAGGTGAGTGTGAGGTGCTGCACTTTGCAGATGCGGGAGAAATTTTAACCCCAGTCTTCTCAATGTTTAATTTGATAAAAATGCACCTTTTGACGAAAAAAGAACATCTAACATAAAAGCACTCCTCCTCACTACATACCTAACATGCAAAGTGCTAACTTTATTTAAAAATGACAGGAGAACTGAATTTGCAATCTTTAATTCTTGAAGTTTACGGTTATTCTCCGTAAAGATCCTTCTCATTACTCACGCAATTATGGTTTTGATGATCACATCCTTTATTTGTTCCCACAACAGGTCAGTCCTCACTCCCTTCTGACTCAGGTACGCCCACAATGCCTTAAGGCTCCTACAGTTTGAAGCACAGGGAAATATCAACTCAGACCATGAACTGAACCACAAAGCTTTTGATCTATACACCCCAGGAATAATATTGGTGTGTTTTGAAAAGGTCTGTAGATTGCAAAAAAAGGAGACAAGGAGATTTGAATGCTGCCTCAATTTCAGCAGAATGAAAATACAGAAAGAAGGATATTGTGCAGAGCAGTGAGGAAAACAAAGAAAATTCACAGTACATAATCTTAGCATTAATAATAGATGAAAAATGTTGCAAAGAACAGAGAAGACAGAGTGAAGGCACAACAAAGTCTGAAATTAGCAGTCGTGGTTAAGAAATACTGACGTCGGGAGGGGGGCGCGATGTCACAAACTTGCAAAGAGTCAGCAGCACAAAACCTAATTAAGAAACTCTTGGCATTACCACACAATGGAGATGTTGGTACATACACCATCATACTTCGAATACACCAGTTTTCCTAGGCATAGGCAATAAGTTCAGATTTAAGATAGATCCCCAGGACACCTACACTCTTACCATTTATGACCTTGACAGAGCTTTCCATCGCTGTTGGGCTTGTACTCAGCATTTAGTTTATTCACACTGTAGTTTGTAAGGTGCATAAATTTGTTACCAAGGCTCTTCATGGAAGACGAATACCTGGGCAGAACAAAAAATAACATTACCCACAATCAGTGCAGAGGGGCCGACAGTTAAAATATCAGAGGCAAATACCACAGAATATTATTCGATCAATATGGCACTGATATTATAGCACTGACTGCTTTGAACTGGATGTGCAGAGCGTTGTTGAGACTGGGATCATCCAGACAAATACAGAGTATTCCACCAACCATCATAATGCATGGGTGGGGTTTTGGTCATCTTCGTTAACAAAGGGTGTGAGCCTATTGGAGACTGTTCAGAGGAGGTTTATTAGATTCATGTCTAGAATGAGCAAGTTTTCTTAGAGGACAGGTTGGATAGATATAGATTATTTTTGGAGTTTAGAAGAGTGACCTAATTGATGTGTCGAAGACGGTTTCACAGGTCAGAGGTCATCATTTTATGACAGCGTTGAGTGAAATTTTATTTTTAAGGCTGAGGTAGATTGATTCTTTGTCAAACAAAAATCTAAGGTTATCTGGGATTAGATAGGTGTGCAGAATTCAAGAAGTTAACAGACCAGCCACGATCTTGAATGGCAACGATGATGTGGAGGTGCCGATGTTGGAATGGGTGGACAAGGTCAAAAATCTCACGACACCAGGTTATAGTCCAACAGGTTTATTTGAAAGCACAAGCTTTTGGAGCCTTACTCCTGCTTCAGGTGTTAGCAAGAGGTAGTACCAGACACAGAATTTATAAGTAAAAGATCACAGGGTTACACCGTTGATGAGTGTGTACTGAAAAAACCCAAGATGCTGTTAAATCTTTAATCACTTAGAAGGTTTTAATTGATAAATATGTAAATTCCTGAATTCCTTTCAAGTCACTGTCCTGTGAGAACTAAAGGCTTTATCAGTGTAAAGAAGAGGTGACATTTTAGGTCAGACAATGCAAGTTAGGTGTGAGGCCCTGATTAGAATCGGATTGTGTTTTGGTTTGGAGTCAGACTCGTTTTATTTCTAAAGGAGGAATTTCCAAATGCTACATTTGACTGACTGTCTATAAATTGTTTCCCTTTTGAACAAAATAGAATGTATCTGCAAATACAAATACACCACAGATTCGCATGCAGCGCATGAGAGGAGGAGGGGAGGGGAATGTGGGGGAGAGGGGAGGACAGTGCGTATGTATGAGAGGGAGACAGAGACACCGAGACAGAGAGAGTGCGATAATGTATTGAAGGCTGTGAAGAACATAGTGTAGTTTCTCCACTCCTGGGAAGTACACTATCGATGACGACGAACACCTCGCCAAGATCTCCCCCATGCCTCCACTTCTCACCTTCAAAACAACCGCCAAACCTTAAACATACCATTGTTCGCAGCAAACTGCCTTCAGGACAACAACGACCACAACACTATACATCCATGTCATGGCAACCTCTGCAAGACATGTCAGATCTTTGACATGGACATTACCGTCACACATGGGAATACCACCCACCATGTGACTCAGCCAATGCTGTCCATCTCTTACGCTGTAGGCAAACATGCCCCAAAGCCTGGTATATTGGCAGAAACATGCAGACGCTATGACAATGGATGAATGGGCACTGTGCAACAAACTCCAGACAGGGGCGTTCCCCTCCCAGTGGGGAAGCACTTCAGCAGTCAAGGAAATTCGGCCTTGAATCTTTGGGTAAATGTCCTTCAAGGCGGACCTCAGGATACACAACAACGCAGAGTTGCTGAGCAGAGGCTGATAGCCAAGTTCAGTACCCATGAGAATCTTGGATCTTGGGTTCACATCACGCTACAGGTGACCTCAACACACTATACACTTGCGTATGCACAGTTCCCCTCTCAAGCACACGCGCACACATGAATCTATGGGGTGTTTTGCAGATACATTCTATTTTGTTCAAAAAGCACATAATTGACAGATAGTCAATGTGGCATTTTGTAAATTCCTACTTTAGAAATAAAACCAGTCAGACTCCAAAACCAAAACACAAATAGATTCTAAACAAGGCCTCACACCTAACATGCATTATCTGACCTAAAATGTCACCCCTTCCTTACACTGATAAAACCTTTAGTTCTCACAGGACAGTGATTGGAAAGGAATTCAGGGATTTACATATACATATTACTCAATTAAAACCTTTTAACTGATTAAAGATTTAACAGCATCTTAGTTTTGTTTAGCACACCCTCATCACTGATGTGACCCTTTGATCTTTTACTTGTAAATTCTGTGTCTGATACTACCTCTCTCACTAACACCCGAAGCAGGAGGAAGGCTCCGAAAGCTGGCGTTTTCAAATAAACCTGTTGGACTATAACCCGGTGTCATGCGAGTTCTGACCATGAACGGGAAAGCAGATCTGAAGGGCTCAACACGCTATTTCTGCTCCTAATTTTTAGATGTTCAAATAAGAACAAGATGGTGAATTGAAATGACAAGCAAGTGGAACCTCAGACTCATGCTTACGGACGCTTTGGAAATGTTCCATATACCACTCAACGTGCATATGGTCTCCCTAGTGCAGTATACTAAAAGTAGAGGTAAATCATTGAAATGGTTAAGACACCCGTCTGTGCTTTAGCTATCGGATGCAACTAGCTGACAGAGATTATTGTACTATCCCAGGAACAACTTTCAATAATTATCATTACTGTTCTAAGCTAACAGCTAGATAGCATTATGAATTAAAATATTTTCTATAACTTCAACTTAACAATAACAATGCCTGTGAGAAAAGGTGATGAGCAGTGCTTCTGGCAAGACCAATTACATCACAAGCCCCACCAGACAAATTAACAGTAAGCGATTATCTATTTCCACCCTCTAACCTTGCTCTTTTCGAACTTACTTGCAGCTTGCAAAACGGACCAAGCCGTCTGTAAACACATAGATCCGAAGAGGATCATAAGAGGTCACGTACACGTAAATTCTCAAATCAAACTTGCTCTCGCCAATGAGGTAGGGTTTGTGCAAGTATCTAGAGTTAAGAAAATAAAGTGGAATTTACAATAATTTATTGAAGAGCAAAATAAGACAACATTATTGGCGATGTCAACACTTTGTAAAGATAGCCAACAGATCATGCGTAAAGACAAGTCTCTTGGCCCTGATGGAATGCATCCCGGGTACTAAAAGAGATGGCAGGAAAAATAGCAAAATGTGTTGCGGTCATTTTCCAAAATTCACTGGACGCTGGGGCAGGTCCAGCCGATTGGGAAACAGCAAATAGGATGGCACTGTTTAAAATAGGGAGACAAACGATGGGGTATTATAGGTCGGTTAGCTTAATTTCTGTAATGGAGAAAACGCTTGAATCTAACATCAAGGAAGAAATAGTAAGACATCTAAGATAGAAACCCGTTTCACTGGGCAGACACAGCAGGAGTTCATGAAGGGCAGGTCACGTTTAACTAATTTACTGGAATTCAATGAAGACGTTAACGAGCCCAGTGGACAATGGGGACCCAGCAGATGCGGTGTATCTAGGCTTACAAAAGGCATTCGACAAGGTGCTGCACAAAAGACTGCTGCATAAGATAAAGGTCCACTGCATTACTAGCAACGTATTAGCAAGGATAGAGGATTGGTTAACTAACGGGAAGCAAAGAGTGGGGATAAATGCGTGCTTTTCTGGTTGGCAATCAGCGAACAGTGGTGTGCCTCAGGGATCAGTGCTGAGACCGCAATTGATTACAATTTATACACATGATGTGGAGTTGGAGCTGTGTCAAAGTTTGCAGATGACATTAAGATGAGTGGTAGAGCAATGCGTGCAGAGGGAAATATCAGGCATTTACAATTTAGAAGGCTTTTGATAAGGTCTCACATTAAGTTAGTAAATAAAATTAAAGCACATGGGATTGGGGGAAATATACTGGTATGGATTGAGAATTAGTTAACAGGCAGAAAGCAGAGAGTAGGAATAAGCAGCTCACTCTCATGATAGGCTGTTACTAATGGGGCACTGCAAAGGTCCAAAGCTGTTCACAACCTTAAACAATTTGAACGTGGGAGTAATTCCAATATTTCCAAATCTGTTGACGACACAAAACTGGGTAGGAATGCAACTTGTGAGGTGGGTGCAAGGAGGTTTCAAGAGGAGTTTGGGCTTAGTAAATGGGCTAGAGTATGACAGATGGAATATCATGCAAGTAAGGAGAGAGGTTGTGAAATGCTGATATCCAAAAGAACTTAGATGTCCTTACTCTCGAGTCACTAAAAACTAGTCTGTAGATGCAGCAAGGAAAATGGTATTTTCACATTCATTTCAAGGGGATTTAAGTATGGGATAAAGACTCTTGCTGTAGTTGTATAAAGCCTTGGTGAGTCATACCTGAAATAGTGTGAACAGTTTGTGTCCCCGTTTCAAAATAAGGATACACTTGACATGGAGGTTCACCAGATTGATCTCTGGGATGGTGGGCTTGTCTAATAAGGAGATTGTTGAAACTGGGTCAGTATTCTCCAGAGTTATGAAATATGAAAGGTGATCTCACTGAAGCTTAAAAAAAATCTTACGGAGCATGACAAAGTGAATATAGATAGGCAATTCTAGAAACAGGGGACATAATCTCAGGATAATAGGTAGACCATTTGATCCTGAGATACAAAGGAATTTCTTCACTCAGAGGGTGATGCGTGTTTGGAATTGTCTATCCCAGAGGGCTGTGGAAATTCAATCGCTGATAAGATTTGTGACAGAAATAAATAGGGTTTCTGGACACTAATACATTAGGGGATATGGAGATGATGCAGGAAAATGGCATTTATATGGAGGCAATCAGCCATGATCCAGAATGGCAGGCCAGTCTTGATGGGATGATTGTAGGAACAGAAGTAGGCCATTCTCCAAATGGGTCCTGACCAAGTTTCTGTATAACTGAGGCAAAGATCCTATCAACTTTGTACTCCAACCTGGTCAAGGCAAAAGTCAACAGTCAATTAACCATTTTGCTACAAGCTCAGGCACATGGGCAGTCAAATACCTCTGCTCTTCCAAAGATCCTTACAATGTTTCAACATTCACAGCCCATTTAATTTTGAAATGGTAGCCTTCACCCTTGCACACAATGAATTCCAGCTGCCAGACATAACTTGCAACTTCTTGCTACCTACACAACCTAACGTGCCTCTTATCATAGTGCAATCTTCAAATCTAGAGATACAACATCCTGAATCATCTAAAGTCTTCAATACATGAAATGCTGACACCTCGGTAAAGATCTGTAGGGGAGCACTACTTGTGATATCCCAGCAGAGAACATTCCTTTTATTCCTGCTTTCTGTCTCCAAACTAACTTCCAAGCAATACCACAAGATTAACACCAATTCCAGGTCTCTTACTTTCGCTGATGACTTCTAGCGCAAAACTCTTATCAAATGACTGAATGTCCACACAGACAACATCCATAGTGAACTGCGGCTTTCTCTACAAAACCACGGAAACTTTCTCATAAGTTAATATACCCATCCAAGTGGTCATCCCTCTGCTCATGATGACAGATTCCAGCAACTTTTCAAAAACTCATGATAAACTCACAGCCTAAGAGAGTTTGCAGTTTTCCCAGTCGAAAGCAATAGTGAAATTGAGAGTGCTCTCCAGGCCAAGGGCTATTATTTCCATCTGTCCTCTGCCAATTTTCCTTCCCTCTGCTTATATTTATATTTTTCCAGGTACAAAAATCTCCACCTCCCAAAACTTTCCCTTACTCCTACAAGTGACAAACATTTAGATCTGTATAAATTCACACTTACATGTTTTATCTTATCAAACATATAAAATCTACACTTCATAACAGAAATAAATTCATACTTCTGAACCAGCAGAGGTCGTTTCTTCGGGATTTGATTCCACCTGTGAATTACTTGAATGCCAATTCCTCTGGCAGATGCAGGCTATACAAAAAACACAATAGAAGGAAAAAATTAAGTATGCAGATGATTAATTTTTTTCCCTCTTGTAACAAAAATGTAATTACCATTTATAAAACAGGGATACTTTCATTTATCCAGTGCGATTGCGGTCTTGAGTACTGCATGAACATTAGTGTTAAAACACGGATCTGGTCACAACTTTGCAAGTCTTCTTGGTCATAAAGCAAAAGATGCCACGTAGCAAAATCTAAGAACAATAATGGCACTGCCAAATCTGAAACTCTATTATTGACTGGGACATTCCTAAAGTCTCTGCTCTGACCCCTGACAATTTCTCACATTGAGTAAAATGGAATGAGATCAACATATGGAACAGTGTGACAGGAAACTATTTGTTTGATACAATAAGGCAAGTGGTAAGACTCACTTCACCCCAATTTGTCTAGAGAACACACTTATGCGCATACATAATGTAAATTTAGCTTATGCTAATTCTAAGTGCAGTCCCCAGTCGCTGCATTTATTGCAATTACCAGAAACGTTCATTTGAAACAAGGTGTCAGATATCAGGCTCCCAAAGCAGGTTTTTCTGCTACCTCAGTCAGAGAACAGCACATCCCAGGTCAATGGAAAAAAAATGTTTCAAGGATGTATTGAAGGACAACATGAGAAAATGCAACTGTGACATCAAAGCATGGATAGAGGCAGAGTCTGTGGAAGGATTTCACCATTTTGAGACCCAACAGTGACAAAATGTACAGGAAGGACCAGGAATGGCTCAAAATAACACATGATTGGACATCTCACATGATAATAAATGCCCAAGTGCCACTTCAACTCTCAAATTAGATTAATTGGCTATTCTCACTCATGGAAGACAATCACTTGAAAAGAATAGCTAACAATAACAGTACGTTGAACCAGAGTTAGACTGTGAAGTGTTCTGCAGAAGAAACTACAGGATACATATTCTGCCTCTGAATTTTCAAGCTGTCAGTGCTCAGTGCTCTCACACTGAGCTTAATCTTTACCATCTCACACTGGTGAAGTGCAACCTCGGAGCTATCTCCTATAGCTCCTCCCAACAATGCATGACATGAAATTACTTCACAAAAGAATTCTTCCATGGGATCCAAGTATCACTGGCAAGACACCCTAGTTGTTCTCAATAATTGACCTTTTTCCTGGAAGAAATGGACCTAAAGAGGGAGAAGGGGAAACACTTGGAACAATCTTCAAAATGAACTGGTGACAAACTAAAATAAAGCTCTGTTTCTGTCCATACTGCTTTGATTGGTCAGTGAGTTATCCAACACACGTAGGAGCATACGCAAGTCTGGAGCGCATGACACATGTGCAGCTATCAAATGGTAGGTGTGTCATTGCCCCCGTACAAAATTAGAGTTTGTACGTGTGCAGCATCGTGGATTTTTTAAAAAGGCAGGTTTCTCCTAAAAGCAGTGGTGCAAATCCACGACTTCTCACTTGCTTAGTTTACTTCGAGCTTATCTTCTCAAGAAAGGTTGAACCTTGGAAGTTTAGAAAAATTGAAGGGTAAATCTTATTGAAACATAAAACCCTAAAGAGACCTGATGGGGTGCATGCCCAGAGGATGTTTCCGATTGTGGGGAGAGGCAAGAGGCAAAAGCCAAAAGCCATTGTTTAAGTATTGGAGATCATTCTTTTATGACAGAAGTGAGGAGAACTTCAGTCTCTCAGAAGGTCAAGTGGAGGGTGGAATTTTCTTCTTCAGGTGTGGAGCCAGATCTTTAAAGTTTATTCAAGGCTGATTTCGATTTTTGATCGGACAAGCAAGTCAACAGTTATGGGGTGCAAACAAGAAAAAGTGAACTGAGACATCACCCAAGTGATTTGGTGGAAGAGTAGACTTGAAGGGTCAATGACCTACTCTTGCTCTTATGCTTCCTCTCAGCTCCCTCTGAAGGGAAGTAGTAGCTGGGAGATAGATATGATGAGCATTACCTAAAAAAGTCGACTCAGCAAAACAGCCAGATTGGTCAGCAGTCCTGCATTGGTCACAATCAGCAGCTAGACTGTGAAACCCTAACTAACCCAGGAAGGTACACCCCTCCTTTCTGCAACACTAAGGAACAAAGCAATGATCGTAATAAAAGCAAAATACTCTGGATTCTGGAACAGATGCAGCAAATGCTGGACACATCTATAGTGAAAGAAACAGTAAACACTTCATGTCCAGCATGACTCTTTGAAAGATATACGACTCAGTGCCGTGTATTCATCATGGTGGGCTCAAAGCTCTGGTAACAGTTTCTCTTTCCACAGATTTGGCCAGACCTGCTGTATCTTGTCTGCTTGCTAAAGCAATATTCTATTTTGAGGCAGCACTGGCCTGCGTTTAGTTCAGACGTATCTGATCTAACCAAATTTTAATTAGATCCTTCTGAAAACGTCATCCAAGGAATTGCCGCATTGGGGGCAGTTGGCATGAGCACAAGTAACATATCAAAGGTCAGTATGAGAATGTAGTAGGATAGGAACACAAGAGGGATGACATAGGAGGAGAGGGTGACAGGGAATGGCATCAAAACAAAGGAATGGCAAGGGATGTCTTCATGTTGCATTTTCCAGAGTGAGATATTTTGCTTCACAGCCTTTGTGAAAGAACCTAAAATCCTCCATACAAATTAGTAACATGGCAATATATTTCAACTCAAGTATTTTCTGGTGTCATGCAGTTATGAACACTACTGCTCAATATAAATTACAGAAATCCTTGATGATACATATTTTAGCAGCCCTCAGACTAAACTTCGAATTACTAACCCTCCGTCAACCATGGCTTATAAGGTAGAACCCTACTTCCACATTGGAAGCCTACAGGAGAAAGATTTACTTAAAAGACTTGAGTACAAATCATGGCCTTACCAGCAAAGCTCACACTCCATGACAGTACAAAGTAATTTTCAAATATCTAAATAACTGGGACATCCCGAGGTCATGAAAGGTCAAGTATAAACAGAAGACTTTTTTAAAATTAGCATTAATTTTTCAAGTCATCAAAAGCCAAATTTTGCTCATTTCTCTTCTTAGGCAAACACTGGAGACCTTGAACAACAATTTTCTAATCTGGAATGAATGGGTCCTAAGGTGACTAAACAGTCCAGTTCTGGATGTGCAACAAACACAAAGCTGGAGAAACTCAGGTCTGGCAGCATCATGGAGAAAGAAACAGAATTAACACCGAGCCTGTTACGACTTTTCTTCACAACTGTGCAAATCCTGCCAAAGGTGTGGGTGGACAGGGCGTCCAGGTTTTCATATGCTCCTTTGGCTGATCACACCTGGTCTGCATCTTGAATGTCAGAGACAACTGAAGTTTTCTGCACTTCTGTAGATGCTTCTTCTCTAGTCTGGGTGGTCTTGGCCAAGAGATTCTCTCAAATCTGTGTGGATAGTGCTATTTACCAATTAGACTACTTCTCAGAACTACAGAGCAGAAGAGGTACTTCAGCTCAGCATCTCTCTGTCGGTTCTTTGTAATGGTCATCCCAATTAGTCCCACTTACCCACTCTGTTCCCCAGAGCCATAATGTTTATCCCTTTTCAAGCATACATCCAATTCCTTTTTAGAAGTTACACTGAATCTGCTTTCACAAAAATTTTCATGCAGTGCATCATCATAAATCTCTGCACAAGATAAAACTGTTCAACTCTTCTCAGGTTCTTTTCCAATTATCTTAACGCTTATACTTAACTTACTGGTTTAATGATCCATTTCTGCTTGCCAGAGCTAGCCCCCCAGGCATTCTTCAGCAGTTTGATGTCATGAGGGAGAATGAAGGACTGTGGGAAAAAGTTGAACTCTCTTTTCCCAAATCGCACCTGCATTCTCAATAAGTTACGCCACAAGCGGTCCTTGCGCCCAATTTGAAAAGATCCTGGAAAATGATTCAGCTAGGAAGGAGAACAAACATGGAGTTAGATTGTTTTCTCCCTTCAAAATGCTCCAGCATTTTACGTTGTTTACCCAATTTGAGAAGAGAAATACAAAATACAAATGATCACCACATTGGAAAACAATTTCAGACATTAAAATTTTAAAAGTAGTGTAATTTAGCAATTGCTAAGTGAACAATTTACGCAGCATTTATAAAGGCAATAAATTGTCCAGAATGGTTCTGAAATTGTTCAGAAGTGTAACGAAACAAACAAAAACTGCTGAGCCAAGAGAAGGTATCACGATGGACAACTAAACATTTGGTCAGAGATCAGTTTTATAATGGTTGTAGGAAGAGAGGTGTCAGGAGATAATTTCAGAAATTTGCACCTAGACAGCTGAAAACGCAGGCACAAAAGGCAAGTTCAAAAGGGAGGATGCTGCGCAGTTCAAGGCAGAGCTTGCTATCAGCTTCAAGAGCAACCAGCAATGGGCAATCAATACTGGCCCAGCCAGTGATTCCCACATCCCATGAATGAATGAATAAAGTTGTAGTAACACAGGTCTCTGATTGATGCTGATTTCAAGTCATGTAAATAGCATACATTTCAACACAGGGAAGGTATTGTATAAAGGTAATTTGATGCTAAAACTGGACTTAGTCACTCAAAAAGACAATGCTTTGACTCAACAGTCTCCATTTTAGGGCAGAAGAACAGTAGGCATCAACAGTGGCCGAAAAGAATTAAGTGTTGATTAAAATGTGCATACAGGGCTCAGGGAAAATACTGAGCCTGGCTTTCAAATTCTGAAGGGATACCCTCCTTATCAGCTTTGGTTCTAGGAACTCTTAAGTTGGACAGATAATTGCAACAACAAATACTAGCACTGGTTTAATATTTCAATAAAAATGGAATAAACACGAGCATTGAAAGGGGGAGGGCATAGTAATGCTAATATTTTGAAATTCTAACTGCTTACCTTTTGATATTCCCGAAGGGTTTTAAATAGCGGTGATTTCATGTGATGGCCCCAGCAGCCCAGCCAATCATAACATCCTGAAATGTATAAACACATCAATTTTCCACTTTAAGGCAATTTTTACATGCCTCTTTTTGATTTTTCAGTAGGCAAAGACCTCTGTCTAATACCTTATCCCAGTGGCCACGTCTCATGTTTAAACCTACACACAGTGAGTGCTTGCAATTTAGCCTGCGAAGAAGTGTTTTAGGCAAGTGCAGTAGAATTTATACTCAACAACCATATATTTTTACTTGGGCGGAGGCACTGTAAACTATATTTTCCTCTTCCTCATTTGAAACGGTGAGAAATATTTATGTCCGTTCCAATCAGCTAACTGGGACATTCAGTCAACAGGGTGTAGTCACACTGATGGGCACTGACTAGAGGACTGTCAGATGTTCAAGATCCGTGCAACTAAGTATTAACATTCACGTTCTTCAGTTTGACTTAGTATTGCTGGGTCATTGGCTGCTGGTTATTTCAGTAACTTAAACTTTATTTTTATGATATGGGATCAAGGTGTTTTCAGGACTACATCCCAATATCTGGGGTGTTTCTACCAGTGAACAGTGCTTTGCCCTATAACAGCCACTGGTCTAATAGCCTATTAAACCCAATCACATTTGTTAGATTTGACAGTCTCAAGTTGCTGTTTTGAGACTTTAACTGTTATATTGAGAAACCACAGTCGAAGTTTCTTAATTTTTCACAAAACCCACAATCTAGCAATAATTGCATAATTAGTGTCAAAGTTTAAAAGTGGAAATAAAAGGTTAAGATACGCTTATTAGTACTAACATGACTTACTTTTAGTAATTTTGAAATGGGATCTGGCAATGACATTTTTCACAACTATTGGTGTTACAGTGGACATTTTCCATTTCATCTGCCTTCGTTGATCCCACGGCAAAAATTCAACTGTGAATACCAAAGTCAAAGTCAGTCACTCAGTAAAGAAAACAAAAATTACACTGCAATCCTACTGTGAAAGGTGCAAAGCGAAAAATGATTATTTTATAGGCCCTAAGCTCAAGGCTTTTAACAGCAAAGAAAGTCCAATTGTTTCGGACAATAAGTAGTGAGTCATGCAGATTAGGAAAATTTAGGTTTGATCCCAGTTTTGTGATGAGTTACTGCAATGCACACATGATCTCAGCGTCACTTGGTCAAGGAGGATTCCTATTTTGATTGTTATCTAGTAATTCTTGTCAGAAGTACAAATATATGGTGATTGTATAGGAATGGGAGTCACCATTCAGTCTCTTGAGCTTTTCCAACCTTGCAATTACATCATATCTGATCTTGTTCCTCAAATTAATTTGCTACTTTTGCCCAATTTTCTTAAGATCCTCCAGCTTAGCTGTGATCAGCTTAAGGGGAAGTATTTTGCTCATTTCTCCGTATGTCTTCACGCTTGCCTCCTGTTTTCAATTTCAAGCCATTTATCATATTCACTCCCTCCTTGATCCTAAATCTTCTAATCATCTAACAGCTTCCTCAGTAAGTTTTCATTCCTTAGCATATAGCCAATCCAATCTTACTGCCTTTTCTTCATTCACCAATGAAACTGCCTTTTCCACCATCTTGAAAACTCATTGGTCATGTTCTCTACATACAACAATATACACCAAATCACTGCTTTAAAAGTAATTTTCTCAAGACCTCTACTCATTTCTATGCTAAGCAATTCTTCATGAATTACATAGCTGACAGTGATAAGACAAAACAGACAAATAGATTGGCTTTGATGATTTATTTCGAAGTTCTAACACTTTGTCAATGACTGCTACAAACTGAATATTCAAAGTTACTTTTGTAAACTACATGCACAGTTCAGTCCTGAATTGCTTAAATACCCTCCATGGATACTAAGAATAAAGTAAGTGTTTTGCAGAGCCCACAATAAAACCTGGGCAGCTGTGCAATGGTTTTACAGAGAAAAATATTGCTCAAATTTGTTTTGAATTATAAATGCAAACCAAAACATCCCTAGTGCTTACTCTGATGATGCACCTTAGTACACAATTCTCCACAATCCAATGTTAATACCTTGGAGAGCAGAAGGAAAACAAACAATTCCTCCCAGACACATTTGTAGTTTACGTACTTTTGGCTTGTGTCAGTTAGAATGGCAGTACCAGAAGATGCAAATGACCTCAAGGATTCCTACTCCTATCTGGAAATCCCACTGGAAAATACAGTTTGATATTTTTGTAATTGAATAATTGGAAGGGATGTTCCCCAGGCACACTATTCCAGAGGTGGCCACACCCCTTAGGAGAAAGTCTTCTGATTTGATCAGTGGTCAGGAGCAGGAGAGTGTGACTGCAAGTGAAGCAGTTAAGGGAATACAGAGGGCAACAGCACAGGAGTACTGGTCTTTGCAATTGTCCAGGAGACCTGGGAATTTCACACCTTGTTTGGATGAGAGAGTGAGGGTGACAGGATGGGTGAGGCAACATCCAGTAGCATAGAAAGCTATTCAAGAGCAGGGACCAAAACACATAGAAGTGATAGCAGGATAGTTGGGTGAGGAGAACTGACACTGTTCTCTGCAACTAAGACAATAAGTTCAGGCGGCTATGTTGTTTCTCCAGTGCCAGGATTTGGAACATCTGAACTGGAGTTGTAGAACAAATTGCCTCAAGTTGGGAGAATTCAGTGGTTATGGTTCACGTTGATTCAAACAACATAGGTAGCACTAGTAATGAGGTTCTGTTGAAGGAGCAGAAACTAGGTTCTAAACTGAAAAACAAAACATCAAAAGTTAAAAAAAAACACTCTGGATTACTACCTGAGCCATATGCAAATTGGCACTGAACAATTAAGATTAGGGAAACAAACGTGTGGTTCAAAGACCAGCGTGGGACAAGTAGGATCCAGGTCGTGGGGCATTGGCCCCACAATGAGGATTTTTTACAATTGCATTAAGTAAATCCAAAACATTTCCATAAAACACAATGAAACAAATTTCACTGCTTCCTTCAAGCAAAAAAAAACTCTCTCCTGTGTCTTGTTCATTCCCTTATTGACCTGGCCAGCCACGTACCCCAATGTATGGACTCCCTCCACAAATTCTTTTCACAGCTCCTCAAACCAGGATACAAGTCTGTCTCTCTTCTTGCCTAAAGAAAAACAATCTTTTTTCCCCTCCATCATTACCAAATGTGCTGTCTACTTCTTTTACACATTAATAGCATGGTCAGATCAGAAATCCAGACAACTTTAATGTTTAAAAAATATGAATTTTAAAAACCTATAAAAAAGTGACCATAAAGTTTTAAATTGAGTGAGCCCGGCTTACTAACATCTTTTCAGTGGATGAAATAGGCTGTTTTGCCGAAGGGTAACTCCAAACCAAACCTCCTGTTGGATGCCCCAACAAAAAAAAAATACAGCAACTGTGGGAAGACCTTTACAACACAGACTGCAATGATTCAAAAAAGGCAAACCAGCAGTATCACTTTTCCAAGTGCAACTGGTAAGACGGTGCAAAATGCAATGAATTAATATTCAAGCTTGCAGATGAATTCACTCCCAGGGAGAGATCATTTGTGGCCAAAATATCTAGATCTCAGTATGAGATTTAAATAAGGAAGGAGCAGCCATCCAGAAAGAAGATAGAAGGAAGGCAGGATGTATGGGGTGGTGGATTTAAAAGTAAACACAAAGTAAGAGACCCCAGCAAAGGAAAAGAAATGCATACTTTATTTTTGTCCTCAAACAATGCAGCACCGTACGAATGAAAACAAAATCCTTTACTTAAAACGTTAGAAACAAATACATTTAGGTTTTCTTCCTTACTTTTCTCATTCGAAGTCCCAAAGTAAATCGTCAGAGGCATATCATGAAAAAGGCTTTTTACCAATGCTGGCTTAGCAACTTGAATTTTACATTCTCGCGCTTGTGGGTAGCAAGAATCAAAAACATTCCTTAGAGAAAAGGGAAGCACAGAGAATATGTAAGCGGATTAGTAGCTTGCAACATTAAACTCACTGTACACTAAATACCATCACAAGAAATAATCCTGATGTCGAGCTTTTCAAAAAGATTTTTGAAAATATCAACACGGAAAACACAGAACATCACTTATTTGAGATGGGGGCGAGCCCAAAGCTACCTCACAAATAAAATGGCAGCAGCTGACAGATCACAATCTCGTTGCTACACTGTACTTCAATTGGTGAGAATGAATTTTAAAAACACTTCTAAAAACACTTGCAATTAAATAAAGATTCTCACATTTCCACAACCATTGGACTTTTATTCGATGAGAACACTCACCTGTTTAAAAAAAAGGGGAAAGGAGAAATTTTGATCAGAAAGCTAAGTGATGATTCAATAGTGAACAAATCATTACTTGGAAGGATATGAAAACCCAAAAAGAAGAAGTTAAGGCTCTGCAATGGGCACAGACTATATTACACCTAATTCATGGTTTTAAAAAAAAGTCCTCCTAATAATAATCAGCAGGCTTTTATCCCAATAGCAACCTATTGAATCATATCCATTCAACAATCTCACCCATATCTAAGCAACTAGCAATGTGCAATTTAGGAACTGTTTCCGATCCTAACAGACAACATCAATTTTGTCTCATTAAAAGAAAGATTGCAACCTGCAGCATCAGACAAAGGATGAGACAAATATGTACCTTGATTCCAATGTCCAGTTGTTAGATTCATGGAAAAATACATACAAACTTTACAGGGGAGGCAATGGCCTAGTGGTATTATCGCTGGACTGTTAATCCAGAGACCCAGATAATGTTCTGGGGACCCGGGTTCAAATCTTGCCACAGTAGATGGTGGAAAATGATGACCCCCATGAATCCATTGTTGATTGTAAGGAAAAACCCATCTGGTTCACTAAGGTCCTTGAGGGAAGGAAACTAACATCCTTACCTGGTCTGGCCTACATGTGACCACAGCAATGTGGTTGACTCCTCTAAGGTTTTGGAGTAGATGTGTAGCTCGGGTTGTGGGCGTTGAGGTTGGTTGGCTTGCCGAGCTGGTTTGTTGTTCCACAGACGTTTCGTTACCACGTTAGGTAACATCCTCAGTGCAGCCTCCGATGAAGCGTCGGTGTGTTTTCCTGCCTGGTTTTTAAACTCTGGAGTCCGTTGAGCTGGATTACCTCACTTCTGGTTTTCCTTCATAGTGAAATGTATATGGGGTCGAGTTCTGTGTGTTTATTAATGGCTTTCTTCGAGGAGTGCCAGGCTTCTAGGAATTCCCATGCCTGTCTCTGCTTAGCTTGTCCCAGTCGAATTGGTGGTTCTCCTAATCCTTATAGGCTACAAAAAGACACGATCAATACTCACTCATCTCACTCCACATGGATAAGGAGAACCACCAATTTGACTGGGACAACACCAAAATCCTGGGACAACCTAAGCAGAGTCAGGCACGGGAACTCCTAGAAGCCTGGCACTCCACAAAGAAAGCCATTAATAAACACATAGAACTCGACCCCATATACACTTCACAACAAAGGAAAACCGGAAGTGAGGCAATCCAGCTTAGCGGACTCCAGAGTTTAAAAACCAGGCGGGAAAACACACCGATGCTTCATCGGAGGCTGCACTGAGGATGTTACCCAGCGTGGTAATGAAACGTCTGCGGGAACAACAAACCAGCTTGGCGAGCCAACCAACCTCAACAGTGGTCGACCCTGAACTGCCCTCTGGGCAATTAGGAATAAGTAATAAATGCTGCCGGGGGAGTTCGGGGGAAAAGACGGCAAGGGTCTGGGTGGGACTCAGTGGGTTGAATGGCCCCTTTTTGGACTCTAGGGATCCTATGATTCCTGACAGAATACTAGGAAAATAAGAGCAAACCACAGTAGGACTCCCAATTCTTCAGTCAAAGTAAATAAAACATATCAGCAAACTTACCTGGCATCAGCAGATTCTGGGAGTTCACTAAAGGCCACCTTAGATAAACCATGTGTCGATTCAGTAGAACAAGATTCTGACATGGTAGAACACTCTGACTCTTCTAAAAAGGAAACAACTAGTGTTTGTTTGTTCCTTAAAATGTAACAATGCCAAAATTAACAGGTATGACCCCTCAGCCCTCTGTTGAAACCATGCGTAGATCTCTTAAAAAGGGAAAATTATTTTTAACTGAATCATATTTTACCCTTTTAAAAGCAAAAGGGAGATATCTGTAAAGTAGTGTGCTTTCTTAGGAGAATATTTCTCTGCCTTAGCAGTCCAGAACTAGGAGTCAACCATTTGGGACTGAGATAAGGAGAAATTTCTTCAAAACAGAGGCTTGTGAATCTTTGGCATTCTTGATTCTAACTATGGATCCTTAGTCATGGAATTTATTCAAGGCAGAGGCTGATGACTCTCTTGGAAATCAAGGGTTGTATTATGTTGTAAGGAGCATGAACCAAAAGTACAAGACTGTCTACGTCTTACAGAAGATTTGAAGGGCCAAATGGCCAATATACAAGCCTATTCCTTACGCTCCTAAATTCAATCATGAAAGTATTATTGAAAAGTCATGCATACCCAATAATTTTGGTTTTAAACCTAATTATTCTATTTAAACTTAGAGGTAAAAAAGGAAACAAGCATACATTGCTAAGAATAACACTCTTGTGAACAGTGTATAGGTTTTGAAATCCATGAGAAAACGGAACATATGAAAAACTTAACTGTCATTTGAGCCCCAGTTTATTATTTCTCAGCCTTTTCTATGGCCTCCTGAGCTGTGACAAGTGGAATAAAGTAACTTAGTTCTTTGAGAAAAAAATCCTTCAATATCTAGAATGAAACTGTAGACAGCAATAAACAAATTGTGAATCAAGTTTTCCCATGACGAAGATCAAATCTGGGAATAAACGTTTAGACCGAAAGTGGGACTAAACATTTGTTGTGAATAAGAATCAAACTAGAACTGAAACAAGATGCAGGAATTTGAAGCAGAATTACAAAAACTGTTCCTAAGCTTTCAACCAGCCATTAGATTTGCAGCACTTTGCATAAGATGCCTTACTTTAAAAAAATGTTAAAACATGTGCCAATGCCTACAGAGAAGGGGGTACATGTTAAATGGCAGCAGCCTAATAAGTACAGAGGATCAGAGGGACTTTGGCGTTAACGTTCACAGATCTTTGAAGACTATAAGACAAGTGGATAAAGGTGGTTAAGAAAGGATATGGGTAACTTACCTTTATTAGTCGAGGCACCGAATACAATAGTAGGGAGATGATGATGGAGGGGTAGAAGATGTTAGTTAGACCACAGCTGGAGTACTGTGTGCCACACAGATCTGGTCGATCGTTATACAAAAGATGTGACTGTACTAAAGAGTGGCCAGAAGAGATTCACCAGGAAGGCGCTATTCAGATGTGAAGGAAGATGGGATAAATTTAGGTTGCTTCCCTTAGAACGAAGAAAACGAAAGTTGGGACTCAATTGGGGTGTTCAAAATTATGATGGATATAGGTTGATAGGAAGAAATTTTCCCTTTAGTAAGGGATCAATAACTAGGACAGCACACATTTAAGCTAATGGCAGGAGGTTCAAGATGAGATTTAAAAATAATTTTTCACCCAGAGGGTGGTGGTACAAGGAACTCACTCCCTGCAGAATGATAGAGGCAAGAACTGACACAACATTTAACTAGTATTTCGGCATCACTTGAAGTGCCACGAACTATACAAAGCTATGGACCAAATCCAGAAAATGGGAAACAGTAGATAGGTGTTTGATGACCAGGTGAACATGTTGAGTATTGGGCCTCTTTTTACACTGTCAAGTTACATGAATAAGTCTCACACAATGATGTGGTTTTCAGGAATGAAGGAGGAACCCAACGATAAGAAAACATCTACCACTGATGAACATGATTCATTGAAATTACCATTACATTCCTGGCTGCTGGTATCATCCAGTCCATCTGCAACCTCTTCTTCCTCCTCCTCCTCCTCGTCCATCTCCTGCCTGGTAAGGTAACAGAGACATGGTTAAGATAGCCTGGAAGTACAGTACCTTATATACCACCAATCATTTATTTTAAAACCTATGTCTCCTCCATCTGTTTTCCTGGACAAATAGAAGGGAAGCTCAGTGATAGTTATGAACAAAGTAGCAGCTGAAGTCCCTCGAGCGAACTCCTTCATTCAATAAGATCATGACCGAGCTGTTTACACTTCAAATCCTACATTTGCACGAGTCCTGTATAACTTCAATTTCATCGCCTAAAAATTCTACCTCCTTCTTAAAAATACTCAACAACTTGGCTTCCAACACTCTCTGATGCAGGGAATTCTGAAGTATTTTAAACCTCACAAATTCTCATCTACATCCAAGAGTGACCCCTAATTTTAAGTGATCCTTGTTCTGGACTGACCTATAGAGAAAAACATCCTTTCCACATCCACCTCGTCAAGACAGAGGACACAGTACAGCTCAGGAACAGGCCCTTCAGCCCACCAAGTCTGCACTAACATGTGACACGTTTTCAAACTAAAAACCTATTACTTCTACGTGGTCCATATCCCTCTATTCCCTGCCTATTTATGTATCTGTCAAGATGACTCCTAGATGTCACTGTTGTATCTGCCTCCATCACCTCCTCTGACAGTGCACTCTAGGTACATACCATCCTCAGTTTAAAAAAAATGTTCCTCACATCTTTGTTTGAATCCCCCCTACCCAACTCCACCACCACCACCTTTTACCTTACATCCGTGCTCTCCAGTAAATTTCTACCTTTGGATAGTCGGAGTCTTTCCCTCTTTTATCCATGCCTCTCAATTTTGTAAGCTTCTATCAGGTCGCCCTCAGTCTCCGACATTCAAGTGAAAACAAACCAAGTTTGTCCAATCTCTCCTCATAGCTAATACCCTCCAAACCAGGCAACATCCTGGTAAAACTTTCCTGTGCCCTCTCCAAAGCCTCCATATTCTTCTGGTCATGTAGCAACTAGAACTGTATACAATATTCTAAACATGGCCTAACTATACAGCTGCAATATGTCTTGCTAATGTTATACTCCATGCCCTGACCGATGAAAGCAAGCATGCCATACACCTTCTTGACCACCTTATCCACTTGTGTTGCCACTTTCAGCGAACTGTGGATCTGTACACCTAGATCCCTCTATGTTCATTAATGACCTTCAGGGAAGGAAACTGCCATCCTTACCCGGTCTGGCCTACATGTGATTACAGACCCACAGACAATGTGGTTGCCCTCTGGGCAATTAGGGATGGGCAATGAATGCTGCCTAGCCAGCGACGCCCTCATCCCATGAATGAATAAAGGAAAAAAAATAGTGCTTTAAGGGTTGTGCCATTTACTACATACTTGCTTCCTGCACTGGATCTTCCAAAGTACATCACCTCACATTTGCGCAGATTAAATTCTATCTGCCATTTCTCCACCTAGGTGTCCAGCCTACTTGTATCTTCCTGTATTCTCTGGCAATCCTTCTCTTTATCTGCAGCTCCCCCAATCTTTGTGTCGCCCAGAAACTTACTAATTAGCATTCAGCATCTTAGAACTTCAATCAAATCTAGAAACTAGGAGCAGGAATAAGCCATTCAACCAGTTCTGCCGATCAATATTATAATGGTCGATCTGCTATCTCAACGCCATAACTTGGTGTGGCTGGGCCCAGTTTAAATTACAATGGCAAGGGTACAAGAGCCTGAGCAGGGAGCCGGAAGTGGGAGGAACATAGACAGGAAAAAAGATAGAAAAGGCAAGAAGCACAAGTGGAAGGCAGAAAACAAAAAAGGGGTAAAAACGGGCCATAGTGCAAACTGGAGCTAAGATGACTCGCAAGGTTAAAAAAGTCAAGTCAAAAGACTGCACCTTAATCCACAAAGCAATAAGGTAAATGAACTAGCAGAGAAAATAGATGTAAACAGTTATGATATAGTTGCAATTATTGGAACATGGCTGCAGGATAGAAGCTAAACATTCAGCGGGTATTCAATGCTTAGGAAGGAGAGCCAAAAAGAAAGAAATCAATGCAATAGTGAATAAGGACATTGACCCAGAAAATCATGATGTGGAATCTGTACAGATGGAGACAGAAAAAAAAACACCAAAGTTCAGAAAAAGTTGTTGAAAATCATCTATAGGGCCCGAAACAGTACTGGAGACGTAAGGGAAGGCATTAAACAAGAGATCAGATGCAGACAGTAAGGCACAACTTGTAGACATGGGTGACTTACATACAGATTCAACAAACCATACCAGCAATGATCTTTGTGGAGGGGGATTTTCTGGTGTGTATTTGGTGGCTTTTTAGATCAATACATTGAGGAACCAAGAAGAGAACAGGCTATCCAGACTGGGTATTATGCAATGATTTAGGATTAATTACCAGGTTGTTGCGCGGGGTCCTTTGAGGATGAGCTACAATAATATGATAAAGAATTCCATCAGAACGGAGAGTTAAAAAGTCAAATTCAAAATTAGGGTCTTGAATCTAAATAAAGGGTATGAAGCAAGAATTGGCAAGGGTGCATTGGGTAATCTTACTTAAAGAGTTGACATTGGATAGTCAATGGTTTATAATTAAAGAACTGGTGCATGAATTACAAAATTATTCATTCTCGCCTGGTGCAAAAATAGAAGAGGAAAGGTGACTCAACTATGGCTTTGAAAAGAAATTAGGGACAACGCTGGATCCAAAGGGGAGACATATTAAAAACGGTCAGAAAAAGCAAGCCTGAGAATTGAGCATTTAAAATCTCAGCAAAAATGAAAGTAGAATGAGAGGGATTCAGGACCCTCGTGTCAGAAGCAACCCGGTCATTCTCCATCTTGATGACGAATTCTATCATATTATGGTCACTTATCTCCAAGGGGCCTCCCACAAATAGTTTGCCAATTATTCCTTTCTCATTAAACAATACCCAACTTGAGGGTAGTCTGTTCTCTAGTTGGTTACTAAAGGAAGCTGCCGTGGAAATAGTGGATGATTTGGTAGTCACTTCCCAAAATTCCATAATATCTAAAGTAATTATTATAGATTGGATGGTCACAAATGAGACCAGATTATTTAACAAGCTAAAAAAGAGAGATAAAACAGAATTACAGACCAGTTAGCCTAATCAGTTGCGGGTAAAATGCTAGTTTGTTATAAAAGGTATGATAACAGAACATTTGCTAACCATTCATAGGACTGGGCAAAGCCAGCATGGGTTTATGAAAGGTAAACTGTGCTTAACAAATCTAGTGGAGTACTTTTTGAGGATGTAATGAATAGTACTGGTAAGGGAGAACCACTGGACCTTGTAAGTTTGGATTTTCAGAAGGCTTTAGATGAGGTTTAACGTAAGAGGTTAGTGCGTAAAATTAAAGCACTTTGGATAGGCATTAATATGAGTCAAGAACCAGTTGTCAGACAGGAAACAGAACGGGAATGGGAAAAAGAAAACGAGAATGCTAAAGCAGGAAATCTTAAAGAAAACAAACTGCTGGATAAACTCAGTAGCTCTCATAGCATCCGTGGACAGAAAGCAGAATTAACACTTCAAGGGCAGTGATCCTTCTTCAAAACGGATGATAGCTAGGAAGAGGTGGCATTTAAGATGATGGCCGGGGAGGGAATGCAAGAGAGAGTGTATGAGCGAGAGAAGAGAACACACAAGTTAGGGGGACAAAAGAGACGGATGATAATATGCTCAGAAGAAAGAAAAGCTCATAATGGAGACCATGAGTAGGCGAAAATAGGTTGGCTTGACCGAAAAACTGTCCACGTGATGACAAGGTCTAGGGTGTCGGGGTGGGTAAAGAATAGGGAAAGGTGGTTTTCAGGTTCCAAAATTATTGAACTCGATATTGAATCCTGAATCCTGCAGGGTCTGCAAGCAGCTGTTCTTCCAGCTTACAATGAGTTTCACTGGAGAAATGCAGCAGACCTGAGATAGAAATGTTAGCCAAGTATCACAAACTGTAGGCAACTGAAAATTCAGAGTAATTTCTGCAGTCAGATCATAGGTGTTCTGCAAAACAGTCGTCCAGTCTACGTTTTGTCTCTCCAATATTGAGGAGACCACATTAGCTGCTCCCCAAAAAATAGCTTAGACTGAGTGAAGTGCAGGCAAATTGGTGCTTCACAAGGTGTTTGGAGCTTTAGATAGTGAGGAGAAAGGCCGCAAACTAGCAGGTTTTGCAACTTCTGCGACTGCATGAGATGATGATGTGGGGAGGTGTTGGGAGTGGAGTAGAAGATCAGCGTGTGCCAGAGGGAGCAGACCCCATGAAATGCTGATTAGAGATGGAAAGGATAAGTAGAAGGAAAAGAGCAGCAGATTCACGAGAATATGACCATCTTCAAGTTCCCTTCCAAACCACTCACTATCCTGACTCAAAAATATATCGCTGTTCCTTCACTGTCGCTGCATCAAAATTCTGGAATTCCCTCCCTGATGGCATTGTCGGTCAATCCACAGCAGGTTAACTGCATTGGTTCAAGGAGGAAGCTCACCACAATTTTCTCACAGCCAACTAGGGATGGGCAATAAGTGCCAACCAGCCAACGACGTCCATGTCCCACAAATGAAAGTCTGGTGGTGGTATCCCACTACAGGTGGCAGAAATGACAATGAATGTTGGTGGGGGTGGAAAGTGAGGACCACTGGGGTCCTATCAGTTTTGTGAGGGGGAAAAGAAGGGACGAGGGCAGACTGGAGGAACAGCATCTCATTTTCGGCTTGGGAACCCTGCTGCGTTCAGGACTCAATACAGAGTTCAATAACTTATGAGCCCGAATACCATCTTCCATGTCCTCTACTCACCTCCACACACTAGGCCCGGTTGTGGCACGGACTGCTTTCACCATAGCCAATCCATTTCACCTCATGTCCCCATTATCAACTTTCCTTTCTTGTGAGCATACTATTATCTATCCCTTTGTCTCCCTGTCGTTCTCTTTCTCTGAGCTCCAATTCTGCCTGCTTGTCCTCTCACTTCTTCTCCTACCCCTTGTCTTCAGCATAAATATCACCTCTTCCTAGCTATCATCAGTTCTTAAAAATGGTCACTGGACTAGAAATTTTAACTCTGCTTTCTCTCTACAGATACTGAGTTTCTCCAGCAATTTCTGTTTTCTTTGGGAATAAATAGGTCTTTTTCCAAGTGGTAAGCAATGGTTACTGGGATACCGCAAGGATCAGTGCTTGGGTCCCAGCTATTCATGATACTCAAATGACTTGAATGAGATAACCAAATGCAACATTTCCAAGTTTTCCAACATTAAAACTGGGTGGCATTGACAGATATGAAGAGGGTGGAAGGAAGCTTCACAGTGATTTAAACAAGTTGAGTGAATGGACAAACTTGAAAAATGCAGTGCAATGTGGCTAGATACGAAGTTTAGTTTCTCACTGTCTCACTTGTGCCTCCCTCCTCCGACTTTATTTATCGTTATTACTGTTTTTTGCATTCTCTGTAATAAAGCCAGAAGCAAAATGTTTGGTCATTCCTTTCAGCTATTTCCTTACTATCCATCACTAACTTTCTGTTCCCACTCTCTAGACGAGCAGCACTCAATTACTTCATCCTCTTCAAATACCTACCTCAGCTCTTGATATCAGTTTTCACATTCCTAGGTAGTTTCCTCTCATACTGCAATTTCTTCTTTCTGATTAACCTTTCAGTCATTCTCAGTCCTTGTTATATTCTGACGAATCATTTGACCTGTCATTCAGCTTTGCGTAGTCACATGCTTTATCCTTTAGCTTGACGCTTTCCTCAATTTTACTTGATGACAGATGGTGGCCCTCCCTTTAGGAATTTTTCTTTATACTGGTCATGAATGAATGTCAGGTGGTGGCATCCCACTAGAGGTGGCGGAAATGTTTTTTTTGGAAATGGTTGGACAAATAAAGTAGAAGAATCTCAACAGTATTTGATTCTCTCCTACATAACATAGCTCAGATGAGGAACAAGTTGTGCAGGAAAATGCCACATAAGCATCCACTATCACACTTTGGTAATGGCAGGCAAGAGAGCAATTCACTTTATCGGAATAGTTTTCTTGACGATACAATGTTCTATAGATTGTTTACAGTATGGCAAGTATATTTTCTTATCACAACAAAAATAGAAATTGCTGAAGAAATTCAACAAGTCTGGCAGTGTCCGTGGAGAGAAAGCAGAGTTAATGTTTTGGGTCCACTGACGCTTCATTAGTTCTGGTAAGTGCTGGCCTAACCAGCAACACCCACATGCCATGAATGAATTACAAAAGCTCAACATTTTTCAACTTTGATAATACACTCCAGACCAGACTTTGGCCTTTCACCTAAGTTTCATTAAAAAGAGCTCCCATGAGAAAATAGTTGAGTACATGTTCAACTGAATTTGAGAGAAGCACTAGATGGCAAATATAAAAACATGTTGAAAATCTATGTGCATAAGTAGCTGACCAAGATTAATACCAAACTCACATGGCATTTGAAGAACTTGAACTTCATAATGCTCCATACAATCACATTCATAAACAAGAGATGCATGAAACATATACTTGTGCCTAATCAAGTTAGAAAGTTATTGAGTAAAAGGAGTGAAAGGTATTATAATTAATGCTTGCACTAGTTACAACACAAGAAAAAGGAGAAGTAGGCCATTCAGCACCTCAAGCCTGCCCCACTATTCTAGAAGACCATAGCTGATCTGCCCCCAAGCCTCAATTCCTCTTTTGGGCTAGCTTCTCATAGCCCTCTACTCAATATTTCAATAAATGTGATTTACCCTCTCCAGTGATCAATGCTTTTGGGTAGAAAACTCTAAACATTCACTACCCCCTGACAGAAGAAAGTCCATCATACACAATAATAGAATTGTACAGTACAGAAGAGACCTTTGGCTCAAATCTGTAAGCCCAAAGCTACACTAAATCTACACTAGTCCCACCGTCCAGCACTATGTCCCTGAATGTTACGACATTTCAAGTGCTCATCCACTTACTTTTTTAAAAGGCTGTGAGGTTACACACCTCAACTACCTCCCAGGCGGTGCATTCCAGATGCCCACCATCTCTAGGTAAAAGAAAATTTCCTCAAATCCCCTGTAAAACCTCCTGCCTTTCACTTAAAAAACATTCCTCCTTGTTATTGACCCCAAGGGGAACAGCTGCTTTATTATTCCTGCCCATGGCCCTCAGAATCTTATAAACTTCCATCAAGTTTCCCCTCAACCTTCTGTTTAAAAAAACCTGAGCTTCTCCAGCCTCTTTATAGCTGAAATGCTTAATCCCAGGCAACATCCCTGGTAAATCTCTTCTGCAGCCTCCAGTGCAGTCAAATCCTTCCTACAATGAAAAAAATCAGAACTGGTTAGACCGTAGCTACAGTACTATGCAAAGTCTTATATACCTCTGATATACCCTCCCTGCTCTTATAATCTATGCCAAGACTGATAAAGGCAAGTGCCCTTCAGTTTTAAGTCAGTGTCCTCAAGCTTGATAATCCCCCAGTTGTGGAAACATCTTTTCAATATCTGTCCTGTCAAGCCCCTCAGAATTTTGCGTGTTTCAATAAGATTATCCTTCTGCTAAATTCTAATGAATAAAGGTCTAATCTGATTATCCAGCCCCTTTTATCGCAAAAATCAATGTTGTGAATCTCTTTAAACTGTCTCCTGTGTCAGTAATGCTTTCTTAAATATGACAGATAAAACTGTACACAGTACTCCAAAGCATTGCCTCACCAATACCTTGTAGAGGTGTAACAAGACTGTTTTCAGACTCCAATTCCAGAATAAAGGTCCAAGAAATGCAGCCAATCATTTCAAGGTATGCTAGCATCTCAAGTGGTGTCAGAACTAAGCAAAAACAATTAAACTAAGCAAAAAAAAATTAGACTCATCAACTCAATCCACTTAGTCTGTTCATCAAGTTATACCATACTGCCTCCGCAGCCACATTTTTAACAGCGTGACCTAATATTAATGGCATACTGGCAATGTAATAAGTTGGGACATACTGAAAGGATACTTACTCAGAGTCTTGAGAACCTGCATCATTCTTGGGCTTTTCCACAGTTTTTTCAACCTTTTTTGCACACTTGAGTTGCATGGCAGCAATCCGTAGTGTGACTGAGCCAATGTTTGTCTTCGGGGAAGAAACAGAGATCATCTTCTTGCTTTGGTCAGGCTCATGATGCAAGTCAGGAGATCCTGCAAAACTGACTGGGCTACTATTCTGGATGTGCACATTGGTGGATAAAATGCCAACAGGAGTTCTGTTGGTACGGGCAACTAGATTATCTTTACTTGTACTGTTCTCTTTAGCTGCAGGTTCCAAGTTAACATTGGTACAACTTCGCTCAGCTTTTAAGACTGTTTGGAGATTATTTTTCTCCTGATTGAGATTTGGCACAGTTCTTTTCAATAATCCTGCAGCACTGCTGAAGGGGCCATTCTGAAAATGAACACCTTGGGAAGGTAAGCCTTCAGTTTCTTTTGAAAATGTCACACATCGTTCAATTACATGATTCTTCGGGATGCGGTCTTCTGATAACCTTCTTATAGCTTCTGTAAACTTTAGCTCTGGATCCCCAGCATTACTTTTGGTTAGCTTGATAGCACTCTTCAAATTACCATGGGAATGTTCATTCTGATGTGAAGGTCGATCTAACTTAAGATCTGCGGTAACATGAACAGCACTTCCAGAGATAGTCCTAGCATTGCTACCATTGTGCTTAGCTGCATGTTCCGAGTCTCCAAATTCATTGCTTCCATTTAAAGTCTTGGCAGTCTTGTTACATTTCTGGAGCATAGGCACTTTGGCACTGGTGGGTCTCATGAATGCATTTGTGTTCAGCAAAGGTTTGCAAATTAGTGAGGTAGGTTTACCTGCATGATTGGGGCCATTTCTGCCGAAGAGCAGAGGTTCATGACCAGCACTATGAGAACCACAATGCTGTGAAATTGGAGTAATGGCACCATTGGGTTTCATTAAGCTTTCGCAAGAGATTGCTCTCGAGGGGAGTGAGGGGATAAAGTCGTTAATGTTCGCTGAACTTGATGTGGTTCTACTTCCTAGTCCATTAAATCGTGAACCCAGGGACTCAAGTCTCTGATAGGATCTGCAGCCATAGCCAATTCGATCATGAATGGGCGAGTTTTCAAAAGGACTGATCAAAACATTTGAACGAAAACCTGCGTGCGAACTCAACGTTAATGATTTACCATTAACTCCTGACAGAGAAGGATAAGAGTGACCAGCAACATTCTGAGACGTTCCGGAACAAGTATTTTGTTTCCTTACGGGTACAATCACATTATAGCCATCCCATTCCCATAGCGGATGCTGGGAAACAGAATAAGCTGGTCTGCTCTCCTGTGGTTGACCATAATAAAATGATTTTGGGCTAGAGTTGAGTGAAGTTTTGTTTTTGCCACTGGGGTCTATGGAACACTCCTCAGTCTTGGATGCAGCCATGAACTGCCATTTCATTCATAACACAGACAAACTCAAGAGAAGCGGCGCAACAGAGGAGACAGTAGGAAAAAAATCATTTTCGCTGAACCTGGGAAAATAAAAAAAAATTGTTTTGAAAAATAAACAGCATATTTAAAAATGTTACACTTTCTACATCAGGACAACAGAATACACAAAGTTTGCAAAGTTACTGACTATGACATTTAATGACAAATCAAATTAAGTCAAAGGAGCTACAGATATCAATGAGTCAAAGAAATGTAACGTTGTTATTTGGTATTCTGATCATATTCACAATGACACACCACTGGATATACTTAACTTTCAGAAGTTAAAAAAATCACCCTATCTTAAGAGATATGGGAAGCAGGCCAGAAAGAGGAGGTCAAAACGAAGATCAGCCATGACTGTGTCAAATGGCAGAGCAGGCCCAACAAGCTATATGATCTACTCCTGATCCAACTACTTACAAAGAAATTACTGAAAACCCCAATCGTCAATCTAGAGATATTTCTAGTGGGCACAGTTCCATACACTTCTATGGCACATCCAGTGGAACAATTTATCCACTGTTTTGACCTTTGGGAGCATTGCCAAGACCAATCAAATTTACTGTCTAGACTAGAAAACTAAAGGATTCTGAGTACTGGACTATAAGAGGAGAAATTAAAATAAGGGTACTGGTCTGAAGGTAGCAAGCGCTGCTCAGAGTCAGAAGGTTGGAGGTTTGAGTCCCACTCGAAGGTTTGAGCATGTAACCTGAGAGTGACAATCCTAGTGCAGTACCTAAGAGAGAGTTGTAGAGTAGTCTGCACAGTCATTTGGATGAAATATTAAAAATTGAGGCCCTGTCAATTCTGTCAGATTGAAATAAACATAACATGTTTGTTTTTAAACGAGCAAGATATGTCCAACATTCTTGCCAATATCACCAAGACAAAAAAAAGTTAATGATCTGGTCATTATCTTACCGCTGTTTGTAGGAACTCACCAAGTGCAAATTCAGTTCTCAAATTGGCAACGGTGCTTCCTATTTTATTATGATAACTTCAAAAGTACTTTCGCATAAAGTGCTTCAGGATGCCCTGTGATTTTTTTTTTCCACAAAAATTTTTTGTGCACTTCTGAGATGAGCAAATCAGAGTCCTTATGGGAGTATAGGTTGAAAACTTTGTTTTGTTGCTGTACGTTTTAATATTTTTCTCAATTCTTCTATATTTAGATATATTGGTTTTTATTTCTCATTTATGTTATAAACTTCGGTTCCATTGTTTGTGTTTCTAAATTAAATTCATTCCTTAATTGTTCTAAGCCTAAAACCAACTATTGTGTACTGTTATAAATCATTTTCTATTAACACACCAGAGAGCCATTTGTTTTCTGAACAATGTTGGATTAGGTTCCAATTAGCTCGGACCTTTTTTTTAAAAAAGAAACTCCTTTATAAAAGTCACTATTACCATTATATTTTGAAATTCAAACTCTAAAAATCATAACCACACCTTTCATCTCATAATTCAGATGTTTGAATGGGAGTTTTCAGAGGTCAACCAGATCAGTTCAAAGATCAAATTCTGTCTTAGACAGGGAGTGAGTCAGAGAAAGTGATTCCCTGCTGTTTAGAAACAGGTTTCTCACTTTGGATAGCTTGACATCCAAGTATTTGGATGGAGTGGCAAGAGGCTCTAGGCAGCCATGGTGTTATGATCAGCAGTCTCGAGTCACTTAGGACTCGGCAGAAGTTCTGAGGAGCTGACAAGGTGACATTGTCATTGTGGATTGGAAGCAGCTATGGCTCAGAAGAAGACCTGTGAGCTATTGATAATTAAATGAAGCTAAATGTGGCAGCAAAGGAAACCCACCAGCGACATGTGCTTAGTGCAGCTAAGAAACATTAGAGGTTTTAGTAATCTATTGGCAGTGCCAGCTTAGTGAACCTAGCTGTTTGCAAAATATATGGACTTGTGCCTGTGCATAAAAGTATTGAAGTATGACGTCAAGAATCTAGTGATCTAGTATCTCAGGAAGAGATTAGTTACCCAAACAGAGAGTCATTAAGGCAGTCTGTGATGGAATGGTTTTTGAGGGAATTCTGAAACTAATTTTCAAAAGTTAGAAACCCACCGTGAAGGAGGCAAACTTAAATGCAATCTGGATGTGGGAAAGAGAGGCAGTTGTCTCTCTCTTGAGCAAACAGATAACTGAACGTAATGGACATAAAGAGAATCAAGTGGGAAAGTTTATTGCGCAAAATGGTTTTTCAAGATGGCTTTGAATGTAGTTAAAAGCTTTTGGGAGGAGAGGAGATAACAGTGGGTTATTTTAAATCCTTGATTAATGCAAAACAGAGGGGTAGTGGATAAACTGAACGTAACAATCTTAGAAGGTAGATGCTTAAAGTGACGGTCCAACAATTTAAATCAGAAGACAAGAAACCTGAAATTGAGATTCACACCTGGATTTAGCTAAGAAAGTTAAAAATAAAAATGACATATGAATTCACAAAAATTAGAAAATCAAAATACCTGAATTGGAAGAAAAGCAAAATGGAACAGTAAGAAAACAAAAAGATAACAAAAATTAGAAGGAAATAATTAAAAAATGGAAAGGGAAGTGGAATTGAGAAAACTTGAGCTCTAAAAGGAACAAATCAAAAGGCAAAAACTCCACAGAAGCCAGTATCCCGTTGTCAAGTCACCTTTTATTTCCATGGACAGTCCTTGTCACTGATCCAGTTCTCAAAGTGAACAGGATGTCTGACACTCCCGTTCTTATCTGTCAGCCAGGGCCCCCTTACTGGACCAGATTAGCAGCCCCAATCAGGGAACTCGTTCTATGAGGTCCAACTGGATGACGTCGTTACAATCACTAGAGGTACTGGTTCAGGAGATGGTTACAAATCCAGTGAGGGATATGAATTAACCAAAAATCTACTGAAAATGGAGTTGGAAGACATTCTACCTCATTTGAGAAGGAAGCCTGGTAGAAAACGGCAAAGAGATGTGCGGACTTTAATGTAGCAGCAGTACATAGTTTTAGCCCGGCCTACTTTCTGTGGTAGCAAATTCCACAAGTTCACCACTCAGTGAAGAAATTCTCAGTCCAAAATGGTTTATCCTGTATCCTTAGATAGTAACCCACTGGTTCTGGGCTACCTGGTCATTGGGAGCATCCTTCCTGTGTTACCCTGTCTTGTCCTGTTAGAATTTAATGAGTTTCTATAAGATCCCCCTAATTCTTGTAAACTTCCATGTTCAAATGAAACAAGGTCTGGACAATATCTAGACTTGAGCTGACATGTGGCGAGTAACATTCGCGCCACACAAATGCCAGGCAATAACCATCTCCAATGGAAGACATTCTAACCACCACCCCTTGACTTTCAATGGCTTTACCATCATTCAATTCCCCGCTATCAACATCCTGATTGTTACCATTGATCAGAAATTCAAAGGGACTCACTACATAAAGAACGGGAGTGTCAGACATCCTGTTCACTCTCAGAACTGGATCAGTGTCAAGGGCTGTCTATGGAAATAAAAGGTGACTTGGTGACGGGATACTGGCCTCTGTGAAGTTTTTGCGTTTTGATTTGTGTCTTTTAGAGCTCAAGTTTTCTCAAGAATGGCTACAAGGGCAGGTCAGAGGCTAGGAATACTACAGCGGGTAACTCACCTCCTGATTCCCCTAAACCTGTTCACCATCTTAAGGCACAAGTCAGGAGTGTGATGGAATACTCCCCACTTGCCTAGATGGGTGCAGTTTCAATACTCAAGAAGCTCGACACCAGCTAGGACAAAGCAGCATACTTGATTGGTGCTACATCCACAACTATCCACTCCCTCCACCACCGACGCTCAGTAACATCAGCGTGTACTATCTACAAGATGCACTGCAGAAATTCACCAACGTTCTTCAATTAGCACCTTCCAAACCCACAACTGCATCCATCTGAAGGAAGGGTAGCAGATACATGGGAACACCAACACCTACAAGTTTCCCTCCAAGCCTCACCATTCCTTCATTGTTGCTGGTCAATATCCTGGAATTCCCATTGTGGAATGTGCGTTGTGGGTCTGGACTGTAGCAGTTCAAGCAGGCAGCTCACCATCACCACCACCACTTCTCAAGGGGAACTAGGGATGGGAAGTGAATGCTGGTCAGTCAGCATTGCCCACATCCCACAAATGAACATTGAGGGAAAAAACAGGAACTCCACTGAATAGTGCCCTAACCAATTCAACCACTGCTCTACATCAGCGCTGCCATACCAGGAATCTTTCTGATAATCCTTTGCTGCACTCCCTCAAAAGCAAGAACATCCTTCTTCAGATAAGGACACAAAAACTGCACATGATATTCCAGGTGCGATCTCACCAAGGCCATGTATAACTGCAGTAAGATATCCCTGCACCCATACTAAATCCTTGTCTTGAAGGCCGACATACCATTTGCCTTTGTGCCAATAAGACATAGGAGCAGAATTAGGCCATTTGACCCACTGAATTTGCTCTGCCATTCGATCATGGTTGATATGTTTCTCAACTCTATTTTACATAGAAACATAGAAACTTCTCCCCATTACCCTTGATCTCCTTACTAATCAAGAACCTATCGATCTTAAATTCACTCAACAACAGCCTCCACAATCTTCTGCAGCAATGCATTCCACAGATTAATTAAACTCTGGCTGAAGAAATTCTCCTCATCTCAGTTCTAAAGGTCATCCCTTCACTCAAAGACTGTGTCCTCACGTTCTAGTTGCTCCAATAGTGGAAACATCTCCACATCCACTCCTTAAAGGCCTCTCACAGTTCAATTTCCATCAGATCCCCTATCACCCTTCTAAACTTCACTGAGTACAGACCCAGAGTTCTCAACCGCTCCTCACGTGACAAACCCTTCATCCTTAGGATCATTCTTGTAAACCTCCTCTGGACCCCTTCAAATACAAGCATCTCCTTCCTTAGATGCAAGACCCAAAACTGCTCGGAATATTCAAAATGCGGTCTGACTAGAGCCTTATACAGTCTTAGCAGTACATCCCTGCTCTTGTATTCCAGCCCTCTCAAAGTAAACAGCAACATTGCATTTGCCTTCCTAATTGCCAACTGAACCTGTATGTCAACTGCAAGAGAATCCCGAACTAGGTCTCCCAAGTCCCTTTGGGATTCAGATTTGCGAGCCCTTCCTTAGTTTAGTAAGGAGTCTATGCCTTTATTCTTCCTACCAAAGTGCATAACTTTACACTTTGCCAATATGTATCCATGTGCCACTTTGTCCATTCACCTAGCACGTCCAAGTCCTTCTGCAACCTCCTTGCTTCCTCAACACAACTTGTCCCTCCACCTATCTTTGTGTCATCCAAACTTAGCAACAATATCCTCAGTTCTTTCATCAGATCGTTTCATCATGTTAATAGTTGTTGTCCTAACACTGACCACTGCCTTCTGTGAGTCAGCCAATTCTCTGTCCATGCCAATTCCTTGTCCCTAATATCAGGGGCTCTTATTCAGCAGCCTCTTAATTAATACCTCGTCAAAGATCTTCTGGAAATCCAAATCAATCATGTCCAGTGGCTCTTTTCATTAACCCCTCAAAAGAATTCTCACAGATTTGGGAAGCATGGCCTCTCTTTGACCAAACCACTGTCGGAGGTCTTAATCGCGAGGGGAGAGGAGCCAGGGAGGCGGGCTCCCACTCTCTCTCACTCGCGCGCTCAGGCAGCCCCCTCCACCTGTGTGCCCACCCTAACTTGTCCGCAGGGTGACCCTCCGTCTGGCTTGTCGGTTCAGGCTCCGGCGTTTTTATTTTCTGCGTGTCGGTCAGACCTGGAGATTTGACTTTTTCAATAAAACATGCTGACTCTGTCCTATCTTTCCATGCACTTCTACGTGCTCTGTAATCATATCTTAATAATGGACTCTAAAATCTTACCAAGATCAAGCCAACTGGCCTATAGTTTCTTGTATTCTGCCTCCCTCCCTTCTTAAACACTGGTGTTACGTTAGCCATTTCCCAGTCCCTCCCTGACTCCACTGATTCAGGAAAGAACACCATCAATGCCTCTACATAGTCTCCTCAGCTACCTCCTTTGGAACTCTGGGGTGTAGTCCACTTCGCTGGGGTGATATATCCTCCTTCACACTTTTCAGTCTCTCCAACACCTTCTCCTTACTGATGGCCATTACAATCACTTCTGTTGCCTGACTCTTGATGTTCTGGTGTGTTCCACTATGATAATTGATGCAAAGTATTAGTAAGTTCCTCCGTCATTTCTTTGTTCCCCATTACTACTTTTCTGGCCTCATTTTCCAGTAATCCAATGTCCACTCTTGCCTCTCACTTACCCCTTAGACATCCACAAATTCTCTTGCAATCTTTAATATTACTAGCTAGCTTACTCCCATATTTCATATTCTCCCCACTTATTGGGTTTTTAAGATATCCTCTACCAGTTTTTAAAAGGCCTCTCACTAATCCGTGCCACATTGCATGCTGTTACTTTTGTTTTTATGCTGTCCCTGACTTCCCTTATCAGCTATGGTTCCTTCATCCTCTCCTTGTATGTTTCTTCTTCCTGGAGATGAATTTCTGCTGCGCATCCTGAACTTTTCCCAGAAACTCCTGCTATTTCTGCTCTACCACCTTCCCTGCTCGGTTCCCCTTCCAATCAACTTTGGCCAGCTTCTCTGTCATGCATTTGCAGTCACATTTACTCAATTGTAATGTCATTACATCTGATTCAATCGTCTCCCTCTCAAACTGAAGGTTGAATTCAATCACATTATAGTCAGAGTTCTCTAGGGCTTTCTTCATTTTAAGCTCCCTAATCAAGTCTGCCTCATTGCACATTACCAAATCCAAAACTGCCTGTTCCCTAGTGGACTCTACCACAAGCTGCTTCCAAATAAAACCATCCCACAGACATTCCACAAATTCCTTTTCTTGAGATTCACTACCTAACTCATTTTCCCAGTCCATCTGCGCATTGAAGTCCCCCATGATTATTGCATTTATGCCTTTCCTCGTATTTTCTTCCCCACATCCTGACTTGATTTGATTAATTACACAGTCCAGAGTCTATTTTAGCCTATAAATAATGCACAATACAATTTAACAGGGTTCATTTTGTTTTCAGGTGCTCCTGAAACGAAACAGTTTAGACAAAAAGCTCTGACCATGGAAATAAGAGGCTTGTAACATCCAGGCACACAATCAGTCACAGCATTCCTGAAAAGGATATAATAATGTGATATATGTTCTATGACTCTAACAGCAAAACTCTCATCATCTCCATGTCAAAATGAAATTGTGTTGCCAAGTCCAGTCTCTCCAACAAGGGTAATCAGCATTTAGTATCTGCCTTGCCAAGCCTCCTCAGGAAATTATGTCTCAGCAAGTTCATCTCTCATTTTTTTTTTAAAAAAGGTTAACAGATAGAGATCCAGCCTGTCCAAAATTTTATAACCTAGCCTTTCATCACATTGCCATCTCAGGCATCAGTCAAATTAATTTCCTCTGGACTACCTCAATTTCATTAAACCCTTTCTTAACTCAGGAGGCCAAACTACACACTGCTCCAAGTGTGTCTTCACCAATCCTCTATACAGTTGTACTAAAACAATGCTGATTTTCCAGTTTTTTTTGTGGTAAAACATCCCTTCTTGGTTCATCTAGCCTATCTGAAAATGATACCACCTAAAAATGTTACTTGTCAAATAGTCAATCCTCTATCCAACACATTACGTCACCCACAACACCATGACATCATATTTCACATCATGACCTTTGTTGTGGAACCATGTCAATTGCCCTTTGAAATACAGCACATCCGCAGGGTCCCCTGTATCCATTTGACTATAACAAATAGGAATAGGTGTAGACCATTCAGCCACTCAAGCCTGTTCCGCTATCCAATAGGATTATGGCTGATCTTACATCCCATTGTCCACTTTCCTGCTCTTCCTGCCCCCCTCCTCAATTCCTCTACGGATCAAGGATCTCTCTCCAACTTAATTATACACAAGGACTTAAATAAGGACAAGAACACATATTGTATGTTATTTCCTCAAATTCCAATAAAAGTTAGTTAAACATGACTTCTTTTTCACAAAGAACAGTGACTCTGCCAGACTGCATCGAAACTTTCCCGAATACTTCACTTTATCCTCCTTAAAGGATTTTAGCATTTTACCTATGACACATGCTAAGCTAATCAGCCTGTTTCCTGCCTTCTGTCCTTCCTCTAATTAATACAGGAGTCACCTTTGCTATTTTTCAATCTGATGAAAATTTTTCAGAATAGAGTGTACCGGAAAATTACACCACTATATCAATGCCAAAAGTCACTTCAAGACCCTAGGATGAAGTCCATCAGGATCCTAGAGATGTTCGTTATTAGTTGTACATCAATCTTCCCATTTGGGAAATTCTTCAATACCTATATATTTATCATAATGCTAATTTTTTAAAAAATTCTTGGCTCAACTCTATTTACAAAAATGACTAGCACAGCCAGCCTATGTGTGATGATTTTTGAAACGGAACTGATATCTATAAAGAAATAGTTTCATCCTTCATGTTCCCTCCCACAACCGTGTAAAACAATTTAGAAGATTAAAACGCCATTTAAAACTCATAGTTCCAGATAGTAGTCTCATACAGATAAATGACAACACAAACACAAAGCAAAAATCTCTGAAAAAGAATGCCACAATTAAAATGCAGCCTATTCATGTATAAGTATTCGGAAGGGAGGGAAAGAAAATACTCCGCAAATTTCCTGACAATGTTCCTAAAATGTAGTTTCATCTTAAGTTTTCAAAATGGTACCAATACTTAAATTCAATACTAGAAAACCAAAACTAACTATAGCTAAGATGGCTTCCTAAAAATATACAAAATAGGAGCAAAAGATATGTCCAGTTCATCCACTGTTTCCGGTTGGGGGGCATACGATTGACTTCATTAGCAAGTGTGTAGAGAACTGCGTGCCAATGAAGTCTGTGACGGTAGTGACATACTTGTGAAGGTGAAAGCGAGGCTCAAACACAGTAAGTGGTGCACGAGGTAAATCAAACAAGAATTGAATTCAAGCACAACAGAAAATGTGGAATGCATTGCCGGAGAGGGTAGTGGAGTCGGCCTCATTAAGGGCATTTAAGCAGCTATTAGATAGGCATATGGATGATAGTATAAGGTAGTGGTGGAGGTTAGATAAACCTTACGATTAGGGTAAAAGTTCGGCACAACATCGTGGGCCGAAGGGCTTGTACTGTGCTAGGTTCTATGCTCTAGAAAACCCCACATTTAGCTCAACAGTTTAACACTGCAGAACAACGATACCATTATCCAGAGGATTAAACTGACAAATTTATTCACACCAATTTTAAAAAGGGCAAGATCTACATGATGTGGACTGCAGCAGCTCAAGGAGGCAGTGTATTGCCACTTTGAAGTCAAATTTGGGACAGGCCTCGAAGATGACATTCACATCTCTAGAACAAATTTTAAAACGTACCCAAAATGATGGTTGGTAAATTATGATTATTGAATCCATAGTGTGGAAACAGGCCCCTCGGCGCAAAAAGTCCACACTGACACTCAGAGCATGCCGCCCAGACCAACCCCCTAATCTACACATTCCTGAACACTATGGGCAATTTAGAATGGCTAATCCACCTAACCTGCACATCTTTGGATTGTGGAAGGAAACCAGAGCAACCAGAAGAAACCCACGCAGACACGGGGAGAATGTGCAAACTCCACACAGACAGTCGCCCGAGGCTGGAATTGAACCCGGGTCCCTAGCGCTGTGTGGCAGCAGTGTTAACCACTGAGCCACCGTGCCACCCCTATCTCAATAAATTCAAGCTGGCTGATGCTCAGTCAGTAGAGTGAGCCAAATTATGAAAATAACTTACTCCTAAAGAAACTGCAAGGTTAAGTCCAGATGGCTCCTTAGCGTATAGTTATGTTTTGGAGATTTTTCTGATCCTTCAACACATTTGACACCAAAGCTTAGTCTGGAGCTGGGTTAATTGAGGATGAGGTGAATAGATAAATAAAAACTTTATTCCACCTTTGCATTCAAAATACTCACCATGACCTCATGTATAGACAGTTGCGTGTAAGTGCACGGAAATTAAGAGAACACACAAGCCTTAGGGATATGATCATCACGAAACAACAGAGCAAGATCAGATATAGACAGTCGAGAGACTGTGTTTTTGATATATAATACTGCACTGTATTTTTTTCTTTAAATGATACCAACTGTTCTGTGGAATTTCCTGGTTACCATATGCAGTATAACATTATAAATCCGAACCTAAATGTCAAATAAAACTCATTTCAGAGAGCACTTAACTGATTAATATGGACAGGAACCATGGTTCAGGGATGAAATTGTGTACTAAATAATGCATCACCTGATAGATCTTCATATTTGCATAGAAGCAAATAACAATCCGTTTCTGTGACATCATCTTAATGGAATCTTCCATCAAATGATCTTGCAGGATTCCTAGGTGCATTCTTTCCCCACGGGTGTCTCAATGACACAGCGTTCAAAATCATGATGAGGTACCAGATATTCTTTAGGATCAAAATCCATCAGATTACGATGGAAGTACATCCAGTTAAGTTTTCTGCACACTTGTAATCTATGCATCTGCTGTCCTTGTCCTTCTTAGTGGTAGAAGTCATAAGTTTGGAAAGTATTGTTGAAGGAAGCAAATCATTAAGCCTCCTTCAAAAAAATCCTCGCAATCAACAACATCCACTTAAAGGAAAAGTTCAGAAGATGCAAGGGAACATCACTAACTGTAAGTGCTCCTCCAAGCCACACTATTCTAACCTGGAAACATATAGCTATTGTAACTGGATTAAAACTCTAGAATTAACTCAAGTATCTACAGTGTAACAGTGCACATACAATAGGTGGAGTGCAGAAGTTCAAAGCTCACCAACGCCTTCTCAGACGCAATTAGAGATGGGCAACAAAATACTAGCCTAGTCATCAAGAATTAAAAATCAAAATCAAGTGATTGCATCAGTCAAATTCCATTCTTATAACTTGATTTTCAAAACAGTGCTTAAAACTCAATTCTGGAATTCCATCCATTTTCTATGTATTTCAATTTATAAACAAATAATCAAGTTAGAGAAAGTAATAACAGTTCGACTAGTAAAAATACTACTCCTTAGGAATAGAGAATGATAAGCAGGAATTATGTTTCCTTTTTAAAAAAGTATGTAATGCTGAACAAGCAAATACTAAACCACCGAAATAAAAAAAAATGGATTAGCTGCTGAAATCAGTGTTTTTGTAGGCATTGGCTACATAAAAAACGAACTGTAATTATTACTTACTTCAGCTAGAAAATGTGCCAGAGCTTTGTGACAATAATACAACTGTTCAGGTCATTAAGCCAGCAGGACAGTTCCAGAGACATGATTTTTCCCACTTATGCTATCAACAGCATTACTCACCTTCACACAAAGACACTATAAATCCTTCTATTGTGTAATTAAATACACAATGCTTGCAGCCCTGTGTGCCTGGCAGAACAGGTCAAGCAGTGCTGACTAAACACTTGTACCTTTAAGCTCTGCAATCATGTAATAGAGCCCCACACAAAAGAGTCATTTTGGAACTTGCATTTACTAAAATTTAGTGATATGGCATCAGCAGCTTAATAAGTCACCATTTTGGAACGGTACACCTTATTATATGAAGTGACGGACAAATACACTATGGTTTAAGTTATGACTTAGGATAAGGTACAATAATAAAATTACAGGCAATAATCCCAGTGGGAGTTGTTGGAAGGCAGCTCAAAAGTTTAATATGGCAGGTACTCTAGTGGAAAACTCAGAACCTAATAAGATACAAAGATCAGCTTTCATTTGTTGTTCAGATAGACAAGCACATCTGAATTGGAGCATTAAGTATTGTCACAATCGCCGTTGAGACCAATAATTTTCACAAGAAATTTGAACTTCCAGTTTACCGCTGAAAGAATAAACGTCAAGATTTCACTTTTTAAATGTTTTACTGTATCAATTAACTAAAGCCAATATTTACTAAATTCTAGTTTAAAATATTAAAAATATTAGTTGCCTACAAAAGGTAACAGAACTACATCGTGCTTTGTTACTTGTCACACATCACATGCTTACAGAATTTTTTTTTTTAAAATCACAAACAGTTCATAGCTTTGAATGGGTAATTTCCTTATTACTTGTCCATTGGTGTGTTTCACGGGATCAGAATTCACAAGCACACTGATTACATTTGAGATTCCTTCCTCCAACTCCAACCCAGACAAACTTTTTGGCTTCCTTTAACACCGCACAAACTCAGCCTTCAACACTAGTAAAGGTTAGTAAACTCACACCACCTTTTCAAGGGCAACTAGACAGGCCCAGCCAGCATTAATCAACCCCCCCATGAGTGAATGGAAAAAAATGGATGGTCTTTAAAGGAAACCTTAGAGAAAACAGCATACTGTCTGACCTGAATTAATAGTTGTGAGGTGACAGTGTCTACACTTGATATCAAGGCCACATTTGATCAAGTGCGGCATCAAGGAGCCCTAGAAAACTGAAGCCAGTGGGAATTGAGGAAATCTCTCCACTGCTTGAGTCATATCTAAGACAAAAGATGAATATGGGCACAAAGGTCAGACCTCTCAGCTCCAGCACATCTCTGCAGCAGTTGCTCAAGATAGATATTTTCTAGTTAACCTGTTGAGATAGGTTACAACACACTTCTGGAACAGGTGGGACGCAAACCTGATCATCCTGGCTCAGAAAGAGGGCGCTACCACAATGCTACAAGACCCCTAATTCATCAGGGTACCAATTAGACTTTTCCCATATTCACCTACTGCAATGACCTTCTGACCATTTCACAGGTAGACAGTGTCGTAAAGAAGGCATTTGGCACACTTGTCTCCAGTGCTTTGACCACTGAGCATAGGAGTTGGGATGTCAGTTTGCAGTTGTGTAGGCCATTTTGAGTACTATATGGAGTTCTGGTCACCCGACTTTACGACAGACATTATCAAATTGGAGAGGGTGCAGGAAAGATGTACAAGGGTGTTACTGGGACTGGAGGGTTTGAGTTATAAAGAGAGGCTCGATAGGCTGGTTCCTTTCCCGCCTGGAGCTGCAGAGGCTGAGGGGTGACCTCACAGAGGTTTGTAAAATCATGAGGGGCACAGATAAGGTGAATCTCAAAGGTTATTTGTTTTCTAGGGTGGGGAAGTTGAAAACTAGAGGGCATAAGTTGAGAGGAGGAAGATTTTTAAATGACCTGAGAGGCAACTTTTTCACACAGAGGGTGGTTTGTATGTGGAATGAACTGCCAGAGGAAGTGATAGATGCAGGTACAGTTGCAGCATTTAAAAAGACATTTGAACAGTTAGATGAGTAGGGAAAGTTTGGAGGGGTGTGAGGCAAATGGAACTTGTTTCGTTTGGGGAAACTTGGTTGGCACAGACAAGTGGACCAAAGGGTCATTCCCACACTGTAAGACTGACTCTAAAATGTCAGAAGTGGAGGTACCCCCTGATGATTGCAAAACATTCAGCACCATTTGTGACTCCTCAGATACTGAAGCAGTCCATGTCCAAATGCAGCCAGACCACGATAATATCCACGTTTGTGCCATAGATAACAAATCCACCATGCAAGTATCAGGCAATGAAAATCTCCAACGAGAATCTAACCATTGCCACTTGATATTCAGTGATAACATCATCACTGCATCCCCCATTACTCACACAGGGGTTTATTATTGACCAGCAACAACTAGACGAGCCATACAAATATTGTGGCTACACAGGACCAGGTCAGAGGCTAGGAATCCTACAGCTATTAAATTTCAACCCCCTCCTTCCAATCAACTCCTCAATGCATGTCCTCAAGGCACAAGTCAGAGGTTAGGTGGAATACTCCCCACTTGCCTAGATGAGTGCAGCTCCATAGAGTCATACAGTACAGAAACAGACTCTTCAATCCATGCTGAACATAATCCCAAACTAACTAGTCCTACCCACCTGCTCCTAAGCCCATATCCCTCCAAACCTTTCCTATTCATTAAAAACTGAAAGAACTGCAGGTGCTATAAATCAGAAACGAAAACAAAGTTGCTGGAGAAGCTCAGCAGGTCTGGCAGCATCTGTGAAGGAAAAAACAGAGTTAACATTTTGGGTCCAGCGATCCTTCCTCAGAATTGAGGAGTTCTGAGGAAGGGTCACCGGACCCAAAATGTTAACTCTGTTTTTTCCTTCACAGATGCTGCCAGACCTGCTGAGCTTCTCCAGCAACTTTGTTTTTGTTTTCTTTCCTATTCATTACTTATCCAAATGACTTTTTAAATGTTGTAATTATATCCACATCCAATCTTCCTCAGGAAGTTCATTCCACACGCGAACCACCCTCTGTAAAAAATTTCCCCTCACGTCTTTCTTAAATTTTTCTCCTCTCACCTTAAAAATGTGCCCCTTAGTCTTGAAATCAACCATCCTAAGGGAACAATAACTACCATTAGCTCTATCTACACCTCATTATTTTATACACTTCTATTAAGTCATTTCTCAACTCCCTATGCTCCAGTGAAAAAAGACCCAGCCTTTCTTTATAACTCAATAACACTCAAAGCTTGATACTAACTCGGAAAAAGCAGCCCGTTTGATTGGCACCACATACCAAACATTCAGTCCCTCCACCACTGATGCCCAGTAGCAGCAGCGTGTAGTATGTTCCTTTAATAGCAACTGATTGAATTCAATGCTGGGGGCGGGGGGGGGGTCAACTGTGCAGGAAGCTCCCTGGTCACCCATCCCACCATTGACATAAGCAGGTTAGTAAAAACCTTCATACTAGCTGGAGTAATCACTTTTCTCTGAAACATTTATAACCCCACGTGATTGAAATATATGCGAGGCATATACAAATCAATGATTCCACCCAGATCTGGAGAATATCCAAATAAGCTGGAGAACATTCTTGGAGACTCATCATAAAATGCTCCCCGAGTAAAGCAACCATTCTCTGGCAATGAAGGCCAATATGGCCACTTGTATGTTTTCCTCATAATACTTGTGAAAGTAAGATTTTAAAATACTGCATCAACTCCCAAACTACCGAGATTTACTGCAGAGAGCTGACAATTCAGCTTGCCATGGCTTTACCAGTGCTTTCCTCCAGCAATCAAAAGCCAATCGCACTTCCTACGGTACATTTGTATCTACTATTATCCACGTTACTGGCCATTATGACTATCTTGCTGCACTCATACTTGGAGATTTTTATGCATTTGAGCTTCCACTTCTTGGTCCACACCTTGAACATTATTTCCAGAGCAAGCAGTCAGGCCAGGGGACTTGAATGTCTCAATGCACTGCTCCTGCAAGCATATCTGAATATCTCACAAAGTTATTGCTCACCTACATTCAGACATATTATGAAGCCACTGTACAATTAGTGTCATGAATATGTAATACATTAATATGCATTTTGAGGCAGGCCAGTTGTATATTTTTGTAAACCTGTTTATATGCCAATATGCACAAGACATAGGAGGAGTAGATCACATGGCCTGTCAAGCTTGGCCCACCATTCAGCACAATCATGGCTGATCCTGGACTACAGCTCCACTTTTCCTCTCCTGAATCCCTTGGTTCTGAGACACCAAAAATCTGTCTATGCCAGCCTCAACTCTGTGACATTTACAACACTGTGCAGTGGAGAATTCTAAAGATGGACAACTCCTTGAAATGAAGAAATTTCTCATCTCAGTCCTAAGTGTATACCCAGTTCTCTCAGTTCTACAATTTAAATTCTCCAATTATCATAAATAACAGCCTTGAAATGAACATACACGCAAAACAAATTAATTGTAAATTTATGTGCTGATGATTTAAACCACACAGGTCAAGGCCTTAGCTTGAACTTTATGTTGAATTAAATCACATCAGTCACGATGTGGGGAAGGCACTGCAATTCCTCTCCACATTTCAGATTAGCAACGAGTTCACTCAGCCAGGCATCCCTCCCTGTAATTGCTACCTAATGACTCTGTTGCAGACACACAAGTGTCAGCGTAGAGATGCTGCAAATTAACACAAAAGCAATAGACACAGTCAAGACTTAGAAGATACTCAAATGGGCGAAGTCTCATGTCATAATTTGAATAACTTTTCTGTGTCCTATTAACCACGAGACATAGATCAACTTTCAGCCCTATCATATGCTAATTTACAGGACCTTGCTGCGCACAAGTAAGGCTGCAATGATTATGCTGCAATTCAAAAATAATCCTTCGGATAGGACTTTCAGATCATCTTGATATCACAGAATCTCTACAGTGCAGATCGAAGCCATTGGGCCCCTCAAGTCTGCACCAACCCTCCAAAAAGCATCCTTCTCAGACCCACAACACCCTTCGCACCATCCCCGTAACTCCGCATTTACCATTCCCTGGATACTGTAAGGCAATTTAGCGTGGCCAATCCACCTAACCTACACATCTTTGGACTGTGGAAGGAAATCGAGCACCTGGCAGAGACCCGGGTGCAGACACGAGAACATGCAAACTCTACACAGACAGTCAGATGATAGAAACAGATCCTTAGATCCAACCAGTCCATGCTGACCATGTTCCCAAACTAAAGTGGCCCCACCTGCCTGTGCTTGGTACATATCCCTCCAAATCTTTCCTACTCATAAACTTATCCAAATATCTTTTAAACGCTGTACCTGCATCTACCACTTTCTCTGGCAGTTCATCCGACACAAAGCACTGTGTTTAAAAAAAAAGTTGCCCCTCGTGTCCCTTTTAAAAACTCTCTCCTTTCATCTTAAAAATAGTTTTGAATTCCCACACCCTGGGGAAAAGACCCTTGTCATTCACCTTATCCATGACTCTTATGATTTTACAAACCTCTAAGCTCATCCCTCAACCTCCTACACTCTAGTGAAAAATGTCCCAGCTTATTTTTGTAATGCAAACACTCCATTCACAGCAACATTCTGGTACAGGGTAATTCTGCTATAACATGTGTTTCGTTAACACAAACTGGCTGTAACGTGATTGATGAATAGTGGACACTGTGGATTATGCAAACTTCCTGTTGTACAGGTATATCAGTTTCCTACAACAATTTCCCTATAATGCGATTTTCTAAGGCAGTTTTCTATAGTGCGAGGTCACGCAAGAATGTAACTATCGCATTATACGAGAACCACCTGTAAATTTTTCCTGAACCCCCTCCACAGGCTACGCAGAGCACCACAGGCCATTCAGCCCAACGAGTTAACACTTTTATGCTTTATATGCTTTAACACTTTTATACTCCTACGTTCGTCATCTTAAGCTATCATAACCCTCTATTCCCTTCTCTCTCACTTGGTTGTGCAACTTAAATGCATCTGTGCTATTTGCTTCAACCATCCCTGTTGCAGTTGCCTGAGGTTAGAATTGAAATCAAGAAGCAGCAGTGTTAAGCACTGTGCCAATGAGCTGCCCCGTATGCCATTATATGCATGCAAGTTTGTTTTCCTCCACAGTTACAATTATCAAAAATCTCAGTTCCCTTTGCCCTTCCCCAGCTTACAAACAGAAGAGTACAAACTTGTGACCAGAAATGCCCCAGAACAGCAATTACAAACTGCAATATATTTAGCCAGTTTGTCTTGTGGAGACTGTTCTCATGAATGGGACCTTTTTTCTCTAACCGTATATACTAAAAATGCGGTCTGTACAAACGGCTTACAGTCTTCCATTCTAATCTATTACGACATTGCTTTACCCTCTTGTGGCGCAGTGGTAGCATCCCTACCCCTGGGCCGAGAGGTCTGGGTTCAAGTGCCACCTGCTCCAGAGGCGTAGTCACATTTCTGAACAGGCCGATTAGAAAATTAAGGTTAAATTTTTAATAAAGGCTTGCTTTCCCTGATTCCTATACACAATGCTGAACACGTGACATTAACTATTAAGATCGCACACGGATATGGTTGTTGAGTAACTAACGTACTAACAGTTACATTTTTCATGGTTCCAAAGCTCTCACGTTATACTCAGTTGTAGTTGTTGAGCAAGGTCATGTAATTTACTAGCATAATACATTTCATATTCTTTTTAAGGAGCGGCTGTAACCCAAGAATGAGGGTTTCCTGGAATGCTTAGCAATTTGAAAATCTGGAACTGACAAAATTATCTGCCCCATTAATATGACTTCACTGATTCAAAACATTAAAAGATATGACATAACACACATTTTCCAACGAGATCTAATTCTTTCTGGTAGTATCTGTGAAATATTCCTGAGTTACAATACATTAGTGATAAGAAAGATTAGGCCAAGCACGAACGCAGAACAATTGAGATGTATAAATACAAGAGCAGGAGTGGGTCATTGGTTCTTGGGCCTTTGCAGCCATTCCATAAGATTATAACTGATCCCACTGCAGCCTTAACTCTAGTGTTCCTGTTTACCCGTCATACTCTAAGAGCCTATTTAACTCAGCCTTGAAAATATCCAATGATCCAGACCCACTGTTCCCTTAGAAAGCAGGGAAGCTTTCCCACATGGTTCCAGTAGTAATGTAATTGCATTCCAGACTAGTAATCCAGAACCCCTTTCCAATCAACGTTCTGGGGTTATGGGTTCAAAGCTCACCACGTCAGATAGGCATATTTGAATTCAATAAATACATTAGCTTTATAATCCCACCTAATAGCAATTATCATAAACACCAACCAGGTTCATTAACATCCTTTAGGACCACAAAAAACAGGAATAGGAGTAGTACATTTGAGCCCTTGACCCTGCTCTGTCATTCAACAGGATCGTGGCTGATCCAGCACTCCTCACATCCACTTTTGCACTGTTTCCACGCTACCCTTGATTGCCCTACTGATCAAGAACCTATATACACTTATTCTCCCGCCCATCTTGACCTCTTCAATAAAATTCAGTAGCCATTGATTCCATCCCATCATCCAAGTTAGTTATATGGTTGGCAACTAGTTGAGGCCCCAACACTGATCCTCATGCCACTTCACTAATCACCACCTCTTCATACCTTGTAATCCTACACTCGCCCTTCCTGTCACCCCACTGAGTCAGACAATAACCTCTCTACTCCTCCGTATCACCCCAACCCTATCAAAATTCCTAAGCCCATACTACTCCACTTCACACAGCACCCTCCACTACCTTGTTATCCCCAAACTCTTCCTCCGCATCTCCACTTTCCCTCTTGATAACCAACTCCCCTCTATAACCAGACTCTGTAAAATCCCTCCACACAATTCACCCACTAACCCCAACTCCCACCCACTCCCCCGCCCCCCCGCGCCCCCACCCCCCCCCCCTCCCGCCCCCACCCCCCTCCCCCCGCTCCCCTGCCCCCAACCCCCGCAGCCTCCGCCCACCCCCCCCATCTCCCCTGTCCCCGAACTCGCACTGCTCCACCCACTCCCCCAGCTCCCCTCCCCAGACCCCACAGCTGCTCTCTTCCTTACTCCCTCCGATAACCCACCCCTTGGTATCTTCCTCCCTCACCCAAATGCCCCGAGTTCTTACCGGGGACACTGAGCCGGGCCGGCGGGTTAAAGGAAACGCTGCCCGGGCGGCAGCTCCGGGCTCGGGCTGACGTTTCCCCCTATACCCCGTCTCTCTCCCGGCTCCTTGTCCTCTCGGAAAGGCCTGTGCTCCCGGGACTGAAGGCGGATCATGTTCAGCGGCGCCGCCTCACGGCATTCCCCTCCCCCTCGCCTGCCCCAGGGCCTGCCGTTTGGATCGGGATCTCTCGGGGACCCTGAGGTAGCCGACACCCGCCTCTCCTCACATCATCAATCAATCAGTAAATAAGTAAATGGTCCTGAATGAGTCTGTCGATGCTCAGCTCCGTTCCCTCCTGACGGCAAGCGGCCGGGCTCGCGCTGCCTTAGCAACCACACAGCGCGTGTCTAGGGCGACCGGTGAATCCCGCGCTTACGACGTACGCGCTGACGGCACGTTACGTGACGTGAAAAGGCAACGTGCGCGCCCCCATACCTCATGCTATCAGAGATAATAGGAACTGCAGATGCTGGCGAATCGGAGATAACAAGGCGTGGGGCTGGATGAACACAGCAGGTCAAGCAGCATCATAGGAGCAGGAAAGCTTGACGTTTCGGGCCTAGACCCTTCATCAGGTAGGCCTGCTCCTACGATGCTGCTGGGCCTGCTGTGTTCATCCAGCCCCACACCTTGTTATCCCATACCTCATGCTGACAGCTTGCGCATTCCCGCCGTCAGACCTAGGCCACCTTCCCGACTTCTGACGCAGGCGACGTGCGCGCCCCCGCCTATTTCACAGGTAATGTGCACAGTCTGTCCTTTAAATGCATATGCGCAATCCTAACTCTTTACACAGGCAATGTGCGTAGTCTGCCCTTCAAACACATGCACTTTACACAGGTAGGTGAATAGTCCCGCCCTTTAAACACACATGTGCAGTCCCACCCTTTACGTAGGTAATATGCACAGAACACTCTTTAAACACATGCATAGTCTCACACCCTACACAGGCAACATGAACAATCCACCCTTTAAACACACATGCGCTGTCCTGCACTTTACACAGGTAATTTAAACATCCTGCCCTTTTAACACACATGTGCAGTCCCACCCCTTTACACAGGCAATGTGCACAGTCCTTCCTTTACACATGTGCAGACCCATCCTTTACACAGGCAATGTGCACAGTCTGCCCTTTACACACAGGCGCCACCCCACCCTTTACACAGACATTTTATGGAGGTGTCAGCGTTGGACTGGGGTGGACAAAGTCAGAAGTTACGTGACACCAAGTTATAGTCCAACAGGTTTATTGAAACAAAAGCAGAAGTTGCGGGAATATCTCAGCCGGCATGACAGCATCAGTGAAGAAAAATCAGAATTAACATTTCAGGTCCAGTGACTGATGGTATCTAGGAATTATTGGTTTATTTGCAGAACATAGAGTGGGTTAGGGGGAAAGCAGTAAATGATAGATGATTGGGGATAGAGCCCAAAGAGAAAGAAGAACAGTTGGGCAGACAAAGGAATGGGTAATGATCTGGCTAGGAGAGTGAATAGCTGTTAATGGAGACTGTTAGTGGCTAACAATAGGTAGTGTGTAACGGCAGACTATGTGAATAACAAGGCCTGGTGTGTGGGGTAGGGGGCTAGGACATGGGAGAATTCAGACCCTAAAATGATTGAACTCGATACTGAGTCCGGAGGGCTGCAGGGTCCCCAAGCAGAAAATGAGCTTTTTCTGATGAAGGGTCTAGGCCCGAAACGTCAAGCTTTCCTGCTCCTGCGATGCTGCTTGGCCTGCTGTGTTCATCCAGCTCCACACCTTGTTATCTCGTTGTTCTTCCAGCTTGTGTTGAGCTTTGCTGGAATACTGCAGTAAGCCAAAGACAGAGATTTTGGCAAGGGAACAGGGTGGTGTGTTAAAATGGCAGGCAACTGAAAGTTCAGGGTCTTTTTTGCGATCAGAACGTAGATGTTTTGTGAAGTAGTCACCCAGTCTATGCTTCATTTCCCCAATGTAGAGGAGACCACATTGTGAACAGTGAATGCAGTAGACTAGATTCTGGGAAGTGCTGGTGAAGTGTTGCTTCACCTGGAAGGTATGTTTGGGCCCTTTGACACTGTGGAGGGAAACGGGTCAGACCTGTTGAGGGCCCTGTTGACCACGGTGCTGGGGAATCCTCAGTTGAGGAAGAAGGTGAACGTTTCAGAGGCTCCCTTGTTGAAGTTGGCCTCATCGGATGGAATGGAATCTTTAGAGAAAGCAGGCTGCGAGGATGTACAGTCCAGGTAGCTGTGGGAGTTGGTGGCTTGATGGTGGATATTAGTGGCCAGCCTATCTCCAGAACTGGAAAAAGAGATGTCGAGGAATGGAAGAAAGGAGACAGAGATAGACCAGGTGAAAGTGAGGACTGGGTGGAAATTGGAAGCAAAATTGATGAACTTTTCCAATTCCGGATTAGAGAGGGAAGCAGCACCGATGTTATCATCGATATATCGGAGAAAGAGTTGTGGGTGAGGGCCAGAATAGGGCTGGAACAAGGAATGTTCCACGTACCCCTCGAAGAGACACGCATAACTAGGGCCCATGCGGGTACCCATGGCCACACCTCTTACCTGAAGAAAATGAGAGGAGATAAAAGAGAAGTTGTGGAGGGTGAGGATAAGCTCGGCCAAGCGGAGGAGGGTGGTGGTGGGTGGGGACGGTTCAGGCCTTTGCTCCAGGAAGAAGTGGAGAGCCCTAAGACCCTCCTGGTGAGGATGGACGTGCAAAGGGAATGCACATCCATGGTAAAGAGGAGGCAGCTGGAGCCTGCAAACTGGAAATTCTGAAACTGGCCTAAAGCATCAGACGAATCACAGATATACATGGGCAGGGACTGGACCAGGGGAGACAAGACTGAGTCAAGGTAGGAAGAGATGAATTCTGTGGGGCATGAGCAGGCTGAAACAATGGGTCTGACCGGGCAGTCCTGTTTGTGGATTTTCGGAAGGAGGTAGAAGCAAGCTGGGGGATTATCAGCTTGAAAGCAGCGGGGAGGGTGAATAGCTGTTAATGGAGACTGTTAGTGACTAAAAATAGGTAGTCTGTACTGGTGGATGAAATGAGGTCAGTTACTGCAGTTCATTCAAGGCCTGATTTGCCATGGTGGGGTCGTGGTCCAGGGGAAGATAGAAGGAGGTATCTGAGAGTTGGTGCTCAGCCTCTGCAAAGTAAAGGTCAGTACGCCAGACTACAACAGCACCACCCTTATCGACAGGCTTAATAACAAAGCTAGGTTTAGATCTATGCTCACGGAGTGCAGTCAGTTCGGGGAAGATAGGTCGGATTGGGTGAGGGGGTGTTGCAGAGAAATTGAGGCAACCAATTTCACGTCGACAGTTCTCAATGAACAGATCCGAGTGCAGGTAAAAGGCCAGAGGGGAGGGGTCCAGGTGGAGGGAGAGTGTTGGAAATGGGCAAAGGGGTCTGTAGGACAGTGGGAGGACACTTGTTCAAAGAAATGGGCATGGGGTGAAGTCGGCAGAAGAAGAGTTTGATGTCATGTTGTGCCCGAAATTCGTTAAGGTGTGGACACAGAGGGATAAAGCTGAGGCCTTTGCTGAGTACAGAACGTTCAGCATCGGAGAGCGGAAGGTTGGGAGGGATGGTAAATGCCCAACAGGAGGTTGGGGGAGGAGATTGATTCAGAGGGAAGGGGAGGGGAGGAATGTTCTGGAGGGCCATGGGAATCTCTGAGTTGTTGCATCTAGCGGGCCTTGATGCCTGAAAGGGAAAGTTTCTGGTTAGCCCGGCGAAAGCATTGGAGGACGATTTGGAACTGCGGACAGGTGCAGCGTTTCACGATGCTGTCGGAGAGAGAGTTCGAGAGCATGCATGTGATGCCGCACGGCACTGAGTGTGGATCTCAGGATGCGGCGAGAGCAGCTGTCCGTGGAACACTGAACATCACAGAGATATCTGTGATCCTGGGAGGATTCAAAACATGAGGGATAAAACTTCAGTTGGAATCCATGTGGGTGAGTCTGAGCCGGAGGCAGTCACTGAGGAATGTGATATGGCTGTGGAAATGAGTTTTAGCAAATACCTGGTCAAACACCAAGAGTGACAGTGAAATTAATGTTGGTGGGCTAGAAGAAAGATTGGAATGGAAATCCCATTGGAGAGAGGAGCAGAACTTCTTCAAGGTGGGCAAAAGCCTGGAAGAGATGTGGCAGTGAGTTAAATACTAAATAAAAACCGAAAAAACTACAGATGCTGTAAATCAGGAACAAAAACAGAAGTTGCTGGAAAAGCTCAGCAGGTCTGGCAGCAGCTGTGAAAAAAGAATCAGAGTTAACGTTTTAGGTCTGGTGACTCTTCCTCAGAATTGATGGTAGTTGGGAAAACATTGGTTTAAATGCAGAGGATAGGGTGGGGGGAGGCGATGAGGTGTAAACAATACGTGGGGACAGAGCCCAAAGACAGAGAAGAGAACAGTTGGACAGACAAAGGAGTGGATAACGATCAGGCTGGGAGGGTGAATAGCTGAAGAAGGTTCTAGGCCTGAAACGTCAGCTTTCCTGCTCCTCTGATGCTGCTTGGCCTGCTATGTTCATCCAGCTCTACACCTTGTTATCTCAGGGTGAATAGCTGTTAATGGAGACTGTTAGTTGCTAACAGCAGGTAGTCTGTATTAGCAGGCTACGTCTGGTGTGTGAAGTAGGGGGTTAGGACATGGGATAGTTCAGGCCTTAAATTTATTGAATTGATATTGAGTTTAGAGGGCTGCAGGGTCCCCAAGTGGAAAACGAGGTGTTGTACTTCCAGCTTACGCTGAGGTTCGCTGGAACACTGCAGCAAGCCTGAGAAAGAGATGTTGGCCAGCTATCGTTTACTTCTTACCCCCTCCCCCAACCCTATCTTTTGCATGTAAGCTGACACTTTCCTCGCCACCATCAGTTCTGAAGAAGGATCACTGCCAGACCTGCTGAGCTTTTCCAGCAACTTTGTTTTTGTACACAATCCCACCATTTTTGAAGGCGAGGTGCACAGTCTCATCCTTTACATAGATGTGTGTACGATCCCACCCTTTACGCACATGAATACATCGTTCTGCCCTTTACAGAGGCAGTGTGTGCAGTCCCAACCAGTACATAGACGCATGCATGGTCCTGCCCCTTATGCAGTCAATGTAGACAGTCCTGCCCTTTATGTAGGCAAGGAGCACAGTACCACCCTTTACACAGTCAATGATTGCAGTCCTGCCCTTTATGCAAATGAGGCCTGATTCCACTCTTTACCCAGGTGACAGGTACAGACCCCTTTACACGGACGACATTTGCAGTCCCCTCTCTTACACAGTCAACATACACGGTCCCATCTCTTACACAGGTGATGTGTGCACTCCTGCCCATTATGCAGGCAACATGCACTGCCCACCCACCCAAAGCAGACAACATGTGCAATTCACACACTCTGTGAGAGTGCACACACACAGGGGCTGGCCAAATGCTTTGGATTTAAAAGTGAGGGATCCTGAAACCCAGATGGAGTGGGACAGGGGATTCAAACTGTCTCCACTTCGTGAACAGGTCACAAACTGGTTTAAAAGTGGTCTTGCGAATGGAGCAGATGTGAGATGCCCAGAGTGAAAGCAGCGACCACTCAGACTATGGAAAGCACTGCCTGGGATTATGGCAGAGAAGCAAGTTCAAAAGGGGCTTTCAAGAGAGTATGGGATGATTGTTCAAATAGAAACAAATGAGTTGGACTGAAGGGTGTGTTCCCATGCTATATGACTCTATCAGAGACCCTTCACCAGAGGGCAGCATCCCAAAATGTTAATTCTGTTTCTGTCCACAGATGCTGCCAGGAGTGGGTCATTCAGCCCCTTGAGCCTGTACCACCATTCAATAAGATCATGGCTGATCTGTGGCATAACTCCATATATCTGCCTTTGGCCCACATCCCTTCATACCTTTGCTTAACAAAAATTTATCTATTTATAATTAACAACCGATCTAGCATCAACTGCCACCTAAAGAAGAGAGTTCCAAACCTCTTCCACCCTTTGTGTGTAGAAGTGCTTCTTAACATCTCTCCTGAATGATCTGGCTCTAGTTCCCCAAACAGCGGAAATAGTGTCTCTTTATCTACCCTGTTATTTTCCTGTTTATATCTTGAAGAATTCAATCAGATCACCCCTTCATCTTCTAAATTCTTGAGAAAACAGGTCTAATGTGAATAATCTGTCCTAATAACCCTTAAGTCCAGGTATCATTCTTGTAAACCTGTGTTGTACTCCTTCCGAGGCCAGTGTATCCTTCCTACGGTGCGGTACCAGATCTGCTCACAGCACTCCAAGAGGGATCTAACCAGGGTTTTGTATAACTGCAGCATAATTTCTGATTCCTTGTACTCCAGTCCTCTAGGCATACAGGCCAGCATTCCATTTGCTTTCTTGATTACTTTCTGTACCTGTTCGTGACATTTTAAAGATCTATGCACCTGACCCCTCAAAACCGCTTTGGACATCCCCTGTGTTAAAGTTCATACCATCTGGGAAATACCCTGATCTATCCTTTGTCAGTCCAAAATGAATAACACTTGCTTGCATTGAACTCCATTTACCACAGTTTTGCCAATTCACCCAGTCTGTAAATATCCTTTAGAAATTTTACGCTATCATCTACCATTGTGTATAATGCCACCTAATGTTATGTCATCAGCACATTTGGACTCTGATGTTTTTATGCCTTTATCCAAGTTGTGGCTAAAAGAATGAGTCAATGGTTAGGAATTACTGTAGCGAGTAACTCATCTCCTGATTTCCCCAGTGCCTGTCCAAAAGGCACAAGTCAGGAGTGTGATGGAATACTCCTTACTCACTGAGATGGGTACAGCTCCAACAACTCAAGAGGTTTTCAGCTCAATTCATCGCACCTTAAACTTTTAGTTGCTCCACCACTATCGACCATTTGCAATACCATCTAAAAATTTTTCTTTATTTGGTGCATCACTGGCTAGGCCAACATTTATTGCCCGTCCCTTAATGTCCAGAGGATAATTAAGTGTGAAACACATTGCTGTGGATCTGGAGTTACGTGTACGCCAGATCTGGTAAGGACAGCCAATTTCAATTGCCAAAGGACGTTCATAAACCTGACGGAGTTTTAATAATAATCAACAGCTACATGGTCACCATTAGGCTAGCTCCTTGTTTGAGATTTTTATTGGATTCAATTTTTACTATCTGTCATGAGGAGTTTCAAACCCATGTCATTACCCACACTGGATTACAAGTCCAGTGTTACTACTATAATACCACCACATCTCCGTAATGTCATAAGACCATAAGAAATACGAGCAGGAATAGGCCTTTCAGTCCTTCAAGCCTGCTCCACCATTCAATAGAATCATGGCTTATCCGCCATTCCTCATGTCCATTTTCCTGGCCTGTCCCCACAACCCTTGATTTCCCTACTGGTCAAGAATCCATCTAGGAGCCAACTGCTGCAGATGCTGGAATCTGTGCTGAAAACAAAAAATGCTGGAATTCACAGCGGGTCAGGAGCATCCACGGAGAGAAAGCAAGCTAACATTTCGAGTCTAGATGACTCTTCATCAGAAGGACTCTGTTCCCACAGTTGTCTGTGCGAAGGAGTTCCAAAGACTCACAACCCTCTGAGAGAAGAAATTCCTCTTCATCTCTGTCTTAAATTGGTGTCCCTTTATTCTGAGAGTATTTTCCTCTGGTCCTAGACTCTCCCATGAGGGAAAATATCTTCTCAGCATTAACCCTGCCAAGCCCCTTAAGAATCCTATATGTTTCAATATGCTCACTTCTCATTCTTCTAAAGTGAGTAGAGTCCCAACCCGTTTAATCATTGCTCAGAAGACAATCCCTCCATACCTGGGATAATCCAAGTGAACCTCCAATGAAATAATATCTTTTCTTAAATAAGGGGACCAAAACTGCTTATAGTACTCCAAATGTACAGTTCCTAACCTTATACTCCAACCCTATTGAAAAAAGGACCAGCATTCCATTAGCCTTCCTGATTACCCAGTGTGCTAGTTTTCTGTGTTTTGTGCATGAGTACTCCATTGTAGCACTGCATCAACTTACCCCAAGGTTTCTCCAACAACACTTACAAATGTACAAATTAGGAAAAGGAGTAGATCATTGAGCCCGTCAGCCTGTTGCACCATTTGATAAGATCATGGCTTATCTGATGTGGCCTCATATCCTATATTCCTGCAAACTCCCTATACCCTTTCACCCACTTGCAAATCTCAGTAAGCGTTAAAACTAGTCAATGACCCTACTTTCATTTCACACTGGGGAAAAGACTTCCACAAACACATGGCCCTTTCTGGAATAAAAAGGATATCTCCTCATGTATCTTTGAAAATGGGAGACCTTATTTTTATTCTTTATCTGTTAGTTATAGTCTCCTTCATAAGGGGAAACATCCTCTCAGCATCCAGTCTGTTAAGTTCTCCCAGGATGTTATATATTTCAATAAGATCACCTCTCACTCATCCAAGTTCCAGTGCATATAGGCCAATCGTAAAATCTTATTAGCCCAAGAAAGAGTTGAGTGAACCTTCTCTGAACTACTACTAATGCAATTGTATCCGTCCAAAGCCACACCTTCACTAAAGCAGAACAAGAGAAGCAGACAAATAGGAATACCACGAACTTCCTATTCCCCTCCATGTCTTGCAACATCTTGACATGGAGCTAAGTCACTGTTCTTTGACTGTCAATGTACTGGAACTCCCTCCCTCACAGCACTGCGGAAGTGCTATTCCACATGGACTATCGCAGTTGAAGACAAATCACCAACACATTCTCATGGGCAATTAGGGACTGACAATAAATGCTGGTCCAGTCAATTACTGAATTTAAAAAAGAGAACAAAAATTCATAAAATGCTGTGAGATGTAAACTGTGGCATTTATATATATTTAATATAATTTATTGTAATTTTGGATTTCTGGTTTCTGAGTTAGTAACCTGAGGGTTTTCAGTATGTCTAAAGTTAATAATTAACTTGTAAGTATTTCTGTAGCCACGGTGATAACTTGTACAAACAGTTTTTGAGGCCTGGTCTTAGTGTGAATAGATTTTAGATTGCTTTGTGATCCAGCAAGGTAAATAATGGGGTCTTGAAGTTTGTTGGAAACTTCTGGAACTTTTTTTTTAACCTAATGGGAAACACTCATAAGCTTTGAGAGGATGACTTTGGTTTAGAGACATAGAGCTGTACAGCATGGAAACAAACCATTTGGTCCAACTCCCCCAAGGGGTCCCAGATATCCTAAATTAATCTAGTCCCATTTGCCAGCATTTGGCCCGTATCCCCGTTAAACCCTTCCAATTCATGTACCCGATGACCTAGTGGTATTATTGTTGGATTGTTAATCCAGAGACCCAGATAACCTTCTGCGGAAAAGAGATTACAAGGTGTAGGGCTGGATGAACACAGCAGGCCAAGCAGCATCAGAGGAGCAGGAAAGCTGACGTTTCAGGCCTAGGCCTTCTGGGGAACTGGGTTCAAATCCCACACTGACAATCTGGAATTAAGAATCTAATGATGACCATGAATCCATTGTCAATTGTCAGAAAAACCCATCTGACTCACTAATGTTCTTTAGGGAAGGAAACTGCCATCCCTACCTGGTCTGGCCTACATGTGACTCCAGACCCACAGCAATGTGGTTGATTCTGAACTGCCTTCTGGGCAATTGGGATGGGCAATAAATGCTGCCTAGCCAATGATGCCCTCATCTCATTAATGAATAAAAAAAACCCAGACGCTTTTTAAATGTTGTAATTGTACCAGCCTCCACCACTTCCACTGGCAGCTCATTCCATACATGCACCACCCTCTGCGTGAAAAAGTTGCCCCTTAGGTCACTTTTAAATCTTTCCTCTCTCTACGGTCTCTAGTTTTGGACTGATTTACCCTGGGGAAAAGACCTTGGCTATTCACCCTATCCATGCCCCACATGATTTTATAAACCTCTTTAAGGTCACCCCTTAGCCTCCGAAGCTCCAGGGAGAACAGCCCCACCCTATTCAGCTTCTTCCTATAGCTCAAACCCTCCAACCCTGGCAACATCCTTGTAAATCTTTTCTGCACCCTTTCAAATTTAACAACATCTTTCCTATGGCTCAGTCTTGAGTTTTGAGCAGTCCTGTGAAGGTCCGCAGAATAGGACAGACGTGTAGACCAGTGCTTCTGAGAAAGGAATATTTAGTGAACTGGGAACAAAAACAGAAGTTGCTGGGAAAGCTCAGCAGGTCCGGCATCATCTGTGAAGAAAAAAATCAGAGTTATTGTTTCAGGTCTGGTGACCCTTCCTCAGAACTGAGGACCCGAAACGTTAACTCTGATCTTTACTTCACAGATGCTGCCAGACCTGCTGAGCTTTTCCAGCAACTTCTGTTTTTATTCCTGAATTACAGCATCCGCAGTTCTTTTGGTTTTTATTCAGTGAACTAGCTTGCCTTAGCATAAAGAGTTATCGTTAATCCCAGGCCAGCAGCGTTGACATGAAATCCTAATGTTACTTAAAGCTGAGTTCTTTTACTCAAGTGTATAATAGCTCAGGGCTAAATCTGTTCACAGTTCCAGTCTGAACCTTGAAGTCATAAATGATTCAAACTGACTAAACCTTCGAAGACAGGGATACTGGTGTGAGTATTGTATGAGTGATGTTATACAGGGGTGTATCTGGGATACTGTACAAAAGCGGTTTTATTTATTTTTGATTTGGGATTACAGGTAGTTCTGCTATAACGCGTTTTGTTAACACAAATTGGCTGTAACGCAATTAGAAATAGAACAGTACAGCACAGTACAGGCCCTTCGGCCCACGATGTTGTGCCGACCTATTATCCTACTCTAAGATCAAACTACCCTGCATACCCTACATTTTACTATCATCCATGTACCTACTCAAGCATTGCTTATATGTCCCGATTGTGTCTGACTCCACTACCACTGCTGGCAGCACATTCCACGCATCCACCACTCTCTGTGTGAAGAATCTACCTCTGACATCTCCCCCATACCTTCCTCCAATCACCTTAAAATTATGCCCCCTCGTAATAGTCATTTCCGCCCTGGGAAAAAGTCTCTGACTATCCACTCTATCTATGCCTCTCATCATCTTGTACACCTCTATCATGTCACCTCTCATCCCTCTTTGTTCCAATGAGAAAAGCCCTAGATCCCTCAACCTTTCCCCATAAGACCTGCCCTCCAGTCCAGGTAGCATCCTGGTAAATCTCCTCTGCACCCTCTCTAAAGCTACCACATCCTTCCTATAATGAGGTGACCAGAACTGAACACAATATTCCAAGTGTGGTCTGATCAGGGTTTTATAGAGCTGCTGCATAACCTCTCAGCTCTTAAACTCAATTCCCCTGCCAATGAAAGCCAACACACCATACGCCTTCTGTACAACCCTATCGACTTGGGTAGCAACTTTGAGGGATCTACAGACATGGACCCCAAGATCCCTCTGTTCCTCCACACCGCCAAGAATCCTGCCATTAACCCTGTATCCTGCATTCAAATTCAACCTTCCAAAATTAATCACTTCACACTTTTCTGGGTTGAATTCCATCTGCCACTTCTTTTCCCAGCTCTGCATCCTGTCAATGTTTGTTACAACCTACAACAGCCCTCCACAATACCCACAACTCTACCAACCTTCATGTCATCAGCAAACATACTAACCTACCCTTCCATTTCCTCATCCAAGTCATTTATAAAGATCACAAAGAGCAGGGGTCCCAGAACATATCCCTGTGGAAAACCACTGGTCACCGAGCTCCAGGCTGAATACTTTCCATCTACTACCACACTCTGTCTTCTATTGGACAGCCAATTCTGTATCCAGACAGCCAAATTTCCCTGAATCCCATGCCTCCTTACTTTCTGAATGAGCCTACCATGGGTAACCTTATCAAATGCCTTGCTAAAATCCATATACACCACATCCACTGCTCGACCTTCATCAATGTGTTTTGTGACATCCTCGAAGAATTCAATAAGGCTTGTGAGGCATGACCTGCCCCTCACAAAGCCATGCTGACTATCTCTAATCAAACTATGCTTTTCCAAATAATCATAAATACTATCTCTCAGAATCCTCTCTGATAATTTGCCCACCACAGAAGTAAGACTGGCTGGTCTGTAATTCCCAGGATTATCCCTATTCCCTTTCTTGAACTAGGGAATAACATTTACCACCACTGAATCATCTGGTACTACTCCAGTGGACAGTGAGGACACAAAGATCATCGACAAAGAAGGAGCAATCTCTTCCTTCGCTTCCCATAGTAACCTTGGTTATATCCTCTCTGGCCCAGAAGGGTCTAGGCCCAAAACGTCAGCTTTCCAGCTCCTTTGATGCTGCTTGGTCTGCTGTGTTCATCCAGCTCTGCACCTTGTTATCTCGACTTATCTATCTTCATGTTTTTCAAAATTTCTAGCAAATCCTCCTTCCTTACATCAACCTGTTTGAGCATTTCAGCCTGTTTCACACTGTCCTCATAAATGTCACGGTCCCTCTCACTGGTGAATACTGAAGCAAAGTATTCATTAAGGACCTCCCCTACCTCCTCCGACTCTGCACACAACTTCACTCCACTACCCCTGATTGGCCCTCACTCTGGCCATCCTCTTGTTCCTCACGTAAGTATAGAACGCCTTGGGGTCTTCTTTAATCCTACACACCCAGGTTTTCTCATGCCTCCTTCTAGTTCTCCTAAGTCCATTCTTCAGTTCCTTCCTGGCTACCTTGTAGCCCTTGAGAGCCCTGTCTGATCCTTGCTTTCTCAACCTTAAGTAAACTTCCTTCTTCCTCCTGACTAGCTGTTCCACATGTCTTGTCATCCAAGGTTCCTTCGCTTTACTATCCCTTCCTTGCCTCAATGGGACAAATTATCCAGTATTCATAGCAACTGCTCCCCAAACAACCTCCACATTTCTGTCGTGCATTTCCCTGAGAACATGTGATCCCAATTTATGCTCTGCAGTTCTTGCCTAATAGCATTGTAATTCCCCCTCCTCCACCTAAATACTTTCCTATACCGTCTGCTCCTATCCCTGTCCATGAGTATAGCAGAAGTCAGGGAGTTGTGATCATTATCACCGAAATGCTCTCCCACCAAGAGATCTGACACCAGGCCTGATTCGTTGCCAAGCACCAAATCCAATATGGCCTCCTCTCTAGACAGGTTATCTACACATTGAGTCAGAATTCCTTCCTGAATACACCTGATAAAATCTGCTCCATCCAAACTATTTGCACTTAGGAGGTTCCAGTCAATATTAGAGAATTGATGAATAGTGGATGCTGTTCGGACAATGCAAACTTTCTGCAGTACAGGGACAGTGATTTTCTAGAATAATTTTCCTATAACGCGATTTTCTAAGGTGATTTTCTTTAGAACGAGGTCACACACGAACGCAACTATAATGTTATAGGAGAACTGCCTGTAATTAGCTTTTATATGTGTTTAAAAATCTTTGAATTGTTGTTATAAGCAAAAGTTTTGGCTTATTCTATTTTATCTTCATTTCTTTTGTTAATAAACTTCTTTTGCAAAATCTGCAGCACTGCATGCTTATTTTTCAGCAAAAATTTGTTAAAATTAAAGCAAATCAGAATATGATCTATCAAGCAGTTTCCTGTCTGAGGTCTGACTTGTCCAGTAATAACATCAACATCATTCCAGCTAGAAAACAGAATCTAGTCTATATCCCTGGAGAGAATGGGCACTTGAAGGGGATGCTCGATAAGCACATGAGGGAGAGAGGAATAGAGGTTCCTGTTGATAACTTGAGATGGACAAGGGTCAGGAAGAGGCTTAAATGAACAATAAATGCTAGCGTAGACCAGAATGCTGGTGTAGCTTTGAGTTCAAAGACACGACTGTTTTGAAGAAGTCTTTGGACTCGAAGCATTAACTTGTTTCTCTCCCCATCAGACCTGTTGAAATTCCCCAGCTTTTCACAGAATCACAGAAACCCCACATGGTGGAAACAGGCCCTTTGGTCCAGCAAGTCTACACCAAACCTCAGAGCATCCCACCCAGACCCATCCCCCTGAAACCCACCTAAATCTACACATCCCTGAACACTACGGGCAATTTAGCATGGCCAATCCACCTGGCCTGCACATCTTTGGACTGTGGGAGGAAACCGGAGCATCCGGAGGAAACCCATGCAGACACGGGGAGAATGTGCAAACTCCACACAGACAGTCACCTGAGGGTAAATCAAATCTAGGTTGCTGGTGCTGTGGGGCAGCAGTGCTAACCACTGAACCACCGTGCCACCCAATTTCTTCTATTTATTCTATACTACTCTATACCAGTGCTTCCCAAACTTTTTCCCATTGCTATGCCATTTTAACACATGAAAATTAATCAAAATAAATGCCAACAGAATCAAAACAGAATTAAAGCTGTGTATTGACATTTAGTGTGATAATAACACACGCAAATGATAAGTAAGCTCGAAGGGCCGAGTGGCCTCCTCTTCTTCCTTGTTTGCATATTTAATGGGACCTGGACCCATGGTTTGGGAACCACAACTCTGTACTTCAGGCTGTGTCCAGTATTGTCCTGAAATCTCCAGGAATTTAATTATTAGTATTGTGAGAAAGTCAGGAGTTTATTAGCTAAATATTAAAAAAGAATTGGAGCTGGGATTAAAGGTTGTTTGCTTGAACAAGAGGCAGGAAATGATATGATGAAACCTCCAGGAACACATCCAAGCAGAGCTGGCAATCCCAGCTCCCCTTTTAAAAGCAATGCTATCTATACCTGAAATAATAATCATGTGTGTGATCTATCGATGCTTAATGTGCCGTCTGAGTGCTTCCAGATGTTTCTGTTTTTGTTTCAAATTTCCTGCATCTGCAGCTTTTTATTAGAAAGGCTTGTATTTAAATAGTACTTGACTGCATCCGTCAGCAACGTCTCCAAGAGCTGAATGTACAATCCATTATGTTGAAATGTACTTTTGCTATGCATGGCAGCCATTTTTCACAGAGCAAGATCCCATACTCAGCACCAAAATGGATTAATTACTTTTTTGTGGGGGGGGGGGGGGGCACAGTATTTATTGATTGAGGAAAGTGACTTGGACAGTAAGCTTGGTTCTGTTAATAGTACAGCGGGTTCTTTTCATAATCATGAATGTAATGATAATATGCTGTCGGTAAAGAAGAAGTCAGTTACTTGGATGGTTGGTTTGTGATACAGAGTGATGCCAACAGCGTGGTTCAATTCCCGCACCGGCTGAAGTTACCATGAAGGGATCTCCTTCTCAACCTCTCCCCTCACCTAAGGTGTGGTGACCCTCAGGTTAAACCACCATCAGTCGTCTTTCTCCAAAAAGTAGCCCTTTGGTCCAGTAGGACTATGGTCATCTTATCTTTTAATACAGGTAAAAATCTATACCTACAAAACTGGCACCAGCAGCCATTGTAGATCCTTTCTAATCAACTTTTTCAGACAATTTTACAGGAGTGGGTGGGGCTTGAACCTTGGCCCCTTGGCTCAGAGGAAGGACTGTGCCAACGGCATTACAAGACCCTTCTGAGCTTTTGTTTTTTTTTGTGAGTAAGCAGCTGGTTCATTAATGTCATTCAGGATTGGCTAATCTGCCAGCCTTTACTCGTTTGATCTACATTATATATCTACATCTACTTGGATGCAGGTACAGTTTAAAAGACATTTGAATAAGTACATGAGGGGCAGGTGACCTCATAGAGTTAATAAAATCATGAGGGACATCGATAGGGTGAATAGCCAAAGTCGTTTTCCTAGGTTGGGGGGAGTCCAAAGCTAGACGGCATAGTTTTCAGGTGAAAGGAGAAAAATTTAAAAAGGATCTGAGGGGCAACTTTTTCACGCAGAGGATGATGTGTGTATGGAATGAGCTACCAGAGGAGTTGGTGGAGGCTGGTACAAATACAACATTTAAAAAGGTTTAGAGGGATATGGGCCAAATTCTGGCAAATGGGACTATTGGGATCAGATTGGGATGTCTGGTCAGCATGGATGAGTTGGACTGAAGGGCCTGTTGCCGTGCTGTATGACTCCATGACTATGAGTAGGAAGTGTTTGGAGGGATATAGGCCAAGTGCAGGCAGGTGGGACTACTTTAGTTTGGGATTACGGTCTGCATGGACTGGTTGGACCGATGTGTCTGTTCCCACGCCCTATGACTGTATGTCTAAGACTTTATGAGATTCCAGACTCACACCAAAGTGATTGTTCCTTGACTATCATCTGAACAAAGCTAGCCAGTCATCTCAGTTGAGAATGGTATAGAAATCATTTGCTTGGCTAGAACCATAAGCTGCAAAGCAACAGAGGTAGTATGGGATTTTCCGCTAATATACTGAGTGCTCTGGAAAACCAGTGTGATGAAGGGTGTGATTTTGTAGATAGGTTTTCTCTTTTCTGCTCACTAATTTTGCCCATCCAAGTTGCTCCTTGAAAAGATAGTGGTGAGCTGTCCTCTTGAACTGTTTCCATCCCAATGCTATAAGTTGACCCACAATGCCATTAGACTTTGCAGGATTTGTGTGGTAACCCTCAGGTTAAACCATTACCTGTCATCTCTCTGCGATGAGAGAGGTCCTTCGGAACTCTGGTGCCTTTAGTTTTACCTATTTTGTTGTGCCAATACTGCGGAGTCTAAGAAATTCAGTTTTTAAAAATGTATTCACTCATGGGATGTCGGCATCTTTCATTGGCCAGCATTTATTACCCAATCCTAGCTGCTAGGCCATTTCAGAGGGCAGTTGAGAGTCAATCACATTGCTGTGGGTCTGGAGTCACATATAGGCCAGACCAGGAGAGGATGGCAGATTTCCTTCCCCGAAGGACATTCGTGAACCATTTGGGTTTTTCCAACAATCAGCATGGTCATCAGTGGATACTTAATTCTGAATTTTTTAAATTGAATTCAAATTCCACCATTTGCTGGTAGGATTTGAATTTGGATATCAAGAACATTTGCTGGGTTTTTAGATTAACAGTCTAGCAATAATACCAGTAGGCCATCAACATCGCGCCCCCCCCCCCCATATATACATTATTGTTGGTTACTTTTGTGAGGTGTTTTTAAAAAACTCAGTCAATCCTTTCAGAATACTAGTCTAATGCAGTGTGTATCAGAGAGGAGGGAATCCAAGGTTTTTAAAAATTCTTATTCATTCATTGGATGTGAGTGTTTCTGGATGGTCAGCATTTCATGCCCATCACTAGTTACCCTTAAGAAAGTGGTGATGAGCTGCCTTCTTGAACTCCTGGAGTCCATTTAGTGTAGGTCTATCTTTGAACTGAGGCTGTAATGAGGTCAGGAGCTAAGTGGCCCTGGCAGAACCCAAACTGGGCAACACTGAGCAGGTTATTGCTGAGTAGGTGCTGCTTGACAGCAGCGTTGATGATATCTTCAATCAATTTATTTATGATCGTGAGTAGACGGATGGGGTGGTAATTGGCTGGATTGGATTTGTATTGCTTTCTGTCTACA
>JAHRHZ010000145.1:89160978-89200924 GCA_024137785.1 Ginglymostoma cirratum | reverse complement strand
GCTTGACGTTTCGGGCCTAGACCCTTCATCAGAAATGGTTTTCTGATTTCTGATTGAAATTCTGATTCTGATCAGAAATCACCATTTCTGATGAAGGGTCTAGGCCCGAAACGTCAAGCTTTCCTGCTCCTATGATGCTGCTTTGCCTGCTGTGTTCCTCCAGCTCCACACCTTGTTATCTCGGATTCTCCAGCATCTGCAGTCCCTATTATGTCTCTCCCAACTGTTTATGCCAGCTTTGGACTTTTGGACTCCATCTTAAAAGCAAAGACATTGATAACCTGGCATTCCTCAGGTGATCTGTACTTAAATTGTTACTAATTGAATAACCTCTTTATCCTTTTCAATTTGACCGCTCCTTGCGCGATTCTAAGTGTGGCTGTGTTATAAAACAAAAACAATTTCTGAGTTCTATCAAAGACGTTATGTGTTTGGGCTCATTTTCAGATGCAGGAAGATCACCAAGTCCAGCATCAGCAGTTCTTACTATATCTTTTCATCTGGGGGTTGTACAAGAGTTTTTTTAGACCTCAGCTAGAGTTGTGGATGCCACATTATAGGAAAGATGCGAATACATTGTAGACAGCACAGAAATGATTAAATAGAATGGCTCCAGAAATGAGGAACTTCAGCCAGATGGATAGATGGAAGAAGTTGGGATTGCTCTCCCTTGAAAGGCAGCTGAGAGAAGATTTAATAGAGGGTTTCAAAATCATGAGCAGGCTGGACAGAGTAAATTGGGTGATGCTGTTTCTGCTTATATAAGAAACGAGAATAGAACAAGCACAGATTTAAAGTGATATGCAAACAAATCAAGGGTGATGTCAGAAAAAGACTTCTCACAGCAAGTAGTTAGGATATAGAATGCACTTCCCTAGGAAGGTGATGGGAGCAGGATCAATGCAGGCATTCAAAAGTGCCTTTTCAGATAGTATAGTGTGCAGGGACACGGAGAAAAGGCAGGAGATTGGCACTAAATAATAGTCAGACTAGATAATAGAACTGCTGCAGGCCCCTTCTGCATAATTCCAGAAACTTTTACAAAAGAAAAATCTAGATTTCTAGAAGCTAAAGGTGGCAAGATGGGGAGAGCACGGGAGTGTGACACTGAGATCGATCCCATGATCATGTTGAACAGTGGAGCAGGATCATTGGGCTGAATGGTCTATTGATGTTCCTATCTTCTATCACAGTGACACTGAAGCAGCGCCATCTGTGGTTATTCAAATATAATCTAATTTTCAAAGGCACATGCCAGTATGTGACACATAAAAATGAATTTAAATGCAACCGAGATCATTTATTAGAAGTTAGCTGAAACAAACAATGATATGAAAACGATGTGACCACAGTAGAACAAATAATCCTGAAAATTATAGATGCATCACAAAGAACTGACAAGAGTACAAGACTAGCAAAACCATAAAAATGCTGAAATAATTCTGCAGTTTTTAATACTAGCATGTAACAATTTCAAATGTGTTAAATATAAGTGGGTGTGTCTTTACAGACTGAAACTGTATTACAACAAATGGAAGTACTCCTCCACAACAACTGCATTATTAACCAAATAAGAATTTCACTTAAGGAGAGTACTGTGGAAGGAAAGCCCAGTCATAATAAATGAACTGTAACAATAAAGTCCTGTTTAAAAAAATTAAATTAGTTCAGATGTGCTCCTTTAATCAGCATTATTCGCCAATGAAAAGAAATTAGAAATACTGTAGTTAGTACACACGTCCTGCACTGCAAGATTGGAACTGTATTCTAACATTTTAATCAACTGAAAACTCAACATTAGTACTTTTAAGTTTCAGCTTCCTCTGAACCTTTACATTGTTTAAGCAAGTTAGTTGGAAATTTCACCATTGAATTAAATTTAATCCGAAAAATGCATGCTTTATTCCTGCCGTGTTCCTACAAAATTCAGTTGAATAGAAAGGCATTTAATATTTACAAGGGGCATACAGGCAAAACACTGCAGATGCCAGAAACCTGAAAAAATAACAGTAGGTCACTGACCCGAAACACTGATTGTGTTTCTCGTTCTGCTGCCTGACCAGCTGAGAGTTTCCTGCATGTGTGTGTTACTTGTGGGTGAACAATACTTCAGTGTGACATCGTCTGCAAAGCACTTAATGTCAGCAGAATCAACAGAGGTGGTATATTAAATACCTTTAACAATCAACGGCTATTGTTTGTCTGGGGCATTGGAAGCCAAAATCTTAACGGGTTTTTGCGTACAGACACCCGACATATCTAGTGCATGTTTCCAGCATTTATTTCAGGTTTCCAGCATTTATTTCAGGTTTCCAGCATTTTCTGCTTAGCTTTTTCTTTTGGGTCTGCAGCCCTGTTGGAACCTGCACTGAAGTATTGGTGCATAGATACTTAAACTTGAAACAAATATCTGAAAGACAAATTTCCACCTTCACATTAGCAAAAGCACTAAAATAAAAGCAAAGTACTGCAGATGTTGGAGAGCTGAAATCAGTTCAGAAAGTGCTGGAGAAATGCAGGTCTGGCAGCATCTGTAGAGACACAAAGGCTTGAGTTCAATGAAGGGTTATGCTGGATTTGAAAACATTAATTCTGTTTCTCCGTTGATGCTGCCAGACCTGCCGAGTTTCACCAGCATGGTTTTCATTATAGCAAAAATGTTGCTTGCTTGTTGAATTTAGATTATCTTTCATGATCATAAACCTATGGCCATCAAGTATGATCAGAGGAATGGAGGCAATTGAAACTTTCTAGAATGCTAGTCCTTTCTAGACATCATTCCAAATTTAACAGGTACAAAGCTTATTGTTGCACTATATAGGATACTGGCTGTGATGATGCTTGGTAGCAAAAACTGCTCTGATTATTTTGATACACTACCAATTCAATGACTAGCTGAAATTTTCAAGGCTACAATTCCCAAATTCAAAATAGCTGGTGGATGCACAGTTTTTTTATACAAAATATTTCACCTGTTGGGGGCTACATGTCTTAAAGTGTTCTTTTTAAACTAATGCCTTCTGTTTCCGGAGGCACATGATCCTTGCTGGGTGAGTTCTTTCAGGTACACCTTGTCCTCCCGGATTTAACCCAATCAATGCTTTAAGCCTCAACAGTTTGGCACACTCAAACTGTAAGGGGCAGGGGTCAGGACAAATTCTATTCTAACAACCTTGCCAATGCAAATATCCTGCATGGCCTGGCCTATTTAGGTAGTGATCGGAAGCAGCAGTCCTGCTAGATTTTACCTTCCATCACTCCAAACATCCCGTCTGAAATCAGAAAAACCAGGACCAAAACAGTTCAAAGGAACTGGTTACTTACCACAAGACAGTAATCCAGGAAGACCAGAAAATAGGCTTGGGCACTGGGGAGAGAATGAAGTTTACTCCTGAACTTATCTTTGTTTTAAATTACAACACAGAGGCTGCAAAAATACAGTCAGCATCAAAAATGCAGAACTACACATTTGTGTAGAAAGAAGAGGGAGCTGTTTACATTTCAACTGTATATTCGACACGCAGCAGAGCACAATTAAATCCTTTTGGAAAAAACCAAAAGTTGATCTTTGCAGCCAAATCCTGGTCATGTGATTACCAAATTAAACCAAGTGTTAATTATGAAATTTTCCTAACCTTCAGTGCTTCCTTATCCAGATGCTCTTCAATCACTCAGCAACTAGCCCAACAGGGCCTGATTTTCCCCAAGTCCACAGTGAATACTTCAGAGCAAAGTGGCAATAATCAATTGTGTCACTTCAATGGGGCTGAATCTTTTGATGCACACATACCCAAAGTTTAATTTTCCCAAAGAACCATTTCAGGAGTTTTGTTCTTTTGCATCAAGATTTTTCTAAGCTCTCTAACTGCTGGATTAAAATAGAACTGAAATGGTTCATGTTAAGAAAAACTCACCCTTTGAAGAAATATCCAACAGAAAGTCAAACTTGCCTTCTGATATTCTCTAAGACCCAAGTGTAAAGCTGCATTGTGAATACAACAGACAGTACAATTGACACTCATAGCACAAAAGGTGTTTTGTTTTTGTAAATTTAAGTTCCCAAAGTTAAAAGTGGTGTCTCCTTTTTTTCTTGTCTCTCAACATCAAAGGTCAACATATGGCTAAGATTTCAGAGATGTTCTTTTTTGTATCCCATGCCCATTTCTTAGCCACTTTCATTAAACTTCTCCATTAAAAAAAAGCTCTTCGATCACCATAATAAAAAATATCGAAATTTACAATCTTGAAATCCCAGATGTATCAGGGCCCATGACTCAAAGATAAACAAAGTATAACAAACCAACAGTGTTTACGTCATATCTTCCTTCATTTGCAGTGAAAAAATTCGGATTCCGGCTCCAATTAAAACATGTCAGCACACATTACAGATGCGCAGGAGCTGACGGCACAGTAGTGTTGCTTTGCCAGAGATACTGTCTTTCAGCTGAAATGTCAAAAAGAGCTACTGTCTTCTTGCTCCAGTTTGTTAGGCTGGATGTGAAAGAAAATCTCACTGCTCTGCCTTTCTCTTGCCCAGGTCAACATCCCTCTCTCACCCAATAGCATCAAACAAACCATTCTTCTTGTTTTCCCTTGGGGGAATCTGCTATGCATAAGGCTGCTGTGTTCTCCTATGTGAGGGACAGCTGCACTTTACGGTAATTCATTGTATGCAAAGCACCTTGAGATATTTGATACAAGGATCAAGATAAACGGAAGGGTCTTTTTATAAATCAGGTTTATTGCTCATATTAGCCCCCATGTCTATAATTTTTGTCTTGAAGACAAAAAGACCAGCTGCGTACCAAGCACAAACTTGATGGCATTTGGCGAATTTATGGCGTATTTCACTGCTGTTTAGGTTAGGTATAGCTGCCAATTCTGGACACCAGATTTTTGTAGTTGACTGAGGTTAAATTGTGATTTTAATGTCTGTCTTGCTGATTTCATGGCTGGATTTAAGATCATTTCAGTGTTCTTAACTTGGATCGGGATGGGGGCAAAGAGGAGGAAACAATTCAGTCTGACATAGCTGTAACTATCGATTCCAAAAAATCTGACCAATTGAAGCTCGCTTCTCCTAACTGGGTAAGACTGGCATCGTAAGCTGGTTAAATGCCAGTGCTGTTTCCACAGGGCATCTGTTCATCCTGAGGGAACCAGGGAGACACAAGATGTCCATCAGTCGCTCAATGCTGTGAGGTGGCTTTCCTGTTAACTCAGTTTCTTTTGTACAACCATCACATCCAACATGAGACAAAGCGTTGTGTGAATGGAGGAAGGCATACACTTCCAATGGGTTGTGACGAAAAGCGATCTGGACAGACGTTTGGTTTGATGACTGGCATTTAACAGCCAACCTGGTCTCACTCTGCAGCTTACAACAGTTTGAACAAGAAATGGGCACTGCGATTCCAGACCTCTCTCGAGTGGTCCTCAGGTCATTACAGTAAGTGAGTGAAGTCAGGACAGTCCCCCAAAGACACAGTGCAGTTACTCCGATGCCAGAGTTGGCCCTGCTACCATCAGCTTCTAAGATGCAGCAGGGAAGACTGGAAGGAGAGCCTCCAGACTGCGCCAAACTACCGGCTGCTGCTTCAAATGGTGTTGACATAAAGGTCTTGGCCTCCTTGGTGCATTCCACTGGGTCCAGGATAACCCCCTGGCTCAAAACAGGCTCTTGGTTCTGGACGATCACACACATCTGGCCCTTTGAAAACACTGCCTGGCGCAGGACTGCAGTTCCAGCAATAATTCCTGCGACGCTGGTAAGATACACAAGTCCCATCATGCAGGCAACCTACAACGAAACAAAAGAAGCCAGAAACTTAACAGTCAAACCTAGCTCACTTGTCAATCCTTCCTGGAATCTGCACAAAATCTATCCAATTTATTAGATTCACTGTTGAAACAGATTGTGATCATCATTGAATGATTAACTGGACTGGCTAACGGAGTACTGTGATGCACCCAGAACACTAACAGAGCACATCGACATGTCAAAGCTGACTTTTGAAGCTTTACTTAACTGTCACTGTTAAGCACAGCAACGGACAAAGCAAATGTTAGTCATGAACCAGCGACAAGCTTCGAGATTAATTGTCCAAAGTTCTCCTACCACACCAGAAATGCTAGTGTGTTGTTAGCAACAGATAGCCAATGTCTATCTATAACTGATGATCCAGAAAATTACAGGCCAGTGTAATTTCCCAACACCAATGGTGGGAAATTAGAAGATTCTGAGGGAGAGGATTTACTCACATTTGGGGAAAAAAAGGACTTATTAGCAGTGGTCAGCATGGCTTTGACTGGGAGTGGTCCTATCTCACAAACTTGATTAAGCTCTTTTGAGAATGTGACAAAGATAACTGATGAAGGTAGGGCAGTCGATGTTGTCCAGATGGACTTTACGAAAGCATCTGACAAGGATCCAGAAGATTAAGTCTCATGTGATCTGTGGCGAGTTGGTTATTTGGATATAAAATTGGCTTGATTTTCAAAGACAGAGGGTAGTTGCGAAAGGTGTTTTGCTGACTGGAGGTCTGTGACCAGTGGTGTTCCAAAAGGATCAGTGCTGGGACCTTTGATCTTTGTAATATATATCAATGGTTTGGATGGAAATGCTGGTGGTCTGATTAGTAAGTTTTCAGATAACATGAAAATTGGTGGAGTTGTAGATAGTTACAAAGGTTGTCAAAGGATGCAACAGGAAAAAGATCCAGACAAGTGTGAGATGATGCATTTTGGGAAGTCAAATGCAAAAGGAAAGTATACAGTAAATGGCTTGACCCTTTGAAGCACTGATTTACTGAGGGATCTTGGGGCGCAAGTCCACAGCTCTCAAAAAGTGGCAACATAAGTGGATAAGGTGGTATAGGAGGCATGCCAGGGCACTGAGTATAGACACATACAGTGCAAAAAAGGCCCATCGGCCCATTGAGCCTGCACCAATAATAACTACCACCAAAGGCACGCTAATCCCCATTTCCTGCACTTGTCCCATATCCTTGAATGTTACGATATTTCAAATGCTCATCCAAATACTTTCTTAAAGATTGTAAGAAAACAATCCAAACCTATCTAGTCTCTCTTCACAGCTCAATTTCTTCATCCTAGGCAATACCCTAACCTCCTCAGTACCCGGTGTAGTGCTATCACATCCTTCCTCTAATAAAGTTACCAGTAATGCACACAATACTCCAGCTGTGGCCTAACAAACACTCTGTACGACTCCAACATTATCTCTTTGCTCTTATACTCTATCCCACGACTGATGCAACTGTCCCATAGGCCTTCTTAACTATCCTATTTACATGGTCTGCTGACTTCAAGGATCTGTGAATAATTATCCCAAGATCCTTCTATTCTTGTGTCCTGCCATTCATTATATAACAAAGAATAAAGGTCCCCGTATATAAAATTGGCAACATCAACTGAGCTTCCATCATCTACACGTTCGATCACGTTTTTGGAAATTCTAACATATTTGTTAGGTATGACATCCCTCTGACAAAGCTATGCTGACTGTCATTAATTAACCCATGGTTTTCAGAGTAGATATTCATTCTAAAAACCGAAAGAACTGCGGATGCTGTAAATCAGGAACAAAAACAAAGTTGCTGGAAAAGCAGCATCAGAGTTAATGTTTTGGGTCCAGTGACCCTTCCTCAGAACCCAGTTCGCTCCTGCAGAATTTTCTCAAACAGCTTCCCTACCATTGACATGAGACTCACCGGTCTGTAATTTCCTGGTCTATCTCTACCACATTAGTCACAGAAACGAGGAATTAAGAGGGCTGAAAGGGGTCATGAAATATCGTTAGCAAACAGGGTTAAGGAAAACCCCAAAGCCTTTTATTCGTACATAAGGAGCAAGAGGGTAACTAGAGAAAGAGTTGACTCACTCAAAGACAAAGGAGGGAAGTTATGCGAGCAATCAGAGAAAACGAGTGAAATTCTTAATGAGTAATTTGCGTCGGTATTCACCAAGGAGAGGGACATGATGGATGTTGAGGTTAGGGAGAGATGTTTGATTACTCTAGGTCAAGTCGGGATAACGAGGCAGGGGAAGTGTTGGGTATTCTAAAAGGCATTAGGGTGGACAAGTCCCCAGGTCCGGATGGGATCTATCCCAGGTTACTGAGGGAAGTGAGATAGGAAATAGCTGGGGCCTTAACAGATATCTTTGCAGCATCCTTGAGCACAGGTGAGGTCCTGGAGGACTGGAGAATTGCTAATGCTGTCCCCTTGTTTAAGAAGGGCAGCAGGGATAATCCAGGTAATTACAGACCTGTGAGCCTGACATCAGTGGTGGGGAAGCTGCTGGAGAAGATACTGAGGGAAAACATCTATTTACATTTGGAAGAAAATGGGCTTATTAGTGATAGGCAGCATGGTTTTGTGCAGGGAAGGTCATGTCTTACCAACTTGATAGAATTCTTTGAGAAAGTGACAAAGTTAATAGATGATGGAAAGGCTGTACATGTCACATACATGGACTTCAGTAAGGCGTTTGATAAGGTTCCCCAAGGTAGGCTGATGGAGAAAGTGACGTTGCCTGAGGTCCAGGGTGTACAAGCTAGATGGATAGAGAACTGGCTGGGCAACAGGAGACACAGAATTGTAGTGGAACAGAGTTTCTCAAAATGGAGAACTGTGACCACTGAGTGGTGTTCCACAGGGATCCATGTTGGGACCACTGTTGTCTGTGATATACATAAATGATCTGGAGGAAGGTATAGTTGGTCTGATTAGCAAGTTTGCAGATGACACTAAGATTGGTGGAGTAGCAGATAGTGAAGGGGACTGTCGGAGAATGCAGCAGAATATAGACAGATTGGAGAGTTGGGCGGAGAAATGGCAGATGGAGTTCAATCCAGGCAAATGCGAGGTGATGCATTTTGGAAGATCCAATTCAAGAGCGAACTATACGGTAAATGGAAAAACCCTGGGGGAAACTGATGCACAGAGAGATCTGGGTGTTCAGGTCCATTGTACCCTGAAGGTGGCAACACAGGTCGATAGAGTGGTCAAGAAGGCAGACAGCATGCTTTCATTCATCGGACGGGGTACTGAGCACAAGAGTTGGCAGGTCATGCTGCAGCGTATAGGACTTTGGTACGACCACATTTGGAATAGTTCGTACAGTTCTGGTCGCCACATTACCAAAAGGATGTGGATGCTTTGGAAAGGGTGCAGAGGAGGTTCACCAGGATGTTGCCTGGTATGGAGGGCGCTGGCTATGAAGAGAAATTGAGTAGATTAGGATTATTTACATTAGAAAGACGGAGAGTGAAGTGGGACCTGATTGAGGTCCACAAAATCATGAGAGGTATGGACAGAGTGGATAGCAAGAAGCTTTTTCCCAGAGTGGGGGAGTCAATTACCAGGGGTCATGATTTCAAGGTTAGAGGGGAAATGTTTAAGGGAGATATGCATGGCAAGTTCTTTATGCAGAGGGTGGTGGGTGCCTGGAACGCATTGCCGGCGGAGGTGGTAGGGGCGGGCATGATAGCGTCATTTAGAACATTGAACATAGAAAAGTACAGAACAGTACAGTCCCTTCGGCCCACAATGCTCTGCCAAACTTTTACCCTAAACCTAAGGTCTATCTAACCTCCACCCCTACATTATACTATCATCCATATGCCTATCTAATAGCTGCTTAAATGCCCCTAATGAGGCTGACTCCACTGCCCTCTCCGGCAGCGCATTCCACGCCCCTACCACTCTCTGAGTAATGAACCTACTTCTAACATCTCCTCTGTATCTTACCCCACTCACTTTAAAACTATGCCCCCTCGTAATAGCTACCTCCACCCTCGGAAAAAGTCTGTGGCTGTCCACTCTATCTATACCTCTGATCATTTTGTACACCTCTATCAAGCCACCTCTCATCCTTCGTCGTTCTAAAGAGAGAAGCCCTCGCTCTCTCAACCTTTCCTCGTAAGACCTTCCCTCCATTCCAGGCAACATCCTGGTAAATCTCCTCTGCACCTTTTCCACCGCCTCCACATCTTTCCTGTAATGAGGCGACCAGAACTGGATGCAATACTCCAGATGTGGCTGAACCAAGCTTTTGTACAGCTGGAGCATAACCTCATGGCTCTTGAACTCAATCCCTCTATTAGTGAAAGCTAACACACCATACGCCTTCTTAACAACTCTATCCACCTGGGTGGCAGCTTTCAGGGAACTGTGAACATGAACCCCAAGATCCCTCTGCTTCTCCAAACTGCCAATAATCTTTCCGTTAACCCTGTATTCTGCTTTCAAGTTTGTCCTTCCAAAATGAATCACCTCACACTTTTCAGGGTGAAACTCCATCTGCCACTTCTCAGCCCAGCTCTGCATCCTGCCAATGTCCCTTAGAGGGGGTCAATTTAGAACAGAAATGAGGAGACATTTCTTCAGCCAGAGAGTGGTGGGACTGTGGAATTCATTGCACAGAGCGCAGTGGAGGCCGGGACGTTAAATGTCTTCAAGGCAGAGATTGATAAATTCTTGATCTCGCAAGGGATCAAGGGCTATGGGGAGAGTGCGGGTAAGTGGAGTTGAAATGCCCATCAGCCATGATTAAATGGCAGAGTGGACTCGATGGGCCGAATGGCCTTACTTCCACTCCTATGTCTTATGGTCTCATGTAACCTAGAACAGCACTCCGCACTGTCCACAATGTGACCCATCTTCATATCATCTGCGAACTTGCTAATCCACCCTTCCACTCCTTCATCCAAATCATTTACAAAAATCACAAACAGAAGAGAAGCCAGGACAGATCCTTGTGGTACACCACTCGTAACTGAGCACCGTGTTGAATATTTTCCGCCCACTACCACCCTTTGTCTTCTAAGGGTCAGCCGATTCTGAATCCAATCTACCACATTTCCCCTATCCCATGCCTCCTTACCTTTTGCATGAGCCTACCATGCGGAACCTTATCAAACGCCTTACTTAAATCCATGTATACCACATCCACTGCTCCACCTTCATCCAAGAGTTTGGTCACGTCATCAAAGAATTCAATAAGGTTTGTGAGGCATGATCTACCCCTCACAAATCCATGCTGACTATCACGAATCAAACCGTGCCTTTCCAAGTGATCATAAATCCTATCTCTCTGAGCCCCTTCCAATAACTTGCCCACCACTGATGTAAGACTAACTGGCCTGTAATTTCCAGGGTTATCCCTATTCCCTTTTTTGAACAAGGGAATGACGTTTGCCTCTCTCCAATCTTTCGGCACTATGCCTGTGGACAGTGAGGATGAAATGATCATCGCCAAAGGCCCTGCTATCTCTTCCCTCACTTCCCATAGAATCCTTGGATAAATCCCATCAGGCCCAGGGGACTTATCTATCTTCAACTTCCTCAAAATTCCTAGCACATCTTCCTTACTAACATCGACCTCCTCTAGCCGACCAGCCTGTTTCACACTGTCCTCCTCTACAACTAGGTCCCTCTGAGTTGTGAATATCGAAGTATTCATTAAGGACCTCTCCTATCTCTTTAGGCTCCGTGCACAAATTCCCTTTACAATCCTTGATCGGCCCTACCCTTTCTCTGGTCATTCTTTTATTCCTCACGTACGTGTAAAAAGGCTTGGAGTTTTCCTTGATCCCATCTGCCAAGGTTTTCTCATGCCCCCTTACAGCTCTTCTAAGCTCTTTCTTCAGCTCCTTCCTGGATAACTTGTATCCCTCTCGAGCCTTTTCCATTCCTTGTTTCTTAAACTTTATATAAGCATCCTTCTTCCGCTTAACCAGTCGTTCGACCTCTCTTGAGAGCCAAGGCTTCCTCACTCGACCCCATCTTCCCTGCCTGCTAGGGACAAACATGTATCTCGACAGATACATGAATAGGCAGGGAGCAGAGGGATACAGATCCTTGGAAAATAGGTGCCAGGTTTAGATAGAGGATCTGGATCAGCACAGGCTTGGAGGGCCGAAGGGTCTGTTCCTGTGCTGTAACTTTCTTTGTTCTTTGTTCATTCTCCAGTCCTCTGGAACACCCCCGCCATCGCCAGAGAGGAATTAAAAATTTGTGCCAGAGCCCCTGCAATTTCTTGTGTCACCTCCCACAGCAGCCTGGGATGAAATTTATCCAAGCCAGGGGTTTTGTCCATTTTCAAGCCCGCCAGAGCCTCCAACTGCATAAAAGTTGGCGAATCATGTTGCAGCTATATAAAATTTTGGTTAGGTCACATTTGGAGTAGTTTGTGCAGTTCTGGTTGCCACTCTATAGGAAGGATGTAGAGGCTTTGGAAGGAGTGAAAAACAGGTTTACTGGAATGTTGCCTGGATTGGAGTGCATTAGTCATAAGGAGAGGTTGGACAAACTTGGATGGTTTTCATCAGAGCATCGGAGGCTGAGGGATGACCTCATAGAAATAAATAAGATTATGAGAAGCATGGATAAGGTGGATTGCCAGGCTTTTGCCCCAAGGTTGGAAATGTCAAATACCAGGGGATAAAGGTTAAAGGTGAGAGGAAAAAAGTTTAAAGGGATTGTGCGAGGCAAGTTTTTTTATGCAGAAGGTGGTAACTGTCTGGAACGTGTTGCCAGGACAAGTGGTAGAAGCAGGTACGATAACAATGTTTAAGAGGCATTTAGACAGAAACACGGACAGGCAAGGAATAGGAAGATACAGGCCATGTGCAGGCTGATAGGATCAGTCTAAAACGACATCATAGTGAGCACAGACATAGTAAGGTGAAGGGCCTGTTCCTGTGCTGTACGGCTCTGTGTGTTTTGGCTGTGTATGTCAGCGGGTAAGAAAACTGGTCACAGCTTCTTTCCCTACAAACTTGCATGAGTTTTATGCTAAAAAATGAAGCAAAGCTCCCGAACACCAACGATGCTGATGAAAAGTGTTTGGCACCTCACCTTCAACTGAACCCCTCCTGCTTTCCACCCTAATACAGACTCTCCCTTCTGTTGTAAAATCAAGAAATGCTGGTAACACTGAGCAGGTTCGGCAATATCCATAGAGCTAGAAACAGTTAATTTTTCAGGTCGATAATCTTTCAGCAAAACTGAAGGAATATGGAACTCTAAGAAGTGGAGAGGGGCAAGAATGACAAAGGTCTGTTATAGAGCAGAGGCCAGAGGAGATTCAATGAGAAAAGATTTCATGATGCAAAAGCCACAGAGTGGTAATAGGTGCGGTGCAGAAACAAAAGCCGACACAAACGATCCTAACTTTTTTTCAATTCTGTTGGAAGGTCATCGACCTGAAATGAATTTTTTTCTCTCTTTACAGACCTGCTGCATATTTCTAGCATTCCCTCTTTTATACAGTATTTTCAGCATCTGTGGTTTTGTCTTTTCTCTCTCTCATTTATGTATATATAAAACAGTAACTCTTCCAAAGTCCAACTTGGTTGTTAGAATACGTGGATGATATCTGGGAATACCAATTTGTCCTAATGAAGTATTTACTGAAGAATGGCATAAGACTTAGCTCTTTGGGAACGTGTGCAGTTTGTGACACTTAAGAGGTGTTTGAATCATTCGCAGTCCTCTGAAACAGCCTAGTAAGTCACCGGAAGTTAATTAAGGCTGATCAACAAATGCTGGCCTTACCCTTCAGTGCTCTTTTTCGACTAATGAATTTTTAAAAATCAATAGTTAACATTTTAAACTGAGCCAAGGGAGTTTATGAACCAATAAATACAGGAGATCTGAGATTTTCTCAGAAAGCCAACATCACTTGGAGGTGATGGAAAGCTTTATAATGACTGTAATTAGTTTTCCAAATTAAAGACGAAACTGACAATTTTTTGGCCCCTAAGACTGTTTTGCTAAGTTATTTGGGTAGTGTCTTGGAGATTAATCTTTCTAATGTTTTCAGGAGTTAACTATCACAAAGTTCAAGCAGCGCAGATGGAATTCACTGAGGTCTGTGGTGAGCTAGATAACAATTTATATATTCAGCAAAAAGGAAAAGCAAAATGTCAGAGGGGAAGAAAATTGACGGTATGAGGGACTAACCAGCGCTATTATCTGTGCCCCTGCCCCAGACTGAAATGAGCACCAGGAGCTGGAAACGAGCATGACAGGAAGTGTTTGAGGCAGCACAGCGTTTGGCCATCACTTTTAACAATGGATTAACATGAAATAAAGGTGCAGCAGTCTGCGCATGTATTGGTGCTGACCGCTTCTGGCAAAATGACATCAACAGCTCACACGCAAACACATGCTGAAGCTCAGCATGGCCAGTTGACGTCACTGGCTCTGGCTGCATGTGTACAGGAGCTCACAGTCATTTCAGTATTTGGAGTAATTACACCAATTTTAGAAGACAGTTAAGAGTCGGCTACCTTGCCATGGATCTGGAGTCACTTACACATATCACACAGGTTAAGGTTGGTAGATTTTCCCTTCCAAAGGGCATTAGTGAACTGGATAGGATTTTGCTCATGTTATCACTGTAACGATTATTGACATTTAATTCTACATACTAAAGACATGGAACTCGCAGCATTGTGGTTCAACTTACAGTACATGGACTGCAGCGGTTCAAGAAGTCAGCTCACCACCACCTTCTCAAAGGGCAGCTAAGGACAGGTGATAAATGCTAGCACAGCCAGTGATGCCCACATCCAGATTGCAGGCAATCCTCAAGGGTGAAGGTGAAGAGCCAAAGGTGGTGGTGCATGTCGGCACAAATGACGTTGGGAAGAAGAGGAGGGACATTCTACAACAGGACTTCAGAGAACTGGGAAGAAGGCTGAAAAGTAGGACTTCCAGGGTGGTTATCTCCGGTTTGCTTCCAGTTCCTCGGGCTGGAGAGGGCTGGAATAGGGAGATAATGGACTTGAATGTGTGGCTGAGAAACTGGTGCAGGAAGCAAGGATTTACATTCTTAGATCAGTGGAGTATGTTTTGGGGTAAGGATAAATTGTACAAGAGGGATGGGTTGCACCTTAATAGGTGGGGGACCAGCATTCTGCCAGGCAGGTTTGCCACTGCAACACAGGTGTGTTTAGACTAAGTAGTGGGGGGGAGGGGACAAACTGGAAACTTAAGAATGAAGTTAAAGGGAAAGTGAGAATAAGAGAAGTTAAGAAAGACAACAGAATCAACGGAGGAGAAAACCAAGAAAGGATCGTACAATATGGCCAAGTGAAATAGGGATTGATAGGAAGGGTGAGGGGAGTAACGAATTAAAAGTATTATATATGAATGCACGAAGCATAAGAAATAAGGTGGATGAGCTTGAGGCTCAGTTGGAAATTGGCAATACGATGTTGTGGGGATAACTGAGACGTGGCTTCAAGTGGACAGGGCCTGGGAAATGAATATTCAAGGCTATACATGCTATCGAAAGGACAGACTGACAGGCAGAGTGGTGGATATATGGAATGCTCTGCCCCAGAAGGCAGTGGAGGCCAAGTCTCTGGATACTTTCAAGAAAGAGATGGATAGAGCTCTTATAGATAATGGAATCAAGGGTTACGAGGATAAGGCGAGAACAGGATACTGATTGTGGATGATCAGCCATGATCATAATGAATGGTGGTGCTGGCTCGAAGGGCCGAATGACCTACTCCTGCACCTATTGTCTATTGTCTATCCCAGAAAGAATAATTAAAAAATTTAATGAGTTGAATTTACATTTCCCCGTCTGCTGCAGTTGGATTTGAACGTGCTCCTAGGTCATTAATTCCAGCCTGTGGATTTCTGTGTTAGCAATAGAACCAACTTGTCAGTCTTGCCCAAAACTATCTTCCAACGTAACGCCATTTTAACGTGTGAAAATTAATGCGATTCCAGGCATGAACAAGCACAAAGAAGCAGAAATAAAGCAGCCCAAAAACATTCAGTACATCATTAATGAAAATTTTCAATTCATCAGATACATATATGAACATTTTAAAGTACTTGTAACAATTTTATTAATTTATGTACTCCTGTAGGTTTCTGCCATATTGCCCAATGACAGAAGATAGTGCAGGCCCTTTCCAACAGGCAACCCATAACCTCATATGGTATCCATCCCCCTACTATGCATGCACATACACATAGAGACACACACCTCTTCTCAAACGTCCTGCCTCCACAGACTCTTACTCAGCATCATAGTTCCCAAACACCTCCACTCACTCAATCACTCTCTCTCATAGGTCCCTCTTCCCAATCCCCTGCCACTCTCATAACAGCCTGTGTTCCCAAATGGCAGTCTGTCACCCCAACCATTCCCCACTCATTCACTCAGCAGCCTCTCTCATCAAAATTTCACCACAGTTGGCTCTTTCTCAAAATCCCTCCACTTGTTCATTCAGTGACCCCTATTGCAAATGCCACTCACGTGGCAGGCCCTCCTCCCCACAATCCTTCCGCTCACTCTTATCAGGCCCCTCCTTCTCTCACACACACACACACTTGCCCTTCTTCCACCTTGGAGGGTAGTTTCCAGTGCGTGTAAAGCACAGTGTGTACAATAGACAGATAGAAGCCACCATTCAGCTTCCCAGCTCAACCACTTTGCCTTGTGCTTTTTCCCTCACCCACTTCAGTGACTTTTGAGCTATGTTTATCAGCCTCTGCCTGCACGATGTTGGCATGCAGACAACCTGAGCTGTTGACAGTGGATTACAAAGTTAGGGATTTTGGGTTTGTACTGTTCAGCAACATTAATGTGGAGGATCCAGGAGGGTGGAGCCAGAGCCTCCAGACGGAGCAGTTTTCTCCCCAAAACAGTCATTGTTGCCCTTGAGAAGGAGAAGCTCACAACACCAAATATAAGCATTCATACATGGAAGCCAGGGAACTTGGAAAATATATGGTGACATCTTGAAAAGAGTTCTGTATTACAGAGGAGAAGGTGCCAGAGGTCTTAAAACACAAAGGGAGATAAATCTCTGGAACATGATCAGATGTACTTTATGGGAAGCTAGTAAAGGTATTGCTGGGTCCCTTGCTGAGATATTTGTATAAACGGCAGCTGCAAGTAAGGTGCCAGAAGACAGGAGGTTGGCTACTGTGGTGCCATTATTTAGGAAAAGTTGTAAGGAAAAACCAGGAAACTATAACAGGTGAGCCTTACATCAGTGGTGGATAAGTTGCTGGAGGAGATTCTGAGGGACAGGATTTACATGCATTTGGAAAGGCAGGGACTGATTTGGGATAATCAACATGGTTTTGCGTGTGGGAAATTGTGTTTCCCTGACTTGATCGAGTTTTTTTGAAGAGGTGACAAAAAAGGTTGAGGTGACAACAACAGTAGGCATTGTATATGTGGACTTCAGCAAAGCGTTTGACAAGATTCTGCACGGTAGACTGGTAAGTCAAGTTAGATCACATGGGATCCAGGGAGAGCTAGTCAACTGGATACAAAATTGGCTTGAAGGTAGGAGACACAGAAACACAGAAGCTGGAGTAAGGGGAGACCACTTGGCCCTTCAAGTGTGCTCCACCATTCTTCACAATCATGGCTGATCATCCAACTCAATAGCCGATTCCTGCTTTCTCCCTATAACCTTTGATCCCATTCACCCCAAGTGCTATATCTAGTCACCTCTTGAATACATTCAATGGTTTGGCATCAACTACTTCCTGTGGTAATGAATCCCACAGGCTCACCACTCCTTGAGTGAAGAAATGTCTCATCTCCGTCCTAAATCGTCTACCCCGAACCCTCATACTGTGACCGCTGGTTCTGGACACACCCACTATCGGGAACATCCATCCTGAATCTACCCTGTCCAGTCTTGTTAGAATTTTATAAGTCTCTATGACATGCCCCTTCATTCGTCTCAACTCTAGCGAAAACAATCCCAACGTAGTCAATCTCTCCTCATATGTCCGACATTTCCCAGATAACATACTGGGGACCCGGGTTCAAATCCCACCATGGCAGATGGTGGAATTTGAATTCAATAAAATATCTGAAATTGAAAATCTAACGATGACCGTGAATCCATCTGGATGGGTGTATGAAAAGCAAGAGTTTTGAGGGATATGGGCCAATGCTGGCAAATGGGACTTGGTCAGATTGGAATGTCCGGTTGACGTGGACAAGTTACACCAAAGAATCCGTTTCCATGCTGTGTGACTCTATGATTCTATAACCCACACTTTAAGAACTGTGGTAAAAAGCCATTGTTACAGCTGGACAAGATACCAGCTGAAGTAACTTATGAAGAGGTGTGGAAAGAAACACAGCATCTTTCTTCTACCTAAAATTCTGGGACATTTGAACATGTGTTTGGAGGGCTGGTCTTCTCCAGGACATAGGAACTCTCATTTGTTTTTTAAGTCTTTGATGGGATGTGACCTGGAGAAGACCAACCCTCCAAACAGATGTTCAAATGACCCAGTCACCCACTCATCCCCAAATGCCCTTGAAGTGGGTGACTTCGAGCCATTTCAGAGGGCAGTGAGGAGTGAACCACATTGCTGTGGGTCTACAGTCATATGTAGGTCAGGCCAGATGAGGATGGCAGATTTTCTTTCCTAATGGACGTGAAATGAACCAGATGGGTTTTTGTGACAATCAATGGTCATCTCATGCTTATCATCACAGAGGCTAGCTTTCAATTCTACTTTTTTAAAAATTAATTTATACTAACATAGGAGCTCAGTGGTTAGCACTGCTACCTCATAGCGCCAGGGATCCTGGTTTGATTCCGGCTCCAGACAAATGTCTGTGTGGTGATTACATATTCTCCTCGAGACTGCGTGGGTTTCCTCCCACAGTCAAAATACACGCAGGTTAGGTGGATTGGCCGTGCTAAATTGCCCATAGTATCCAGGGATGTGTAGATTAGGTGGGTTAGACATGGGAAATGCTGGGTTACAGGGAAAAGGTAGAGGCGTGGGTCTGGGTGGGATGCTCCTCAGAGGGTCAGTGTGAACTTGATGGGCTGAATGGCCTGGTTTCACACTGTAGGGACACTATGATCCTATGACAAATTCTACCAGTTGTCATGGTGAATTTTGAACCTGCATCCCCAGAGATTTAGCCTTAATTATTAGTCCAGTGATATAACCACTACTTTGCATTAACATAGCTCCGATAATACTGGGAAACGAGGGACCCTGTGGGAATTTTGTGAAAAGTCACCTTTGTCTTTTCATATTGGACAAAGTGGAAGTCAGCTTTTTTAAAACCAGGTATCCACCCAGATAGGTGCTTTAATAGCAAGTTTCCAACGGGATCACTGGAATGGACGGCCTCTTTCTTTCTTGACATTTTATCATGGGTGAAGATTTTGAGGAGGATAATGGGCACATATTTGAATCTGATCAAGTGTCCTGATCCAGCTTTGTCCAGAAGGATACCCATCCAGAGTGGCCATGGACCTGGACTAGCACTCTAGACACCAGAGCTTTGAACCTCACTGCGACAACTTGGGATATTGTATCAAATAATTTTTCACTGCGCTCCAGAAAAATAACCTTGGAACTATCAGACTGCTGTAAACTGACAAAGGTTTCGGGGTGACTCCATGAAGCACTTTAGTGCCAGCATTATCCAAGTCCCAAGAGCATGCTCAGCTAAAGTAAAAATGTGGTTACAGCATGTCTTCGGACTTCATTATACACCTGTGGTAGATCTAGGACTGCCTGCACTGTAGTTAGTTGTCTTATGGGGAAACTTTGTTATTAAATGTCAATGAATGTGTGCAACTTGTTTCACTGCAGCTTCTTCCCCTTTGACAAAAGATCAAATTAGTAACAAGGGTGTAAATGCACACTACCTTAATAACATGCTGGTAGAGTTCAGTAAATGCCTGTTGCCACAGTGCCTGTTCCAGTATCACACATAGGTCTGTGTATGTAAACCAGCCTCGTTTCAGTCCTTGCGACTCAGCAACTCTGCAGAACATGGAGGCACAGATTAAAAATTGAAATGCTCGGTAAGTCATACAATGTTTTGCTGTTTAGCAACCATTCTAAAGAGAATGAGTCAGAGGAGCTTGCTAACAGTCCATAACAATCTCAGGTGATCACAATAAGACTGTACACTCAAATAAAACTAAAATACTGCAGGTACTGGAAATCTGAAACAAACGCAGAATACTGAAGTAACTCAGCAGGTCTGACAGCATCTGCGGAGTGAGAAATAGTTTATGCTTCTAGTCTGGTATGTCACACTAGATTCAAAATGTTAATTCTGTTTCACTTGCCACAGATACTGCTAGACCTGCTGCCTTTCTCCAGCATTCTCTGTGGTTTGTGTCATCTTAGTCCTGTTGTAACTCCCTTTTATAAAATCTTATTTAATTTCCACTATATCGGACTAAATATTACAAACACCAATATCTGCAATAATGGATTTTTTTTGCTCCTGTGCTCCAGTTAAGAGTTTATGCTCAGAAGCAGCTCCACAAATAGCTAGCTCGAAGCAAAAACCTCCCATCAGAGGAACAACAAATGCAAATGTTGTACTTGTACCATTCATAGCCCGAGGTTCAATGCAGGCTCTCATTTGATGCCTTGTATGTGCTGCTGCTGACAATACTGAAATTATTCTTACAGTGTGTAACGTCTGTTTTCTCTCATGACTGTCAGCAGTGTTAAAATTATGGTGTGTGAAAGAAAATGTGAATTGATATTTAATGTTAAGATGCTGAGAAGCTGTCTTCCTTGGCTATAGGCTCTAGAACGAGGGGGTCAAAGCCTGAAAATAAAAGGTTGATCATTTCTGATCAATGAGGGGAAATTTCTCACTTGGAGGGTTGTAATATTGGGATTTCATTACCCTAGGTGGCCGGGAATGAATATAATCATTGAATACATTAAAGACTGCAATCAATAGCATTTTGGACTCAAAGGAAATCAAAAAGTACAGGGATAACAGCAGGGAAGTAGAAGACCAATTACGATTTCATTGAATGAGTAACAGAGCAGGCTGAAGAGACTTGCATGCCTTACTCCAGCTCCTGTTTGTTACGTTTCTTTGGAGATTTACAGCCAATGAACCACTTTTGCACAGTACTGACTGCTGGAAGGGAGGAAACTCAACAACCAATTCTGAAATCAACAAATGATCTGGTGGCAGTCTACAACATATAATTTTGTAGCCAGTGGCTACTGTATTAGACATTTAGCTAACTGGAAATTCAGATGTAGCAAACTGAATTTAATTAAAATCAGGGAATGACAGTGCCATTGGACCTATGATCTCATTATTCATTCAATGGTCTATACATGGCAAACAACCATCTTGAGTATTTATTTAGCTTTGTTTTATTCATTCATAGGATGTGAATCTGGAGTCACATGTAAGCAAGATCAAGAAAGGAAAGCAGTTTCCATCCCCAAAGGGCAACAGTGAACCAGTTGAGTTTTTCCTGACAATCGACAATAATTTCATGGCTGTCATTAGATTCTTAATTCCAGATTTTTATTGAATTCAAGTTCCATCATCTGCCATGGTGGGATTCAAACCCCAACCCCTAAACCTTTACCTGGGTCTCTGGATTAATAGCCTAACAATAATATTCTAGGCCATCATTGCCCCAAAAGTAAGAAGGCAAGGCCAATGGCAATTGTGGTACAGTACTAATTTACATCATTGGTTGCTAAAAGGTGGTAGGTGTGTTTTATGTCACTGGCAATTGTGAACAGGCAATAAATGTTGGCCAGCCAGTGACACACACACACCCCAAGTGAATTAAAACAAATACACACACGGCTAAAGTTATATTGGGCAACACCAACACACAACATCCAAAATCAGAGTTTATCCACGTAACCTACTAAGTCCTATGACAACAGGACAGTAGGTTGTGCTAATATATGACTTCCTACTATTTTTCATACTACTGCTACAGATTGCAGCTTCAGAACACAACTTACACCAAAGCAAGCACTTCTCACCAACACCCTGGACTCACCTTCCCTCCAGTCGACTCAAAAGCTCAAAGAATTCCTGGGTATTTACATACAAGTTCCAATCCTGCAGCATAAACACGAGATAAACCTTTAGATCAATTGTCACTGTGCAGATATCTAACCCACAAGCCCCTTTTTCAACCCTTCACCTGTTGAATATCTAGCAGCATCTTTAATCCACAGTACAACAAACACAAGAAACTTAATATAGTTTATTGATTGAAAAAAGTCAACTCTAATCAAAAGGGAAATATGACCTAGGGAAGAGTGTGCCTTGTTCAAAGTACCCTTCCACTTTCAAGTTAAAAAGAGATTGTGCACTGATGTGTTTTTCTAAAACAACTTCCCAAGTTACAAGGAAACCTTCAATTTGGAACTTAGTTTTTGCCTGGTGACACTTCTCACATGGTAAGGAACATAGTTTTTTAGTTTTATAGCAAGCAAAGGCTCCCACAATTCAACACAGGCCAAGGCCTGAGACCTGCAGATCATCCTACTTGTTCGGGATATGGGGAGACTCTCAGCTTGCAGACCAAAGAAGTAAGGTCACTTTTATGTCAAAATTCTAAAGTCATAGAGTCATACAGTTGTACAGCATGGGAACAGACCCCTCGATCCAACTCATCCATGCCAACCAGACATCCCATTGTCCCATTTGCCAGCATTTGGCCCATATCTCTCTAAACCCTTCCAATTCATATATCCATCCAGATGCCTTTTAAACATTGTAACTGTACCCGCCTCCATCAATCCCTCTGGCAGCTCATTCCATACACGTATCACTCTCTTTGTGAAAACATTACGCCTCAGGACTTTTTAAAATATTTCCCATATCACCTTAAACCTATGCCCTCGAGTTCTGGACTTCCCTAACCTGGGAAAGAGACTATGGCTATTCACCCTATCCACACTCCCCATAATTTTATAAACCTCTATCAATGATCACATGTCCTTTTGTAATTACTTTAGCTCAACCTCCAAATTAGTTGGTCAGCAGTCGATTGAGAACAAACTGAGTAAAAGTTCACTGAGTCTCACTGACCTGTTGAAAGTACATTGACCTAAAGTGTTGAAATGTTATGGCCTAAACACACATCTCCCATGTACTTACCCTAACTCCCACACACTAGGCCTTGTCATCACATGGGCTGCTACCAGTAACAACCCACTGTTAGCCACTGACAGCCCCCATTAGCAGCTGTCTATTCTCCCAGACTGACCTTTACTCACTCCTTTGTCTGCCCGACTATTGCTCTCTCTCTGGGGTCCATCTCCATCAATCGTTTCCTCCTTCCCCCTCCTCCCAACCCTTCTTTAGCATATATTTATATATAACTTGCTTTCTCTCCATAGACCTGTTGAGTTTTTTCCAGCAATTTCTGTTTTTTAACTATGAGAATCTAGGATTGTTCTCTTCAAAGCATCAAAGATTTGGAGAAGATCTGTTCAGGACTGTTCTAAATCCCGAATTTGTATAGTCAACAGGGAGGTAATTGTGCCAGTGGTGGAAGGAGGACTGAAACATGGACACAGATTTAAGGAAGTGGCAAAAGAATCAGAGGTGAAGTGAGGAAACTCTTTTTTTAAAATGTGTGGTGTGTAATCTAGAACATGTTGCTTGAACGGGTGGAGGTAGAATATTTGATTGTAACTTCTACAATTAAATTTAATAAATATTTGAAGGAAAATTACATGGTTGTGAAGAAAAAGCAAGGGAGTAAGAACTAGGAACAAGCACAATGGCTTTTTTTTCCTGTGTATTATTTTGTGACTCCATGAGATCACAAGAATTAATTCAGATTGTCGACTGATCCTTGTTCCCAAACAGCGCTTAAAACAAATTATTAGAGTTTCATAGGGATCTGCTGCTGATACACAGACTTGCAAACAGCAAGCCCAAATGGGTTACACAGGACAACAGCGCTCTTGGCCCAGCTCTGACTGGTACTATAACCTGGTGAAGCTCCACACCATTAAATTGTTACACCAGGCCTCTTGTGACCAAATGGTGGCAAAATGGCTATGCTGTATGTCACATAGCAAAGCCCAGCAAGTCAGGCAAGATGTTTTCAGCGTAACATTAACTGTATGTACAAGATTTCCAATATCATAATTCCACTGAATTGGCAGTTCAGATAACTTACAATTGCTCGTAGAAAGTTCATCTCCAACGTGTTGACCACTTGAACGTCCAGCTTGCCTGCGGCTCCCCACTCATCATTAAACACCTCTTCCTCTTCTCCTTCATCATACAAATATTTACTGGCAACCATCTGCAAGAAAGTCGAAAGAAGCTTGAAAACAAACACTCATAGGGAAACATTAGGAATAACAGCTAAATATAATATTGCCCATTGAAACGAAGTTCTGAACTCTCTCAGTTATAAGTGTGATAAAAGATGTACAACATATATTTTATTTTGAAATTTGGATTTTAAAATAGAGGCGGATGGATGTGAATCAATTCGGTTTTGTGAAGAAATTTTTTTTGAAATTGATCAGTTATTTGGATCATGACCGAAGTGTAGTATACTCCAGGAGGCATGTGATTGCAGTTAAGTACAGTATTAAATGGATAAATGTTTATACTGCTGAGTTTGTGACAGATAGAATAAACACAATCAGATCACTACTTCAGTTCTGACTTAAGAGCAGACAGCTCAACATCTCCATTTATAACAATCAAGTTTTTATTTCAGGGAATCAGTCACCTCAGTAGCAAACACAGTAAATGCTAGAGAAAGGTTCTGAGGAAGAGTCATAGTGGATTCAAAATGTTACTCCGTTTCTCTCTCCACAGATGCTGCCAGATATTCAGAGTTTCTTCAGCATTCTCTGTGTTTGTTTCAGATTTCCAGCATCCATAGCATTTTGTTTCTGTTTAAGTGCTCCCTCAGCCAAGCTGGTTGAGTCTCTGGAGTTGCTAAGCCAGGAATTTCAGTGTGGTGTTGCCAGTTGATTATTGTGTTATATTTTAATGAAAGGTTGTTAAACTGGAGAGTTGATGGAGTCAAGGATGGGGGGGATTTAATGTTCATCACCTATTGGGGGTGGAGGCCCAGGGAGCAGAACTTGGGTCTCGTGGTCAAGCTGAGCTAGGATTGAAAGTTCACGATCAGAAAGAAATCTGAAAGAAGGCCTTGAGCATTTGAACAGGTTTGGACAATGAGAAGGAATGGACCTAACAAAGTCCTTGGTGGGACAAAGTGACAACGTCCTTGATGAGCCTTTTGGCAGATAAAATGAATTGGTTGCAGAGTCTAGAAGAAGAGTTTAAAAAAGAGAGCCAGGCCAGATCAGGAATGAAATTAAGGATCATTTCTTTATGCAAAAAGGTGATACAAAATTGGAGACAACGACAACAATACAAAATTGGAATTCTCTTCTGCGAATGGCCATTAATGCTAGGTCAGTTGTCTGAGATTGATATTTTGCAAAGTAAAACGCAGCGGGGTATGGGGAAGGAAGGTGATTATATGGTGTTAGATTACGGATCAACATTGGAGCCTGCATTTTCAACTCTTGTTCCTTTTGACCCAAAGTTCAGAACAGAAAGAATGGACAGAAACGGGTTTAGTGAGAAGTCTGTGAGATAAAAGCTCAAGGAATGCCCTTGCTCTACCATATAATCCTTCACTGATTATGACTAAACTGGTGGTTCATGAGTCATTGGTTAATCCAATCATGCACTAAACATGTTCAAAACAATATGGTCCTTGGGTTTAGGCTGTGGAGTGGCAGAATAGTGGTTATGTTACTGGGCTAGTAATCTAGGAGCCTGAACTATCGAGACAAATCTCATGACAGTTGGGGAAAATAAATTAAACCGAGTGAAACATATAAAGAAAAAGACAGTATCAATAATTGCCAAGGTCTTTTCCCCAGGGTAGTGGAGTCCAAAACTAGAGGGCATAAGTCTAAGGTGAGAGGGGAAAGATTTAAAAAGGAACCAACAGGCAACTTTTAAACACAGAGGGTGGTGCATATATGGAATGAGGTGCCAGAGGAAGTGGTATGGTGGATACAATTACAGCATTTAAAAGACATTTGGACAGGTACATGGATAGGAAAAGTTTAGAAGGATTTGGGCCAAATGCAGCAAATGGGATTAAAATAATTTAGGATATCTGGTCAGCATGGATGAGTTGGACCAAAGGGTCTGTTTCCGTGCTGTACATCTGACTCTATAACATGGGCGTCATCCCTGATGATCTAGTCAATTTTTTTCCCTCAATCCTTGTCCCTAGTAGAGTTTATCTGGTAAGCAGCATATTGCTGTTGTGGGAGCTTGTGTGCAAACTAGCTGCACTGCCTCCTGTATTACACCATTGACAATATCTCAAAAGTTCTTCATTAGCTGTGAAGGGCTTAGGGGGTGTCCCAGATTTATGAAAGACACTATATGTTTCTAAGTGGATCTCAATCATCGCCTGAAAACACAAAGACAGAGTGAAGTCATTGTCTCACTCACCATGGATATTAGAAAAAGATCAGATGAGGAGATCTGCTGCAGGTACTCCGGATTTCGATGTCGTAGCCGTTCAATGTAGACGAGAGCAAGCATCATTGCACAAGGCGAGATACAGGCTTCTCTGTGGAAGAGGCAGACATCATTAATCCTCACAGGTTTTGACTGCACACTGATGATCTTATACATTAGGTAGTGACTAGGTTTGGAAAATAGATAGAAAGTGACAGATTTACAGACTACCTTAAATCATACTGACTTATCAATATCAGTAATAAATTTCAATATGGTCAGTGCAGTTAATGGTCATGCACTATTTCAGATATTTTACAGCTCGGTAATGCTCTACACTCTAAACTTCTAAGCGTCTTCAAAGCTAGAATGTCTACAAATCAAAGCCTCTTAGATGAGATCCAGGATTTGCAGACCTGTGGAGAGAATTCAACAGATGTAATCAGATCTTAAAGTCCAGCTTTATGCAAAATTCAGAAACAATATTAAGCTTGAAGCTGATAACAAATGAACTGTTTATTCTCACCAGTCATGTTTCACTTGACTGAATGAATTAATTTCTACTGCAGACTGTGTTAGGACACAGGGATTTTTGTTTGCAAACAAAAAAAAAATTCATCATTTTGTTCATGACTTTCCATGGAATTTCAAACTTTTTGTCCAGTAGCTCCAATTATTTGATGAAAATGTCAAATCTAGCAAAGTTAGAATGTTCAAAGATAACGCCACAACCATCCTTCTGGGGTAATCAGGGATGGGTAATAAATCTTGCGTTACGAAAACATAGATCCCAGAACTAAGTAAAATAAAAAAAATCTTGCATAAGGCAGTTTTGGAGGAGAATCCAATCCAAGCCATTGAATGGCCAACTCCATACTGTCCTTGACACCTCTCCAACTTTTATCTCCTGTAACTTCTCTTTGATACAAATTCTCCAATTCGAAAAGATATATTCCAAGAAATACATGACAAAATCGAGAACAATATGTGCACTACTCAGGACTTTCAACTACGGTTGGAAAACAAGTTCGATCCTATTGGTAATTCAAGCAACTCTCAGGCCCTATTACGCAGAGAAACAATTATTTCAGTACTGCAACATAATGTGTAAATATACCTAGCCACGTGAGCTGCATATTTCTTCCGGAGTTTTCGAATAGGACTTGGTGCTGATTTCTGAAGCAATTCCACTGCAATGTCTGAAAAAGAAAATATCTTTGAATTAGTTCATTCGCTGGGCAGTTCAGAATGTGAAGCTAACTGAAAAGAAAGGCTTGTTGCTGAACAGTCTGTCTTGCACTCATAGGGGCAAATTTCAACTTTCAAACACTCACAGCAATTTATACTACTAGACAAACAGGGTTGGTATGTTAACCTTGTTGGTTGAAGCAGTGCCACGGACAAAGCAAGGGAAATTATAGATAATGCAAATTCCTGAATGATTCCATAAAGAGACAAGGTTTGAACATCATCTTTTCGTCTGCAAAGAACATGTCCCCACTCTTGCTGCTAGTAATCGTAAATGAGCCATGATATACAGCTTGACTGATTGTCTTAAACTGGTTTCACATTTACTAAGATCCATTTATGGGATATGGGCGTCGCTGGCTTACCTATCCCTAGTTGGCCTTGAGAAGGTGGTGGTGAGTTGCCTTCATGAACCACTGCAGTCCACCAGCTGTGGGCTGACCCACAATGCCATCAGGGAGAGAATTCCAGGATTCTGATCCAGTGACAGTGACGGAATGGCAATATATTTCCTAGTCATCATGGTGAGTAGCTTCGAGCGGATCTTGAAGGTGGTGGCATTCCCATATGTCTGCTGCCCTTGTCCTTCCAGATGGAAGTGGTCGTGGGTTTGGAAGGTGCTGTCTGAGGATCTTTGGTGAATTTTTGCAGTGCATTTTGTACATAGTACACACTGCTGCTACTGAGCGTCGGTGGTGGAGGGAGTGGATATTTGTGGATGTAGTGCCAATCAAGCGGGCTGCCTTGTCCTGGATGGTGTCAAGCTTCTTGAGTGTTGATGGGCTGTACTCATCCAGGCAAGTGGGGAGTATTCCACTACACTCCTGACTTGTGCCTTGTAAATGTTGGACAGGCTTTGAGGAATCAGGAGGTGAATTACTTGCCACAGTATTCCGAGCTTCAGACCTGATCTTGTAGCCAGTGTTTTTATATGATGAGTCCAGTTGAGTTTCTGGTCAATGATAACACCCAAAGTGTTGATAGTGGGGGACTCAGTGATGGTAACACCATTGAATGTCAAGGGGTGGTGGTTAGATTGTATCTTACTGGTGATGGCCATAGCCTGGCATTTGTGAGCGGCAAAAGCCACTTGCCACTTATCAGCCCAAGCCTGGATACTGTCCAGATCTTGCTGCATTTGAACACAGACTGCTCCAGTATCTGAGGAGTCACGAATGGTGCTGAACGTTGTGCAGTCATCGGCGAACATCCCCACTTCTGACGTTATGATGCAGGGAAGGTCATTAATGAGCAGCTGAGGATGGTTAGGCTGAGGACACTACCCTGAGGAACTGCTACAGAGATGTCCCGGAACTGAGATGACTGACGTCCAACAACCACAACCATCTTCCTACATGTCAGGAATGACTCCAACTACTAGAGAGTTTGACTGCAATATCCATTTTTGCTAGGGCTCTTTGATGCCACAGTCTGTCAAATGCAGCCTTGATGGCAAGGGCTGTCACTCTCACCTCACCTCTGGAATTCAGCTCTTTTGTCCATGTTTGAACCAAGGCTGTAATGAGGTCAGGAGCTGAGTGGTCCTGACGGAACCCAAACTGGACGTCACGGAGCAGGTTATTGCTGAGCAGGTGCTGTTTGATAGCACTATTGATGGCACCTTCCATCACTTTACTGACGGTTGACAGTAGATTGATGGGGCAGTAATTGGCCGGGTTGGATTTGCCCTGCTTTTTCTGTGCGCAACATACTTGGGCAATTTTCCACACTGTCGGGTAGATACAGAATCAGAGAGTTCCTACAGTGTGGAAACAGGCCATTTGGTCCAACAAGTCCACAACGCCCCTCTGAGGCGCATCCCACCCAGACCCATTCTCCTACCCACTTGTCTAACCCACCTAACCTAAACATCTCTGGACGTTATGGGCAATTTAGCATGGCTATCCACCTACCCAGCACATTTTCGGAACGTGAGAGGAAACTGGAGCACCTGGAGGAAACCCACGCAGACACGGGGAGAATGTGCAAATGCCACACAGACAGTTGCAGGACGGTGGAATTGAACCTGGGTCTCTGGCGCTCTGAGGCAGCAGTCTAACCAATGAGCTACCGTGCCCCCAATTAATAGTGCTGTAAATGAACTGGAACAGCTTGGCTCAGGGAGTGGCAAGTTCTGGAGCACGATTCAGTACTTGCGCTGGAAAGCTGTCAGGGCCTGTAGCCTTTGCAGTACCTGATGTCTCCAACCGTTTCTTGAGATCACGTGGAGTGAATCAAATTGGCTGAAGACTGATATCTGTAATGCTGGGGACCACTGGAGGAGGCTAAGATTGTTTGTACAGCTGAGAATGCTCTCAGAATTATTCAGCAAATGCTGCCCAATTGCAGAATCACAATAGATGGTTGTTTAGACAAGCTGTACATAGTTCATTTTAGGTTTGTAAGCATTGGCTACTTCAGTCAGCTAATCATAGTGGTGCATGGCCTATGTATCTGATATCATATTTTTTGAACTGTGAAGTTTTGTCGATATTTGGCTGTGATTAATAGTGGTCAGGACACTGTCAAGAAATCCCTTTCTCTTCATCGAGAGGCTGCAATGAGTTTTTTTTAATTCCAAATGAGATGGAACAGCCTTGGTTTATAACACCGTATCCAAAAGCTGGATAAGATGAATCATGTAAATTCATCATTACTTTTCACTCTCCGACTATACTCCACATCTACAAAATATAAAATTCTCCAAACTGTTCAACTATTTTATCTACCTGATTGGTAATTTTCAAGTAATTTTGCATTTGAACTCCTATTTCACTATGTTCATCCAAATCCTTCAGTGCTTTTCCATTAAGTGTGTACACTCATTCATAGATTGAGCATATAAACAGAAGAGCTCAGAGGCCGAGGCCATTTGGCTCTTTCTGCATGTTCTGCCATTTGACAAGGTCATAACTGATCTGTCAGAGTCATGCAGCACAGAAACAGACCCTTTGTCCATGGAGACAAAGTTTCCCAAACTAAACTAGCCCCACTTGCCTGCGTTTGGCCCATATCCCCTTAAACCTTTCCTACTCATGTACCCATTCAAATGTCTTTTAAATATCGTAACTGTACCTGCATCAACCACTTCCTTTGGCAATTCATTTCACGGATGAACCACCCTGTGTGACAAAATTGCTTCTCAGGCTCCTTTTAAATCTTTCTCTTCTCACCTTAAAAATTTGCCCTCTAGTTTTGAATTCCTCCACCCTAGGGAAATGTTCTCTAGTACTCATTGTATCCACGCCCCTCATGATTTTATAAACTTCCAAAAGGTTGCCCCTCAAGCTCCTATGCTCCAGTGAAAAATGCCCGAGCATATCCAGCCTCTCCTTATAACTCAAACCCTCCAGTCCGGGCAACATGTTGGTAAATCTTTTCTGAACCCTCTCCATTTTAACAATATCATTCCTACAGCAGGGCAACCATAACTGCACACAGTAGTCCAGAAGAGGCCTTACCAATGACCTGTACAACCTCAACATGACATCCCTATTCCTTTACTTAATGGTCTGAGCGATCTTAGATAGTCTTCTTGATGATAGTTTCTGCTCCACTTCACTATCTACTCTTTGTACCCTTTGGCTCCCTTGTCAATCAAGAAACTATTTAGTTCAGCCTTGAAAAAAACTTAATGACCCTGCCTCCACAGCTCTTCAGTGCAGAGGGGAAGGGAGATCCGCACACTAACCACCCACAGTCAAAAATTTCTTCATCTCCATCTTAGGTTAGAGACCTTTATTGTTAAATTGTGATCTTAGCTTTAGTCTCCCCTACAAATGGAGGTACACATTTCAATTCCTGTCAGGATCTTGCATGTTGGATTCTTTCATTCATCTAAACTTCAAAGGAGTTGAAGGTTGAACCTATACACATCTCCACATAAAGTAACCCCTTATTCCATGAATAAGCCAAGCAAACTTTTCCTGAACTGTTTCCAATGTTATTATATCGTCTCTCAAGTACAGAAATCAAAACTGTGTGCAGAACACTACAGATGTGGTCTCGCCAATGCCCTATGCAACTGCGGCAAAAACTTCCCTGCTTTTAAACTCTATTCCCTTTCCAATAAACAACATTCCATTTGCTTTCCTAATTACTTGTTCTACCTGCATGCTATTGTTTTGTGATTCATGTACCAGAACACCCAGATCCTTTTGTACCAGTTTTGCAACCTTCCATTTAAATATAACCTTTCCAATTCTTCCTGCCACAGTAGGCAAGTGCACATTTTCCCAAATAATACTCCATCTGCCAAGTTTTTTGCTCACTCAGAGATACCTAAATCCCTTTTTAAAACTCTTCGTGTCCTCCTTACAATTTACCTTCCTATCCATCTTTGTAGCATCAGCAAGTTTCTTAACCATACACCTGGTTCTTTCATCCAAGTCATTTATTTAGGTTACAAACAGCTGAGGTGCAGTGCTTATGACCTGGCACTCTACTGGTTGTAGCTTGCCAACACTCATCCCTACACTCTGTTTCCTGTTAGTTATCCAATCTTTCTCCATAATAAAATGTTAGCCCCTACATCATATCGTCTCACTTTGTGTAGTAACAGCTGATGTGGCACTGTATCAAACACATTTTTGTTTATCTATATAATTACATCCATAGGCTCCCCATTATCCACATTATTAGAATTCTTTGAGGAAGTGACAAGTAAATTAGAGAGACACAATTTTACTTTTGCAAAATCCTAATGCAGTCAGGTAAAGTCCACATGGCTTTGTTAGTGTGCTGCTGTATCCTTCTTGATAATAGATTCTAGCATTTTGTCTCTGACCAATTAGTCTAACTGAATGTTGGTCACAGAGTCATACAGCACGGAAACAGATCCTTCAGTCCAACTCATCCATGCCAACCAGACATCCCAATTTGACCTAGCTCCATTTGCCAGCATTTGGCCCATATCCTTCTAAACCCTTCTTAGTCATATTCCCATCCAGATGCCTTTCAAATGTTGTAATTGTACCCACCTCCACCACTTCCTCTGTCAGCTCATTCCATACACACACCACGCTCTGTGAGAAAAAGTTATCCCTCAGGTCCTTTTAAATCCTTACCCTCTCATCTTAAACCTATGTCTTCTAGTTTTGGACTTTCCCACCACAGGGAAGAGACATTGACTATTCACTCTATCCATGCCCCTTACGGTTTTATAAACCTCTAGAAGGTCACTCGTTTAATCTCTGACGCTCCAGGGAAAAAAGCCCCAGCCTATTCAGCTTCTGCCTATAGCTCAAATCCTCCAGTCCTGGCAACATCTTTGTTAATCTTTTCTGCACAATCAGTTGGCTGCAATGTTTGTCTGCACAGCAAAACTGTACTTCAAAACTCAATCAAGGGCCGACAAGTGCATGACAATGTCTGATAAATGCGAGATACATTTACAAATCCAAATTTTATTTACGTGTTTAAAAGATTAGATTACGTGGATGTTTGCAGATCTGGTAAATTAAATGTCAACTCCATTTGGAAGCAACTATCACATTTCCTAAGCTAAGCTTAATAACTTCATATTGGTTATGGGAACATATAAATACTGCATTTCTATCACTGAACTTGCGCAGAATAGGAAGGCTTTCCTGAGTTGTACAGAACATTACTGAGGGACCAAATGTGAAATACTGCACACAGTTTTGGTCTTATTTAAGGAAGGCATAACTGCATTAGATGCATTGCACAGAAGGTTTATTTGATTGACAGTTGGGATGAAGGAGTTGTCTTATGAGGAAATGTTTGACATATTGGGCCATACTGAGAGTTTTGAAGAATGAAATGCTGAACAAAGGATTCCAATGAAATTTGAAAGATGGATGCTATGAAAATGTCTTCCCTTGTGGGAGAGATTAGAAATGGGGGATACAGTATAAAAAAAAGGTCTTCCATTTAAGACAGGAAAAAAGGCAGAATTTCTTTTCTCTCAGAGGGTAGTTAGTCTGTGTAATTCACTTCAATATTTTTATGACTGGTAGAATCTTGACTGGTAAGTCAGTCACAAAGTATGGGGCTTAAACTGGAACGTAAAGGGCACAATAAGATCTGGCAAATGGCCTATTTCTGCTCATAAATCATATTTTCTTATGTCAAGGCATTATCTACACCACAGTACTCACAGCATCATCACCAGGGTGTGAAAATTGGCACCTCTGGCTTTCACTATTTTGTTTTAAATCTGAATATGCACTCCACTGGCTGAATTTGATTGGTAATATGGGCTCTGAACGACAGCCCTTGTAAGCTAAAGACGCAACCACAACATCCAACAATATCACATGTAAACTTGGATAATATGGTTCAATTAGGCGTCCTACGGCCCTTATGCATCAGCCAACACGGTGAAATCTTCTCACTGTTGATGTTTCTGGAAGTTTCAAATATCAAAGAAAAATCAAAGTCCAACCATGTGCATTATAATGCATACACATACCGGTAACAGGACAGGACAGAGCATCCATGTTGTAGTCCATGTCTCGACCATAGTAGAGTCGCTTTTTCACTCTCTCCGTCAACTTGCTGTGGCCAGGAAGAAGCTGCAGTGGACAATAATACAAGTGTTAGGTGACACAACCCTTATTGTCAACAAAAACAAATTGTTGTAAAAACTCAGGTCTGGCATCAGCTGTGGAGACAACTCTCATTGATCCCATTGTCTTCATGTGTAACTTAAAACTATGCATAACTCCACAAGAGATAACAAGAATTGCAGCCAAGCAGTATTACAACAATTTCCATTTATAGAGCATTTTTAAAGCAGTAAAACCAGTCCAAGGCCCTTCACAAGGGCCACTATTGAGATAAATTTCAAATTGAGCCACATCAGATCAGGTGTTAAGGAATACCTTAAAGGAAGAATGAATGAGAGTCTGACAAGTTTAGGGAGAATATTTAAGCTCATTCTTTTCTTTATATTTCTATGGTATGTGGGTGTTATAGGCACAACCAGCATCAGTTGCCATCTCTAATTGCCCTTGAACTGCATGGGCTGATGACATAGCCACCCTTGTTGCAGCAATGAAAACAGAGATGTACATGAGGTTAGAATGGCAGCCTGAGCATTAAGCTGCACAGTAACCATTAAATCCTGTGACCAGAACTATTAAATGAATGAACGAGTACCTTTTACAGGCAAGACACAGTATGGGTACAAGGGATGAAAATTCACTAGCCTTGAAGAAAGCTGTCCACAGAGATTTAATTATTTTTGTGAATGGATTTCCCTTTGTACTGCATAACTTTGATTCCAGAGTCAACTCAAAGGATCTCTGGTGACCAACAACCACTAATCACACAGAGAAATTCTCAGGCTGGACACATGAAGCAAAAACCATCGACGATCTTTCACATGTTCAATTATTTTACTGATAGCAAAATAAAGATTAAAACCTAGACATGAAATTATGGCATAAATTTAAATTTCCGAAGCTCTAATTCTTTTTAATAAATGCACATCTTGCAAACATCAAATTAGTTTTACAGGACTATAGATGCTATTTAATAATAGTTAAGAATTTAGTACATCATTGAAAACCCCATTTACAACTCATTCAACAAGCTTAACGTTTTCAATGGATTTGGAGTGTGATTAATTGTGTAAAAGATGGATAGCCATGTTAATTCAAATGATTTGTAAAGGTTTCCATTTCCTGGTAATTTACCTGTGCCCTCTCTGGATTTCTACACTGAACTCCACACATAGAAACTGATGCTCAAACTACAAACCAAAATCCAGGCCATTATCTTGGCGGTTACCCACAGGCTAACTGCAGACATTTGCAAGTGCAATTTATGGAGAATTTTAAAAGGAGAAACCAGCAGAGGTTTACCAAGTTAAATACAAAGAACAGAAGACTTATTTCAATAGTTATCTTGAACACATGGCCTGTGCTGATACCATACTAAATATGCTATTTCCAAATAAACTACTGAATTGGTTGTTTTCAGCCCTTCCACTTTTTAAGATAATGCAAATGAATTGTAACTTTACACAATACACCAGGAATTATTTGTCAGGGCACCATTTGAGCCATGAAACTGCACCAGCAATGTATCATGTAAAATAAAGTGCATGGGAATGATTCTAAACTTCTGGATCAAATTACTGACTTGCAGATAACGCCTGAGAATTGATAGTTCTCTCCAATGGATATTAGGAACATCATTCAAATTCTGACTTTGTTTTAAAAAACGGTGAAGGCAGTCTTTACAAGTACTGGACGTAGCATGTTATACAAATTTGATCATTCAGGTCACACCATCACTAGCTCTGACCCACCATTTTTTCCCCCTCTTCTGCTGATTGGCTGTTTTACCAAAGTGTAAAGGGTATAGAGGCTGTTTGTTCCCTCCCTTCCCTGGTTCACCATTCAAGCACCAGCAGTAACAGACAAGATCATAATGATTTAGCCCATACCTTTCTACTAATATTTTAGAAAGCTTCAGTACTGTGTGCACATCCTGTGGCACTTTGTTGTCTGGTTCAAAGTGAAAGATATCAGATTAAACAATACAGGAATCACATAATTCCAAAAAGAAAAGTTGCCATGTCATTCACAAAAGATTCCAAGGCACTATTTCAAAGAAAAGCAACAGAAAAATTCTACTTACTGTATAACTTAACTCTCAACCAATCTCCCCAGAAAAATTAGTTTGGTCATCATCTGATTATGGTTTGTGGAAACCAGTGGTGTACAAAGAGACTGCCTCATTCCGACAGCATAACAGCAACTGTATTCGACTGACTCCACATCGTTTTGGTCTTCTTATTTAAGGAAAGCATAACTACATTAGATGCAGTCCAATCGAAGGCTAACTTGATTGATTTTTGGGATGAAGGGGCTGGTTTATGAGGAAAGATTTGACAGATTCAGCTTGCATTCATTGGAGTTTAGAAGACTTGTGCTTTGTGACACTCTGAGAGCATGATGAAGGGTGTCATGTCAAGACAAGTTATTCTCGCTCTTTTTACTCATTATTCAGCTATTCTGATTTAGCTCTTTATCTATCTGTAGCTCCTCTGTTAGCTGAATAAGTAGCAGAATCTAACTTCAGTAATTTCTACTCATGCCTGCTTCTCAAGTTTACATCAACCTTGAATGGCGTGGAGGTGTACCTGTAGCAGAAGGTCGTCCGATGCATCAACTGCCCTGGTCGTTTCAGATGGTAGAGATCATTACAAGTTCATCTTTCCTTCTTTCGGTGGCTTCCCGTAAAGAAGGAAATTCCGAGAGGCAGCTGCAGTGGAGAATGTGGTGTGGATCCAGCCCTTTCTCATGGCTGCATCTTGGTGGGTCCTTCGGCAGCAACTTTGTAGAGGAGATGGGTTCGGGTCCAGGATTCAAATGACCGGCCTGGAACTCCTTTTTGGTGGCTTCAGTGGTGGCCCAGACTCCGTTTGGCAGCTTCAGCAGTGGTTTTCATCGGTGTCAGTCTGGGTCACGTAGTGGTGGTTTCAGCATTGGTCTGATCGTGGTGGTCCAGCTTGCAAGTTGGCGGGGTGGTGTCGTGTCCTCAAGTCCGGAGCTGTGAAATAGACTAAAATGGCCTGTCTTAAACTCTCTTTTTTTAAAAAAATGTTGATTCTTTAAAATTATGCTACCTTGGAAGGGCTATTACTTTGAACATTTTGTTCTTCTATTGTTCCAATTTGTTACTATGGTTTTGTACTTTTGAAGGTCTGAAGGTGAACGTTTATTTTTTTTTCCCTAAGGATTTGTACTTAAGAACCTGTACCTAGGTACCTTTGTACCTAAGACGGCACTGTAAGTGGCAATTTGCACACTTTTCACTGTACTCATGTGACAAAGTTAATTCAAATTCATGGCCATCGATTCTTTGGTTCAAGGTCATAAATTGCTAGGTTTAGTTCATTTAATCTCACAACTTGTCATAACTCACTACTGTTAGTCTGATATTGCAGTGAAAGGTTGCTGTACCATTTGCCCAAATCATAAAGTGATCAGTGTTAGTTTTAAGTTTCTGGATTATGTTCTTTTGAATGATCTCAACCTTACCAGTTACACCCCTGCTGCAAACAACGTACTTCTATAATGTTCTGAAACAAGTAAACATGGTTGATGCAAGGAACCACCTTAGGAGTTGACTTTTGTACACTCTCAGGAGTAACAGCATTCTCCCGAAATTAATTATCAAGAACGTGACAGAACACTGTGGGATCGAAATGACCTTCAAATCCACCAATGAGCCTCTTCTGATCTGGCATACACTGGCTTTGAATTTTTATCATGTGAGGCAGTGAATGTCCCAAATAAACATGAACACACCCTTCATAGAGAGTCATTTAGCCCTTTGACTGCCCTAAAAATTACTGGATTTGACAAAGCAACCTTAAGGCTCATCAAAACAATGCTGGTCTCCATTACCGACTAACAGGAATGAAACTGAACAAATAGGTCTGTCATTAAAATATACTTATTAACAAGCATTTAAGCAAAGTGCATAATGGACCATGGACTAAGATAGACGAGGTGAGTGAAAGTGAGAGAGTAAACTTTTTATTCTCTTGTGGGACATGGGCAATAAATGCTGGCCCAGTTAACAATGCCCATCTCTAATTGCCCCAAAGAAAGTGGTAGTGAGCGGCCTTCTTGAAACACTGTGATCCATATGCAGTACATAGAATCACAATGTCGTCATGGAGGGAATTCCAGAATTTTATCCCAATGATACTGAAGGAATGGTGAGTGAGGGGAACTTTCAGGTCATGGTGTATCTGCTATCCCTGCCCTTCTGGATAGTAGTGGTCATGGATTTGGAAGGTGCTATCCAAGGAATCTATGTGAATTTCTGCAGCATCTTTTAAATGGTACACGTGACTGTTCCTGAATATCAGTGGTGGAGGGACGGAAAGTTTGTTGATGTGGTGCCAATCAAGAGGGCTGCTTTGTCCTGGACAGTCAAGCATCTTCAGTGTTGTTGTTTGGAGCATGAACCAGTTGGTTTGCTCTTCTGCATATCATGTAAATATTACCCATCTCCTCTTCAACATCAGTTTACCTTCCCCCTGTTACTGACAGGATATAACAGTGGCTAGAATATATTAGATTTATTTTCTCCGATCATTCTCCAATGCTGAAAATTAGTTACTGACTCACCAGCCAATGAAAATAGAGTTTCTGAATTTATCTCAAAATTTATAACACCATTTAGAAGAAATCTACTTGGATGTTCCAAACCAGCACATGAATTAATCATTACTATTTCTCTCTTGCTTCTTCCTTCATACTTAATCTTACTGGCACTGCTATCACACTGGTTTGTCAGAGATCAGCAAGTACTCGGGTACATTAAGAAAGCCAATGAAACCCCATATGGGACTCCACCTCACATCATTAGCACTTGGCTGAATCTTTACCCTCATAAAATTTTCATCGGGTTGGAAGGTCTGCCCGCATGGCAAACTTTTCTTTGGCTGCCCGAGTAACAAGTGACATGTTATTCTTTCCATTGCAATTCCATCAAACATTTCAACTTCAGCCTGGCTCAACAAGGGGTGCCTGAAGCTGGGGTCACTGTGCTAATGGTCCGAAACAGCAGACACACTTTGGCAAAGTTCTGCTCCCTACTCAGCAATTTTGTGAATTTTGTGGAAATATGAGTGGAGTGCTGAGCTGCTTAACAGATACAAAAAAAACTGATGTGGTTCATTGATGTCGCAGCAAATCTACAGAGCCCTTCCTAAATAGGCATTATACATTTTTTGACACTGTGTTGAGGTTTGAAGAAATACTCCATGATCAGACTTGTGTTCCAACTCTCAATCGAAATTACTTCACAGTAGCATACAAACGACAGCATAACTACATTCACACCGTTGTACTGAACAGCAATACTAAAATCACGTACACTATTAATTACACAATGTAACAAGCACTACAGCTACTTTGGCTAATTATTTACATAATTTTGCAACTGTTGATTTGTTCAAACGTTTCATCCCTTCCTTTGGAGATAGTAAGACCTGCGGATGCTGGAGTCAGCCTTCTGGTTCCGACCCGAAACGTCAACTCTCCTGCTCCTCTGATGCTGCCTGGCCTGCTGTGTCCCTCCAGCTCCACACTGTGTTATCTCATCCCTTCCTTTGTTGTTCATGCCCCCAGCCAAATTTTCATTGTCGTCCATCCTAGCTGGTCTCCTTGGCGCACTCACCATCATTACCATTCAATGCTTTTTGCTTTAAATTTATTCACAGAATATAGTCATTGGAGTCAGTGTCTATCACCAAGAGCCCTCCAGATGGTATTCAGATGCTAGAAATAAATGCAGATGCAGATGCTGGAGAATCCAAGATAACAAGCATGGGGCTGGATGAACACAGCAGGTCAAGCAGCATCATAGGAGCAGGAAAACT
>JAHRHZ010000145.1:89074323-89160578 GCA_024137785.1 Ginglymostoma cirratum | reverse complement strand
GTCAAGTTTTCCTGCTCCTATGATGCTGCTTGACCTGCTGTGTTCATCCAGCCCCATGCTTGTTACCTGGTATTCAGATGCTGTCTTCTTGAATGGGCCACTTAAGATGGCAGTTAAAAGTCCCCCGTTCTGTGGATCTGGAGTCTCGTATTGGCCAGATCAGAGACATTAAGGAAACCTGATGGGTTCTTACAGAACGCGTGGACTTTCATTGACACAATTACTGATAGTAATTTCTCTTCTTCTGGATTTATTTTAAGCCGTTTCATTTATTTTCCCCAACTGCCACAGGATTTGTATTGAGATGATTCAGGCTCCTAGATTACTAGTCCAGTGACATAACCACTATTCTAGTACTCCACAATCTCAGGACCATATTGATTTGAACAGGTTTAGAACATGGTTGGATTAACCAATGAGCCACGAAACACCAGTTTAATCATAATCATTTAAGGATTATCTTGTAGAGCAAAGCCATTCCTTTTGTCTGACAGACTTCTCATTAAAACCATCCTCTCTCTGTCTGTTCTTTCTATTCTGAGCATTGAGTCAATGGGCCCAGCAGTTGTAAATTCAGATTGCAAAGCTGATCAGCAATCTAACACCATATAGTCACCTTTCCTCAATATTCTTCTGTACCTTTTACTTTGCAAAATATCAATTTCAGAGAAGTGACCTGGCATTAATTGCCATTTGCAGAAGAGAATTTCAATTCCCCATCACCCTAATTTTACTCTTGATCTGATCTGGTTCTCCTATTTTAAACACTCCTCTAGATTCCCCAACTAATTCTCCCAACCTGATCCCGTTAACATGCTAAAGGATTTACAAATCTGTATCCCACCAAGAGCAGGATTTTGTTAGCTCCATCCCTTCTGCTTGTCCAAACCTGTTCCAATGTCCAAAGGCCAGCTCCATTTCCACTTCTAATTTCTTTCAGATCATGACCTTCCAACCCAGGTTCAGTTTGTCCATGAGATCCAGCCTCTGCTTCATGGACCCCCACCCCCACCCCCACTCCCACTCCATGCTGATTAAGTTACCCTCATCCTTGACCCCTTCGACTCCCCAAAATACAAACCTTTTCTTAAAATATTACACAATAATCAACTGGCAATACCACACTCAGAAACTATTGATAAATAAGTGGGCGGTAAATACTAATAGAAACAGCCTAGGGGCCTAGGAGTCACCAGGCCCTGATCCCCGGTCTGGGTGGCGGGCCTGGGCCAGCGGCAGTGCACTCGGCACCGTGCAGCAGGCAAACGCGACTCCGAGGCCCAGGGCCCACCTCCGGATCCTGGCTCCCCGACACCGGGAGCTGAGACAGGGCTAACATCAACACGAGGCGAAAACACTCACGCTGAACTCCTGGAGCCCACAGCACGGGAAGGATCGAGAGTCAAAAAGCGAATCCACCCAGTCCGCCATCTTACCGCAGGAGGAGGCGAAGGGGGGGGGCTGGGCCAGGAAGGGAGGGGTGTGGCCAAGCGGGGGGGGGGGGGGCCTGGGGCGGGGGGGGGGGGCCCGACGGGGAGGGGCGGGGCCGATGGTGGAGGGGCGAGGCCAGGAGCGAGGGGGCGGGACAAGTGTTGTCGAAGACGGGAAATTGGGCGGGGCCAAGCGAGGGGCGGGGCCAAGATGGGGATGCAGGGGAGGGGCGAAGCCGTGTGGGTGGGGTGGGGCCTCTGGGGTGTGTGGAGAGGGGACAAGGTTGGGGAAAGGTCAAGGAGAGTGGGGAGCCAGGGAAAGAGGGCAGGACGAGGGCGTTCGGCATGTGGGAGGGGAGGGTTCAGGGGTATGGCATGAGTTGGAAGTGGTTCCGGGGAGGATGGTGTGCCCAGGGAGAGGTGGGCAGGGAGAATGGATGTGGTCAGGTACAGGGCCAGGTACAAGTAGATAGCAAGAACTGCAGATGCTGGAGTCAGAGACGACACAGTGTGGAGCTGGAGGAACACAGCAGGCCAGGCAGCATCAGAGGAGCAGGATAGTCAACGTTTTGGGTTTACACCCTTCACCAGGACTGGGGAGGGGCAAGGGAGCTGAGAAGTCAATAGAGGGAAGATGGGTGGGGCTGGGGAAGGGTAGGTGGGATGGCAATAGGTGGATGCAGGTATGGGTAGTGGGAATTGGTTAGTGGGAAGGATGGGGCAGATAGGTGAGGAAGGAGATGGACAGGTAGGGTCAAGGAAGAAGGGATGGGAGGGATGGTCGGACATGGAATGAGCCGAGTGTGGGGAGATTTTAAAACTGGTGAATTCTATGTTCAGGCCATCGGGCTGTAGGCTCCTGAGGCGAAATATGAGGTGTTGCTCTTCCAGTTTGCGGGTGGCGTCATTGTGGCACTGGAAGAGGCCCAGGATGGATGTGTCATCACGGGAGGGGAGGGAGAGTTAAAATGGTTGACGACCAGAAGGTGTTGTTGATTGTAGCGTATGGACTGCATGTGTTCTGCAGATCTGTCACCAAGTCTACATTTGGTCTCACCGATGTAGAGGATGCCACATCGTGAGTAACGGATACAGTAGGTGAGGTTGGAGGATGTACAGGAAAACCCCTGTCGCATATGGACAGTGTGTCTTGGGCCTGGGATGGAGGTGAGAGGGGCGGTGTAGGGGCAGGTGTAGCACCTCCTGCGGTTGCAGGCAAAGGTGTTGGCTGTTTGGAGTTGGTGGGAGGTGTGGAGTGGATGAAGGACTCGTGGAGAGAGCAGTCCCTATGAAAGGCAGATAGGTGGGTGGAGGGAAATATCTCTTTGGTGGTGGGGTCAGATTGCAGGTGGCGGAAGTGAGCCAGGTGTGGTGGGGTCTGACCCATCCTCTCATCTCCATCTCCTTGACCTGACACTACCTGTCCATCTTCTTCCCCACCTATCCACCTTCCCCTTGATCAATCCCCACTACCCCTACCTGCATCCACCTATCACCATCCGACCTACCTTCCCCCAACTCCACTCCTCTTCCCCCTATTTATTTCCCAGCTCCCTTCCCCCTCCCCAATCCTGATCAAGGGTGTCGGCCCAAAACATCGATTCTCCTGCTCCTCTAATGCTGCCTGGCCTGCTGTGTTCCTCCAGCTCCACACTATATTGAGTCAGGTACGAGGTAAGGGCTAGGATTAGTAACGGGGTGGGGGATTACGTGCAGGGAGTAGGGTCACGTACAGGCAGTCAGGTCAGGTATAGAGTCAGGTACAGGGGGTGGGAATCAGGTACAGGATCAGACACCAGGGATAGGGTCAAATACAGGGAGTTGGGGATCAGGTACACAAACATAAATATACATGTAAACACACACACACACACACTAGTGTCCATGAACAGACTTGATGGATGACACGGCCAACCCCCTTGTGTGATAAGACAGGACAGCCTGGGGTTAAGATGTAGGCAGACCTCTGCCTGCTGCCTATATAACTCTCTGACCACATCAGCCCTAATCCTTGTTATTACTGCAATGGAGCTAATGGACCCACACCCGGTATTATAGAGGCACAAACTCCCTGAACTGGAACAGCCCAATTTGCCACCTCACCGTGGTCAATACCCTGGACTAGTATTGGATTATAGTGCCTGATTGGTTCCTCCATGGACTTCAGTGAGGACTACTCACCTAAGACATTGAAACAGAGCTGCAGCTTGCTGCCTATGCAATCTGCTGGCTGCTGGCAGAGAGAGCAAGGGAGCAGCCCTGAGATGTAGCCTAGTCCACTCTGCGAGTTGGGAGCTGTCCTGTCCACTTTTCGGCATTGATATGCCCTGCTATGTTCTTCCACAGTGCACTGCCAGTGAACAGTAGAAGTGCCAAAATGGTCAGACTGGGACAGCAGGTACCAGATGCCAATGTCTGTCTGCGAGGGGTGTGAATGCCTAATGCCCATTCATCATGTCCTGGGCTCGTAGGCGCCTCAAGTGTTGTTCAGAGCAAACAGCAGCCTGAATCTACTGGCTACACAGTCTGATTTCTCTCTCAAATTTTCTCAACGCCGAGCTTGTCTGGTGAGTTTGGTAAGACAGAGGGGACTGAATATTAATGACCGTAAGATATAGGAGCAGAATTATTCCATTCAGCCCATCGAGTGTGATCCACCATTAGGTCATGGTTAATATTATTGTCAAACTCATTCTCCTGCCTTCTCTCTGCAACCCTTGATCCCCTTACAAATCAAGAACCTATCTATCTCTGTCTCAAAGACAATCAATAACTTAGTCTCCCCGGCCCTCTGTGGCAATGACTTCCACAGAGTCACCACCCTCTGGCTGAAGAAATTCCCCCTCATCTCAGTTCAAAAGGGTCTGTGGCTGTGCCCTTGGGTCCTAGTCTTTCTCCTACTAGTGGAAACACCCTTGAAGGGTCTAGGCCCAAAATGTCAAGCTTTCCTGCTCGACCTGCTGTGTTCATCCAGCTCCACACCTTGTTATATTACCCACATTGTTGTGGGTCCAGAGTCACATGTAGGTGAGACCAGGTAAGGATGGCAGTTTCCTTCCCTAAAGGACATTAGTGAATCAGATGGGTTTTTCCTGACAATCGACAATGGATTCATGGTCATCATTAGATTCCTAATTCCAGATTTTTTTTTATTGAATTCAAATTCCATCATTTGCTGAGGCAGGATTCAAACCTGGGTCTCTAGAATAACAGTCTAGCGATAATACCTCTAGGCCATTGCCTCCCCAGTGTTGTTGTTATCATAGTTGACCCCTAACTGCCCTCAACTGCAATTAGGAATGGACAACAAATGCTGCCTTTTCTAGTGGCATTGACATCCAATGAAGAAATGAATGACAAGAAGGGGTTTTGCAAAGGTGTTGTCTTACGACCAGAAGCTGAACTGGACTTGCCATATAAACACAGTCGCTACAAGAGCAGTTCAGAGGCTAGGAGCCCTGCAGGGGGTAACTCACCTTCTGACTCCCAAAGCCTGTCCACCGTTTACAAGGCACAAGTCAGCTGTGTGATGGAATACTCCCAACTTGCCTGGATAGGTGCAGCTCCAACAACATTTAAGAAGCTCTGCACCATTCAGCACAAAGCAGCTTGCTTGATTGGCCCCACTTCCTTTTTTTTCACTCTTGAGATGTGGATGCCACTGGCAGGCCAGCATTTTATTGCCGTCCCTAGTTGTCCTTGAGAAGGTGATGGTGAGCTGCCTCTTTGAACCACCGCAGTCCACATGGATCCATAAGCACCCACTCCCTCCACCACAGACGCTTAGTAGCAGCACTGTGTATTATCTATAAGATGCACTGTAGAAATTCACCAAGGTCCTTAGACAGCACCTTTCAATCCCACAGCTACTTCCATCTAGAAGGACGAGGACAACAGATATATAGGAACATCACCACTTGCAAGTTCCTCTCCAAGCCACTCACCGTCCTGACTTGGAAATATATCGCTGTTACTTCACTGTCACCGGGTCAAAATCGTGGAATTCCCTTCCTAACAACATGTGGATCTGTGTACAGTGCATGAACTGCAGCGGTTCAAGAAGGCAACTCACCAGCAACTTCTCAAAGGGCAACTAGGGACAGGCAATAAATGCTGGCCCAGCCAGTGATTCCCACATCCCAGAGTAAGATTTTAACAATTGTCATCACGCAGTCAGCGTCCTGATCAGAGGGTTGATTTGGCATGGTTATGTATCGGAGGCACTGCAGAGGGCGCTGATTGCATTCATTAAATGTCTGGTGGTTGAGCTAAACCTGGTATTTTAACAGAAAACATGTAAAAAGACAGCGCTTGTAATCAGTTCAGAAACCAAGGCAGCTGAAACATGTTTTTGTTTGCTAAATCTTCCCAAAAACTGCACACTTTATTACAGCTTACAGATCCAAACTTGGGTATTATTCCTGGCAAGCAAAAGGATGTCATTATGAACTACTTTTTTTTTAAAAACTTATTTCTTGGTGACTTTTGAATTATAGCTTTCATCATTCATGGAGACAGAGGGTGCATGTGTGTAAGAAAGAAGCAGCTGCGAAGAAAAATACCATCATTACATGCGGTATGGAAACACTGGATACAACCATTTCACATTGAGAAATATAATAAGATATAAGATCTGCAGTGGACAACATTGTAGTCTGGAAAAGAGTTTGAGATGAATCAGCCATTAGCTGATGCCAAGCTTAGTCTTTAAATGACTGCACATTGTAGAGGGAAGGGGAGGCTGCAAAAAAGAAAGACTTGCAGTTGTATAGTGTCTTTTGCAACTTCTGACCATTCCAAAGCATTTGACAGCCTGTGCAATGGAGGAAATATTGCAGGCCAATTTGCATGCAGCAATCTTAATTCACAGCGATGTGGTAACAAGCAGGTAGTCTGTTTTGAAGAAATGTTCATTTAGGCCAGATTGCTGAGAAGATACCCCTGTCATTTTCTAAAGAGTATCTAACAGTATCTACTACAGAGGGAAGACAGACTCCTGACCTTATCTGAACAATAGCCTGAAATAACTGCACAGAGGCCGGTATCCTGTCACCAACTCACCCCTTTTTTTTTTTTTAACTGTACACAGTACACTGGCTGTGGCCAACCAGTTCAGAGTCAGTCGCCTAAACTGAGAAAATTCTGAATTCACTATTTATATTGGTCAGTCAGGGATTCCTGATTGGCCCAGGTTAACAGCCCCAATCAACAACTTTGTAGTCAACGAGGTCAGCCTGGTTCCAATTGCTACACAGTCCCTCCGAATATCACTGGAATGTCAGCTAGGATTATGCGTTGAATATTCTGGAATCGAGACTACAACCTTCCAAACAAAGATGAGAGTGCTACTGTTAAAGAAAGCATTTAAAGTTTCTGTTGAGCATGTTTTACATTAACACTGACAAGAGAAAGCAGCCCTCGGTAAAAGTTCTCCATGGCTTTTCTTCAACAAAGTTGAAGCTATCTCCTGCCTGAGACAGTTGGAAGTTACTGAAGTGTACCTCAGGTAATCAAACCTTAAAAGATGACGTTCCAGTGTTACGTGGTTAAACTTCCTGGAGTGTAGTAGTGCAGATGATTTTAAAATAAAGGGCTAAACTGTCTGGAGCCTTTCCTGCATGAAATGAGAGAATTTTTCAAAGTTAGAGCAATCCTAGCATTTGTCGCTTCAGCGAAGAGCCCTTTTCTAAACTGTGTCTTCAATAGGAGGCTTTCACTATGGTGAAGGATGCTGGGATAGCTCTGCCTCCATAACCCTTATGTTTACAATGGAGAGAAAACTGAAGTTGACAGAAAACAAAAGTTCAGAGTAGCTCAGCCAAGGTTACCTGATTCAGGTGCTCTGTTTGATTTGTGCAGAGTTTGACTTTTTCTTCCCCTCGCCAATTCTTGTCTCACATTGCGTATGGTTTCAGTAATGTCTGCATCTAGTGCCTCATTCAGGAACATTGTGGCTGCACTAAAGGCAAGTCTAATTTTCTGCTCACCCAGAATGTGTATATTTCCTTTATTCATTCATGGCATGTGGCTGTCAATGCCAAAGACAACATTTGTTGCCCATCCCTATCTGAATGGCTTGGTGGGCCAGTTCAAAGGGTGGTTAAGAGTCAACTGCATTGCTGTGGTTCTGGAGTCACATGTAAACCAGAAATCTTTCCTTAAAGGATATTATTGAACCAGATGGGTTTTTACAACAATGGACAGTAGTTACATAGTCTCCATTAGTCCAGCTTTATTCCAGATATTTATTAAGTTCAAATTTCAACAGCTGTTATCCTAGGTGCTAGGTTAAAACACAACTTTCTTTCCCAAACTCATACCTCTGATCTTTCCTATTTCTGTTCCTCTTTGTGTAAATCTTCTCATCCCATTGCCCTGATCCTTTACCTCTGGTTGAAAATAACCCATGCAGAGAAAGAAAACCAGCAACCTTCCAAATCAGAGGTGGGAGTGCTATCCCTGTGCCACTGTGGACATGTACAGGAAGATGAATCTTTGTCCTATACTGATGATCAATATCTTTCCAATTATTTAAATTCTGTAGAGCAGAGATGACCTGAAGACAGGTCATATTGGACTTGAAATGTTAACTCTGATTGTCCGTCCAGTGATGTTGCCCAATCAATGTTAGTGATGTTGGCTGACAACGCAGAAATTGAAGCAAGAGACTTGATTCCAAGAGGGCTACAGAGATAGGGCTTGGGAGTGGGGCCAGCTGGGTAGCACATCCGCAAGCTGGTACAGACACAATAGGCTGAATGGCGTCCTTTTGTAAAATTCTATGATTCTATGAGACCATTTAGCCCATCAAATCTGATCTACCATTCAATATGATCATGGTCGCGCTTGAGTTTCAACTCCATTTTCCAACCTGCTCACCATATCTCTTGATTCCTGAGGGAACAAAAAACTCATTACCCAACCTTACATGCACTCAACAATAGTGCATTCACAACCCTTTGAGGTAGAGAATTTAAAGATTCACAATCTTTTGACTGGAGTACTTCCTTCAATTTTCAGTCTTAAATGACTGGCCCATATCCTAAGACTGTGCCCCATGTAATAAATTCCCCAAACAGTGCAAATAGTCTCTCAGTGCCAACTCTAATTAAGTCCCTGAATGAAATTGTCTCCCAATTGTTTAAACTCCAGATAATACAGGCCCAATTTACTGAATGTCTGTGAGGGAAGCATACTGGTGTAGAAACCATTGTAGGAAAGAGGCGAGGCAGCAAAAAAGAAAGGCTTTCATTTGTATAGTGCCTTTCACAACTTCAGGCTATCCCAAAGCATTTGACAACCCGTTCTCATTAATGACCAATTAGAAAACAATGCTGGACAAAATTGACCAATCAAAAATTTAAATGCCAGGTAACACTGGCCAGTTAAAAGATAGTGCTGGAGAAAAAAGATGGCCAATCAACAAACAATATAACATGGGCTAATAGCTGAAACAAAACCAAACTGCCATCAACTAAGGAGTTGCTGCTTCAAAGGACAGGGTCACCCATTTAAGATGGAGGTGAGGCCAATTTTTATTTCTCACAGGGAGCTTTCCTCAGAAGGAGGTGGAAACAGACTCTTTGAATGCCACTAAGGCAAAGACAGACAAATACTTGATAATCAAAGAAGTGGAAGTTTATTGTGGGTCAGTGGGAAGGTGGAGTCACCAGATTAGCTGCAGTCTTATTGAATGGTAGAATCGGCTTGAGGGGCTGAATGGCCTACTGATTCATTGGTGGAAGACAAAAATTAAGGCTGCGCTGGGTACTGGATTGTTGTGGGAGCACAGGAGTTATGACAAAGGGCTGGAGGGCTTGGGCTTTAGGTGTTGAATAGATGTCAAGTATAGGTCATTTCAGGATTAGAAACATGGAAAATTTCGTGAATACTGATCTCAGAGTTACTGAAAAAAAGTGAAAGCTGAACCTTACAGGCAGAGCCACCATATAACCTTGTCTGATTCAGATGAAGAGAAGGAATGTCATTAATAATCATTTAATATCTATATTCCTGCTGTTCTAACCATGTCACAATATTTTTCTTTTACAATACTTACATTCTTTCCTTCCAAATTATTTTCCCAATCTTTTACTTACCCCACCTCTCCCCCTCACACTGCCCCTCAGCATCCACTAGTTCCTGCTGTGTGTGGCCTGGCAATGTAACCTTCTCACTGGTCTTTGCCAAGGTCGCTTTACAGCCTGCTGTTAGGGGATATGTGTAAGAGCTCCTGATGTTTCCGCTCTAACTGTGCTGCCTCTCCACTGGGCACCTACCCCCTCAAGGCAAGTCTGTTGACACTGGACAGATCCTAGACATGAGACGTTTAGTCTGAGGAACTACGTAACATCAACACGGCATCAGGAACAAAATATAAAATTGTTAAAAATAGCAAGCAGGTTAAATGTTGTTCCCATCACTCTTCCACTTATCTTTTCATTTACATTCTATTCCTGCCTCGTTCTTCACAATTGGATCCATTAGTGCTTGATGCACTGAATATCAAATTTGGTTAGATTATACAGCACGCGATCTTCAATATAAAAATGGACATTCTTCACAGTGAGTAGATGCTGGTATTTATGCTCCACATGACCATCCTCACACTCTTCTTCATTGATCCTTGTATCAATTGCTCTTTCATGTGCTTATATAGCTTTCCCATAAATGCATCGATATAGGTAATAGCCTGGCAGTATTATTGCTGGGCTGTTAGTCCAGAGACCCATGTAATGTTCTGGGGACCAAGGTTTAAATCCCGCTGTGGCTGACGGTGCAATTTGAATTCAATAACAAGAAAATCTGGAATAAAGTGCCCAGTGATGACCATGAATCCATTATCAATTGTTGGGGAAAAACCCATCTGGTTCACTAATATCCTCTAGGGGAAAGAAACTGCCATCCTTACCTGGTCTAGTTTACATGTGACTCCAGACCCACTGCAATGTGATTGATTCTTAACTGCCCTCTAGGCCAGTAGGACAATAAAAGCTGACCTAGCCAGTGAAGCCCACATCCCATGAATGAAGAAAAAAAAATATGTTTCGATGACATTGTGCTGCCGCAAGTTTCGTGTTCTCATCATTCTCCTGAATTTCAAATTCAGTCTATTGAACTCCCAGTTTGGCAGTTTCCCACAAGTGGAAACTGTTTGAGTGCATCTGCCCTACAAAGTCCTTTCAAAATCAATTGGGTTACACCTAGAGAACAGAGTCTCAGCTGTTTGACCTTTTATCAGAAGAATATCCCCACGGTCTCAGCAAGCGGAGTGGGTTCATGGCAACGATGGGTTCTATTGGAGCACCTATAGTGGTAATTCGCCCCAATACATTTTAAGAATTCTGCTCCCCGTATCCTTACCTGTGAATTCCGTCCACTGACCTCCTACAGGATATTGAACAGGTGGGTAATATGGTTAAAAAGGCACAGGGGGAGGAGGCAGTGTAGAGCTAACATCCCGAGATTGCTAATCCAGAGCCCCAGCCTCATTTTCTGGGATATGGATTCAAATCCCATTATGACTGATGGGAAATCCAAATTCAGTTAAAAGGAAAAACTGGAATTAACAGCTACCCTGATAGGGGTCTTGTGGTCTGGTGGTAGTTTCCCAGCATCAAGCCAGGAGTCCCAGGTTCAAATCTCACCTGCTCCAGCAGTGTGTAATAACATCTCTGAACAGGTTAATTGGGAAAAATATAAGAGCTGTACCAAGTATTGGTTAGGTTACAGCTGCAATATTGAATGCAGTTCTGGTTTAGAGAAACACTGTGATTGCACAAGAGAGGAACTAGAGCAGATTTACATGTGGCTTGAACTGGAGACTTTTAGTTATGAGAAAAGATTTGATAGGTTGGGGTTGTTTCTTCTTAGAGTAACAGGGGCTGAAATAATGAATTAATGCACCTAAAATAATAAGCAACAAAAACAAAGTTGCTGGAAAAGCTCAGCAGGTCTGGCAGCACCTGTGGAGGAGAAAACAGAGTTAACATTTCGGGTCCGGTGACCCTTCCTCAGAACTGACTAAAATAATGAGCATCTTGATAAAGTGGATAGGGAGTCTGTGTGTTGACCATTGTCAAGGGGTCTATAACCAGAGGGTACAGATAGAGGAAAGATGCTTGGAGATCTCCTGGCATATTGTATAGTGTCCCTGTCTCTGAGCCAGAAACTCTGGATTTGAGTTGCACCCCAGGACCTGATGGTCAAGAAAGGTGTTCTCATAACACAATCAAATTGGTTGAGTATCAATCTACAAACCCTTTCAATGCATGTCCAACACAGGCTAGCAAAGAAAGCATTTGGTACCCTTGCCTTTATTGGCTCAATGCATTGAGTATAAGAGTTGGGAGATGATGTTGCATCTGTGTAGGATGTTGGTTGGGCCACTTTTGGAATGCTGTGTTCATTCTGGTTTTCCTGCTGAAGGAAAGAAGTTGTTAAACTTGAAAGGGTTCAGAAAATATTTACAAGGACGTTGCCTGGGTTGGAAGGTTTGAGCTGTAGGGAGAGGTGAACAGGTTGGGGCTATTTTCCCTGGAGCATTAGAGGCTGAGGGGTGACTTTATAGAGGCTTTTAAAATCATGAGGGGCATGGATAGGGTGAATAGTCAAGGCCTTTTTCCCAGGTTAAGGGAGAACATAAGTTTAAGGTGAGAGGGGAAAAAATTTAAAAGGGACCTGTGGGGGAACTTTTTCATGCAGAGGGTGGGGCGTGTATGGAGTGAGCTGCCAGAAGAAGTGGTGAAGGCTGGTACAATTACTATATGTAAAAGTCATCTGGGTGGGTATATGAACAGGAAGGGTTTAGAGGGATATGGGCCAAATGCTGGCAAATGGGACTAGATTAATTAGGATATCTGGTCAGCACGAACGAGTTGGACTGAAGTGTCTGTGTCCATGCTGTACAGCTCTATGACTCTATCAATTTATGTCAGTAACAGGTGGTGAAAGAAGGTTAGCCATGTGATGGAAAATAATGGGTGCCTCTATCATCATTATCTATAGCTCCAGGCTACCACATGCATGTCAAAGTGCAATGCTACAATGATTCAGACAAGGCGGCATGGTGGCTCAGTGGTTAGCGCTGCTGCCTCACAGCGCCAGGGACCTGAGTCTGATTCCAGTCTTGGATGACTGTCTGTGTGGAAGTTGTACATTCTCCCTGTGTTTGTGTGGGTTTCCTCTGGGTGCTCCGGTTTCCTCTCAAAGTCCAAAGATGTGCAGGTTTGTTGGACTGGGCATGGGAAATGCAGGGTTACAAGGATAGGGTAGGGGTTGGGTCTGTGTTGGATGCTGTTTGGAGGTTTAGTGTGGACTCAATGGGCCAAATGGCCTGCTTCCACACTGGAGGGATTTTATGGCTCTGATGCAGGTTAAAACTCTGGAATTCCCTCCCTAAATTTCATAATCAATCCCTCCTCCTACAAAATGCTTCCCAAGATCATTGTCTTTGATTAATTGTTTAGTCACCTGTCATAATGTCTTCTTCTTTTCCATAGTGCCAACTTTTTATTTCATTACATTGTTATGGAGTGCCATGGAAATTTTGATTATCTTAACGTGCATTATTATTGCTTGGATGTGTACTAAAACCTCATAGATGTCTTTTAAAATAATGGAAAGTTTTTATAGTGATTGCAATGAGGTCAGTTAGCCAGACCTCATAGAATATGAGTTCCGTCATTGGGGATGTTAATCTGGTCCAATCACGGAACCCTGGCTGACATAAAACGGGTGAGTGTCGGAGATACTGATACTCTGATATCTGACTCCGAATGAGGCAGAGCTTTAGTCATGGACTGTTCAAGTGTAAATAAAGGGTGTCTTGGTGATAGGATACCAGCCTCATAGAGTTGTTTCAGTTTTGACTGTGTGCATACAGAGAGAATGTTTCCTGTTATGGGGAAGAGCAGAACTAGAGGCTACCAATATATGGTAGTCCTCAAGAAACCTAATAGGGAAATCAGAAAGAAAACCTTAACACAGGCAATGATTGGAATGTGAAACTTGCTACTGGGAGTGGATGCAGTGATTAAAAAATGATTTTTGGAAACTAGAGAAGGATATGAAAATGAAGGAAATTGAGGGTTTTGACAATAGATTCAGGTGAGGAAATGTGGGAGATGGCTCACTGTTTGGGTTGAATGGTCTTGTTCTGTGCCTTAGTTCCTGTGCAATTTTATGTAATGTTATCCCTGGCTGGGGAATCTAGCGCAATTTGTCTCAGTCTCAACGTAAATGATTGGCCGAATAGGACCAAGAGGAGCAGAAATTTCCCCACTTTAACCTTTTATAATTCTCCACCTCAGAAAACTGCGGATGTTTAGGTGATGGATATTATCAAGACAGAGGCTGATTATGTTTTTGGTTACTGAAATAATGAAGCAATACAGGGTTAGTGTAGGGCGGGAGGGTTGAGCTAGGAGATCAGCCTTATCATATCTTGATTAGTGGGGCAAGGTTAAAAGTTCAAATAGCCATCTCTATGTTTGGGTTAGAATGTTGGCAAAGTTGTTTTTGAACCAATGGCTTTGTGGGTTAATCTACCCAATCAGGTAAGGACTCTTAAGCTGCAGAGTTAGTATCCCAACCTCTGGGTCAGAAGCCCCGCTGCCCCAGCTCAAAATGTCTGAACAGCTTGATTAAAAAATATCTACCCAACTGGGCGAATTAAACTTTACCAAATCTCACGGTCAGCACCATGCTGTTACCTGGTCTGTGGGGGTGAGGGTAGAGGAAGGCTGGTGATGAGGCTGAGAGCAGTCAGGGTTCCAGGAACCTCTGCTACAACAAGTATGGTGGCCATTTTCACCTTGTGTGGACGTTTTAACCAAGCAGCATTGGGTCAGTTCTCCCAAAAACTTGGGTAAGAGATGTCTAATGGGTGACTGATCAAAAATAACAAGGCTTTGGTGTAACATCTCTTCTACAGGATGGCCTCTCCAACAGCGCTGCACGTTGTCAGTGGTGCAGCAGTTGTGTTTTCATTGCCAAGGTTTGAGACATTCTGACTTAGAAGAAAGAGTGCTACCCACTAAGGCACTTTTAAATAAACTTAGCCATTTTTCTTTCCCTTGCTTACTTCATGTGCAGTTGGATTAAAACAAAAATTCCAAACCTCTACTTCGAAGAACAGCAGGAGGGGAGTTCTCCCTGGTAACCAGAGACTGATGTATATCCCTCTACCAACTTCACTTAAGAATGGGTTATCTGGTCATCCATCGCATTGCAGGTTGTGGGATCTCACTGTGCACAAGCTGCCTTCTTTGTTTCTTCCATCACGACAGTGACTGCATTTCACCGTACTTGAAAAGGGAATGCTTGATTGAAATAAACACAAGTCTATCTTCTTCAAAAACCAGCTGTCCAGGTCTCCAACCCCTCAAGGTACCTTTGCCTGGACACTTTCCAGTAGAGGGCGAGATTCCTTGCCCATTTCCACCAAGTCAGCTTCTTGTTAACAAAATAGAACATAATGTTTTCGCCTTCTAGCCAACTACACTTCCCAAGAAAAACCTAACAAGCTCCAAATTGGGTCACAAATGACTTCTCCCTTTATATATTATAAACAGCAAATGCTCCAACCCCCTCCCCTCCAGTTTGAAAGCGCAGAAGTTTTTTGCCATGGTAAATGCAGAAAAACCCGTTAATTTGTCAGCGATGTTCTTGTCCTGAGGATTGCCTTCCATTGAGGAAGCTAATGTGACAATCTCAGTTAACCCCTTCAGGAACAAAATCAGAAGTTGCTGGAAAAGCTCAGCAGGTCTGGCAGCATCTGTGAAAAGAAAATCAGAGTTAACGTTTCGGGTCCGGTGACCCTTTCTCAGAACCTAACCCCTTTCTGTCTAAAGTGAAATTACAGTGAGAAACTAAGGCAATTTACAACAAATCCTCAGGGAAGTTGACTTGTCTAATGCAAACATCTTGACAAATGGATTCAGATCGAAGGTAAAGGTAAAGCACCATAACCCTACCAGACCATAGGGCTGCTCTCTCAACACAGAGAGAACAACGAATGCTGGCTTAACCCGAGGGTTACTACACCTCAGATAAAGGGAGTGGTTGAGAAGGTGAATAATAACCTCAGCTGGTCTATGAATTGAAACCACACTGTTGGCATCACCCAGCAATGCAAAGCAGCCATCCAGTCAATTGACCATAGAGGAAGGAATGAGTGATAGTTCCAGTACGGAAGTGTTGAGATAAAACCCTGAAGAGGAATTGAAGCTGAATTTATTTAAATGTATGATAATTCCAGGAATAAGCTATCAGAGGTCCCAAGATAGGTGTTAAAGTTAGTTACCTCGAGTATATCAAGGTGGCAGAGAAACAAGAGTTGGTTAGCTCAGCTGTGTGAATAGCTGGTCTGTCTGATAGTAACAGTGTGCGTTCAATTCCTGCACTGGCTCAGGTTACCATGAAAGTCCTACCTTACTCCATGCCTGAGGCACAGAGATCCTTAAGGTGAACTCATCACCAGTCATCTCTCTCTTTCTGTCGAGAGGGACAGCAGCTCTCTAGGACTATGATAACTTTACCTTTATAAAAGACAAAGGGGTTTTAGTGTAAATACTGTACAAGGATTTCTTTAAAAATTGTTGTGAAGTGTTTTTGAGATTATACTTTTGCAGTGTGTTTAGCACTCTTCGAATTTCTGTTATATTTAATAGACTAGATTATCTAATCTAGATTTTATCTAAATTTTTTTTTGCTTAACCCACTTCGGTTTTGTTGCTAAATCAATATCTGCAACATTGCGTGCTTCAGTATCAGTGAGAGACAACCTCATTAAAGCCAAAGCAAAACAAATAATGATCTTCTAAGCCAGATTTCAGTCTGGGATCAGACTTTTCCAGTGATAACATCAGCTGTGATCAGAGCAAGGTGAAGTTAAATGTCAAAGAATTTGATTGCTCAATGCCTGTAATATTGGACCAGCGAGACAACTCTGTTTGGAGGTATTTCTGGAGATTCAGACACATCATTACTGACCATATGATGTCTGATTTTGTGATGGATGATTGTTGACAGATGATCATGTGATATTATTGAATTTCCCTTGGAACACTGGGTGGGTCCTCACAGCGAAGATTCTTTGCTTGTGGTTTGGTGCCAGCTGCTGCTGTGTGGGAGGTTCATCAAAGAGCAAGTGAGGCAACCGAGGGAGGGGGAAACCGCAGGAAGGGGAAACCGAGGGAGGGGTAACCGAGGGAGGGGTGGGAGGGGGAAACCGAGGGAGGGGTAACCGAGGGAGGGGTGAGCGAGCTGTTTCACCACCCCCACCCCCCATGTCTGGGAAGATCAGATTTAACCTGGTGCAGTCATCTCCCCATGACAACTCTGCTGGATCTCTCCCTGCAGTTGCGTGAGGGGTGATCCTATAATCAAACAGGAACCAGGACAGTTTGGTACCTAGTGAAGCTGTAGCTGTTTCTTTAAGCCTGCCTTCAAAGTTTGGACTACTCTTTCTGACAGACCATTGGATAATAGATGGTATGGAGCTGTCCTTATATGTCAAATACCAGTGAACTTTAGGCAATAATAAAATCCCCTGCAGGTAAACAAGGGCCTGTTATTGGTGACCAACACCTCTGCAAGGGGGAGGGGGAGGCAATGGCCTAGTGGTATTATTGCTGGACTGTCAATCCAGAGACCCCAATAACTTTCAGGGGTTGTGGGTTCAAATCCCACCATGGTAGATGATGGAATTTGAACTCATTAATAGATCTGGAATTAATAATCTAATGATGACCATGAACCCATTGTCAATTGTCAGGGGGAAAAAAACTGCTATTCCCACCTGGTCTGTCCTACATGTGACTCTAGACCCCCAGCAATGTGGTTGACTCTGAACTGCCCTCTGGACAATTAAGGATGAGCAATAAATGCTGCCTGGTCAGTGACACCCTCATGCCATGAATGAGTAGGAAAAAATGTCTGTCCATTGCAAAAGATGTGTATAGCTTTTCTAATGTCATCCCCATGTTTTACAAATTAATTTTATGCACATCCAGCCATTTTGAGTGGACATCCACAATGACTAAGAACATTGAGCCCATGAAAGGACCTACATAGTCAACATGAAATCGAATCTAGGGTTTACCTGGCCATTCCCATAAATGTAGAGGAGCTGCTGGCGGTAATTGTTGTCCTTTGTTGGTACTTTGGGCACTGCCCTGCCAATGCAGCTATGTCTGCATCCAATCCTGGCCACCAGACATTATTTCTCACCAACATCTTCATTTTAGAAACTCCTGGATGACCCTGGTGGAGTTCAGCCAGAATCTGGCAGAGATCTTGCTCCCCATGCTGTCCCCTATTATGATCTGGTCTCTCTGGGTCCAAAAAGGTTTCCGTTCTGGTTGTGATGGCCCTTTGGTTTCCCCCATCGCCACCAGCTGTTTCAGTTTTCCAGGACCAGATCTTTCTGCGTCCAAAGTCTGATATTGTCAACTATGACTGGAAGTGCGTCCAGAAAATTTGAACCACACAGACTCTTCCAGTGGCGGTACCACCGGTGGTGTATCTGCCAATAGGAAACAGCTTTGCTACTTGGTCTCCCAGACAGTGTTCCAACTTGTAATTACGCACACTTAGTACAGCCCGTCACTGAGTTCAGCCTGAAGCTTTGAGTAGTATGACCTTGTCCTCTTTAAGCAGGGGTTTGTGATCCGTTATTATTACAGATTTACATCTGTAAAGGTATTGGTGGAACTTCCAGACTCCAAATATGACCATCAAACCTTCCTTCTCTTTCTGGACCTACTTATGCCCTCTATTAGCCAAGGTCCTGGATGCATATGCTACTGGGCACTCCTCTCCATTGGGCCACCTATGAGCTGTGGCTTGGCTACAGCTTTTGAGTTCTCTTATTCAATTTAGATCTAGTGGGACTGTAATGTTGCCTTGAGTCGCATTCCGCCAGCAACTACAATGGCTTGCCAGCCTGGATCCCGAAGAAAATTTTAAGTGTTTGGGTCAAGCTTGGGTTTGTTTTGGAGTTTTGATAGGGGCTGACCTAGAGTCCCGCTGTTCAGGGTACCTCCCTATGCAATTGTCTTCACTCAAGTGGTGTTCCCTGAGCTCAGTCAGACCAGCGATGTCCACTTCCATCAGAATACCTTGTAACTCAAATGCTCCACTTGCTGCATTTCCCAATGACAAAGCCATTTGTAGCACCTATTTGAAATCCAATTGGGCTTCAGCTAGTAGGTGCATTTGCATGATTACATCATTAATCCCTCATACATAACTGTCTCTCAGCATCTCATTAAGGGTTAAACCAAAGTCACATACCTCTGCCAGTTATCTTAACTAAGTCAAACATCCTGATACAGATTCCCCTAGTTCTTGAATTGTCAAGTAAAGACAATAGTGTATCAGAATTAGAGGACACAAGGGGTTGCAATATTCCTTTACTAAATCTGTCAGCTCTTGAAAGGTTTTAGTATCTGGTGCCTCAGGGAAGTTAGGCTCCTAATAACTGAAAATGCTGCGGGTCCACAAGCTGTCAGGAGAATTACTCCTTGCTTCTCATCTGCCCCAATGTCATATGCCCAGAAAAAGATCATAGAATCCCTACAGTGTGGAAACAGGCCCTTCAGCCCAACAAGTCCACACTGACCCTTGGAGCATCCCACCCAGACCCATCCCCCTAAAACCCACACATCCCAGAAGACTACAGGCAATTTAGTATGGCTGATCCACCTAGCCTGCACATCTTTGGACTGTGGGAGGAAACCGGAGCACCCGGAGGAAACCCACGCAGACACGGGGAGAATGTGCAAACTCCGCACAGACAGTCGCCCGAGGCTGGAATCGAACCTGGGTCGCTGGCGCTGTGAGGCTGCAGTGCTAACCACTGAGCCACCGCGCCGCCCCCATTTCCACATGCTAGGTGCAGTCTTCGATGGTGGGATTGAACAAGTCAAGCTTCCCAAATAACAGCATGATGCCAGGAATGCTTAACCCAACTCAAAGACGACTGTGGCGAGCAAATTTCTTCAGGAGTGTGCCTTTTACTCATTGCCAATGAAATGTCACCACAGATGCTGGTACCCTGTCACCAATTAACTGTTTATTTACACATGGAGAGTCCTTGACACTGATCCAGCTTCCTCAGAGCCATGTCTCAGAGTGAACAGTGCATCTGACATTCCTGTTCTTATCCGTCAGCCAGGGGTCCCTGATTGGACCAGATTAACAGCCACATGCACCACTCTGTGTGAAAAAGTTGTGCCTTAGGTTTCTTTTGTACCTTTCCCCTCTCCCCTTAAACCTATGCCCTCTAGTTTTGAATGTCCCACCCCCCCAGCCAGGGTAAAATACCTTGGTGGTTCACCTTATCCATTCCCCTTGTGTCATCACCACTCAGCTTCCGACACTCCGGGGAAAGAAGTCTCAGCCTCTTCCTATAACTCAAACACTCCAGTCTCAGTAACGTTGCCATAGAACTTTTTTTCATCCTTTCCAATTTAATAACACCCAAGTCCACGTAGCCCCTTGAGTCTGGTCTGCCATTCAATAAATCCTAGCTGATATGATTTCACCACATATCCATCTACCTCCAAATAACTTTTCACCTCCTTGCTGGTATTCCTTTATTCATTCACGGGATGAGGGTGTTGCTGGCTAGGCAGCATTTATTGCCCATCCCCTAATTGCCTAGAGGGCAGTTAAGAGTCAATCACATTGCTATGGGTCCGGGGCCATATGTAGACCAGACCGGATAAGGATGGTCGTTTCATTCCCTAAAGGACATTAGTGAACCTGATGGGTTTTTCCTAACAATTGACAATGGATTCATGGTCATCATTAGATTTTTAATTCCTGATATTTATTGAATTAAAATGCCACCATCTGCCCCATAGCAGGATTCAAACCCAGGTCCCCAGAACATTATCTGGATTAACAAGCCAGCGATAATACCACTAGGGCCATCACCTCCCCTCGGCCTTAAAAATATTCAACGACTCTGACCAGACTGACCATCTGTATACGACAATAAGGCTTCGGAGCAGAAGTAGGCCAGTCAACCTATCAAATCTCTTCCATCAGTCAGTGTTGGTCTGATAATCCTCAACTTCACTTTCCTGTCTTTTGCCCATAACATTTGATTCACTTCTGATCCAAAATCTCTGTCTCTCAGCCTTGAACATACTTAATGTCCCAGCCTCAACAGCCCTCTGCGCTAAAGAATTCCACAGATTCACTACCCTTTGAGAGAAAAAAAAATCCTCCTCATCTCTGTTTGAAAAGTGTGACCCTTTATTCTGAGATTATATCCTCTGATCCTATACCCTCCCACAGGGGAAACAATCTTTTCACAGCTATCCTGTCAACTCTCTTAGAATGTTTCAATAAGGACCTCCCATTCTTCTAAATTCCAAGGAGTACAGGCCCAACCTATTCAACCTCTCAGTTCTTTCATGACTAATATTGTCCTAGTGAACCTTCTCTGGACTGTCTCCAATGCCAGTATATAGTAAATCCTCTGTGTCCGTAAAATCAAAAATCGCAAATTTGCCCTATCTGCACCAAAATATAAGGAACAACAAAGTGCCCTGGGCAAAACCCACATATCCGTAATTTTTAACCTACTTCTATACAAGCTCCAGGCTCATGCCTTACATCATGTGCGGGGATTCTCAGAAGGGGAACCCTTGCGGATACAGAGCAGTAACTATATCTTTCCTTACATAAGGCACCCAAAAGTGTTCGCAGCATTTCAGCTGTGACCAAGGTCTTGTGCAGTTTTAGCAAAACTTCCTGATATTTTACATTCTATTCCCTTTGAAATTAAGTCCTACATTACATTTCCTCTTCAGACAACCTGCCCATTTCTAGGCGTTGCTCACACTCTGGAAATAAAGCCCTGTTATTCCTGGAGATGTCACAGAAGTTAAAGGTTTTATAGATGTTTGTAAAGATTTACCAACATATCTATCTTTTCAATCCAGGTTGACACAAAGCACAGACAAGGTTTCGGTCCTGAACAAAAATGACGATTTACTACAAATAAGTAGACCCTAAAGCGACAGATAATTAATTGCGAGCCATCAACATTTAACTCTGTTAAAACTCTAACCTTGTTAGGAAAATGACCCCTGCACACACGTACAACTAGACACAAAAGGGGTGGTATAGGTGGAGGGAAAGACTAAGAAGGCCACAGTGTTCACTTAGATGATCCTTGGCTCCTCGATCTCCCTTCTCCAATGTGACAGGGACACTGAAGATTTGCGTTCCAGAACTTAACACTCTTCTAGCCAAGCAGTTCTACCACAGTCACAATTCTGGCATCTATCTGACAGTATGGAAAATTGGCCAGTTGTGTCCTGTACACAAAGTGCAGGACAAATCCAACCCAGCCAATTACCACATCGATCATCAGTAAAGTGATCGAAGGTGTCAGTAACAGTGCTATCAAGCAGCACCTGCTCAGCAATAACCTGCTCAGTGACACCCGGTTTGGGTTCCACCAGATTCCTGATCTTATTGCAGTCTCAAGCGTGGACAAAAGAGCTCAATCCGAGAGGTGAGGTGAGAGTGACAGCCCTTGACATCAATGCTGCATTCAACTCAGTGTGGTGTCAAGCAGGCCTATCAAAATTGGAATCAGTGGGTACTGGGGACAAACTCTTCTCTGGTTGGAATCGACCTGACACATTGGAAGATGTTTGTGGTTGTTGGAGGTCAATCGTTTCAGTTCCAGGACATCTCTGCAGGAATTCCTCAGGGTCGTGTCCTCAGCCCAAACACCTTTAGCTGCTTCATCAATGACCTTCCCTCCATTGTAAGGTCAGGAGTGGGGATGTTTGCCGATGATTGCACACTGTTCAGTACCATTTGCGACTGTTCAGATGCTGAAGCAGTCTGTGTTCAAATGCAGCAGGACCTGCACAATATCCAGGCTTGGCCTGACAAGTGGCAATTAATATTGACACCACACAAATTTCAAGCAATGACTATGTCCGATAAACATCAATTTAATCACCACCCCATGACTTTCAGTGGTGTTATCATCAATGAATATTCCAATTATCAACATCCTGGGGGGTTCCCATTAACCAGAACCTCAATTAGACTCACCATATAAAAACTGTGACTACAAGAACAGGTCAGAGGCTATGACTACTGCAGACTCCCCAAAGCCTGGCCACAATCTACAAGGCACGAGTCAGGAGAGTGATGGAATACTCCCCGCTCTCCTGGATGGGTGCAGCTCTAACAACACTCAAGAAGCTTGACACCATCCAGGACAAAGCAGCCCGCTTGATTGGCACCACATCCACAAGCATCCACTCCCTCCACCACCAACACGCAGTAGCAGCAGTGTGTATTATCTACAAGATGCACTGCAGAAATTCTCCAAAGATCCTCAGACAGCACCTTCCAGACCCATGACTGCTTCAATTTAGAAGGACAAGGGCAGCAGATACATGGGAGCACCCATCTCCTGCAAGTTCCCCTCTCAGCCACTCACTGTCCTGACTTGGAAATATACTGCCATTCCTTCACTGTGGCTGGGTCAAAATCCTGGATTCCCTCCCTAAGGCCATTGTGGGTCAACCTATAGCACATGAACTGCAACGGTTCAAGAAGACAGCTCACCAGCAAGGACAACTAGGGATGGGCAAGAAATGCTGGTCCAGTCAGCGACACCCACATCCCATAAATGAATATAAAAATATGTCTGACTGATTGGGTAAAAGCTGCAACTTACAGCAACTGGTGGAAAGTAAACTGGTCTTCTTTAGGCTTGAGGTGTTTTTCACTGTGGAGAAAAAGGACAGCATTTTCCTTCTCAGATCTCCAATGGCTTTCACCAAACATTCACACCCACAAGCTGTTCTCGTAGCTGGAAGCCAATTAAATAATTGTTGGCAGGAGAAAAGCCTTTGTTAACAACAGCTGGCCTCCACTCTACAGACCAATCAACAACTTGTTGCCAGTCGAATTTCTGTTCATACACATTCGAGCTTCAGCTTATTTGTAGTGCCTTTCCCAAACGCTTGAACAAACAGCTATGCGCACAGCACTTAAACAAAGTGTCAGGTAACTGGTTTATAACTAGTGCAGTAATCCTTTCCACAATCCCAGCTTTTGAAAACAATCCTTTTTTCGTTTTAGTCCGTAACTAAAAGCATTGAAAAAATAAAAAGATACAGTCTCCTCAAATGGATTAGTTTAGTAAACCTTGTCTGAACTTCTTTCAATGCATTTATATCCTTCCTTAAATAAGAAGACCAACATTGTACACTGTACTCTCAGACCATCAATAATCAACAAACTGTCATCAGCCAGACCATCACTATGACCCCAACCCTGATCACCAAATCATCATCTCTCAAACCATCAATAACTTCTTAGCAGCTCAGGAGACCTCGTACCCACAGCCCACAACCTCATTGCTCCCTAAGCCCGCACAGCTCGGTACCATCTCCTTCCCAAAATCCACAAACCTGACTGCCCCAGTTGACCCAATGTCTCTGCCTGCTCCTGCCCCACTGAACTCATCCCTGCATACTTTGACTCTGTATTTTCCTCTCGGTCCGGGAACTCCCCACCTATGCCCCACCTTCAGGGCGGCACAGTGGCTCAGTGGTTAGCACTACTACTTCACAATACCAGGGGCCCGGGTTCGATTCTACTCTCGGGTGACTATCTGTGTGGTGTTTGCTCTGATTTCTTCATACAGTCCAAAGATGTGCAGGTTAGGTGGGTTGGCTATGCTAAATTGCCCAGAGTGTTCAGGGATGTGTAGATTAGGCGGATGGGTCTGGGTGGGATGCTCTGAGGGTCGGTATGGACTTGTTGGGCTGAAGGGCCTGTTTCCACACTGCAGGGATTCTATGATACATTCAGGACGCTACCCATGCCCTCCACCACCTCCAAGACTTTCAATTTCCCGGCCCCCAAAATTTCATCTTCACCATGGATGTCCAGTCCCTGTACACTTGTATCCCCTGTGCAGATGGCCTAAAAGCCCTCCGCTTCTTCCCGCTGGCCCAACCAGTCCCATTCCACTGATACCCTCATCCGCTTAATGGAATTTGTCCTTATTCTCAACAACTTTTCCTTTAACTCCTCCCACTTCATGCAAACTAAAGGGGTAGCTATGGGCACTCGAGCCAAACCTGCCTCTATGTAGGATATATAGAAGAGTCCCTCTTTTGCTGTTACACTGGTACCATCCCTCACCTCTTCCTCCACTACATTGACTGTATCGGCGCTGCCTCATGCTCCCATGAGGAGCTTGAACAGTTCATTGACTTTACCAACACCTTTCACCCTAACTTCAAATTCACTTGGACCATCCACTATACCTCCCTCCCTTTCCTGGGCCTCTCCGTCTTGATCTCCAGTAACTGTCTCAGCGCTGACATTTATTTCAAGCCCATTCACTCCCACAGCTACCTAGACTGCACATCCGCTCACCCACCCTCCTGCAAGAATGCGATCCCTTACTTCCAACTCCTCCAACACTGCCGCATCTGCTCCCAAGATGGAGCGTTCCACTCCTGGACATCCCTACTTCAAGGACCTCAACTTCCCCCTTCATTTAATCCAAAATGCCCTCAACCGCATCTCTTTCATTATTGGCACTTCTGCCCTCAATCCTGCACCCCCCCAGCAAAAAAAAGGAAGAGTCTCGCAGTCCTCAAATACCACCCCACCAACCTCTACATCCAACACATTATCCTACGCCACTTCCGCCATCTGTAATCTGACCCCACCACCAAAGAGATATTTCTCTCCCCACCCCAATCTGCCTTTTGTGGGGACTGCTCACTCCGTGGGTCCTTCATTTGCGCATTACGCCCCATCAACCCAAGCACACCTGGCACCTTTCCCTGCAACTGCAGGAGGTGCTACACATGCCCCTACACCTCCTTTCTCACCTCCATCCGAGGTCCAAGACAAACTTTCCATATCTGACAGTGGTTCAGCTGTACACCCTCTAACCTGGTCTACTATATCCATTGCTGCCGATGTGGCCTCCTCTACATCGGTGGGACCAAGTGTAGAGGCGATGTGGAGGTGATGGTCTAGTGGTATAATTGCTGGACTGTTAATTCAGTGATGCAGATAATGTTCTGGGGATCTGGTTTCAAATCCCGCCATGGCAGATGGTGGAAATTGAATTCAGTAAATATCTGCAATTAAGAATCTAATGATGACCCTGAATCAATTGTTGGGGGGAAAAAATCCATCTGGTTCACTAATGTCCTTTAGGGAAGGAAACTGCCACCCTTACCTGGTCTGGTGTACATGTGACTCCAGACCCATAGCAATGTGGTTGACTCTTAACTGTCCTATGGGCAATAAATGCTGCCTGGTCAGGGACACCATCATCCTGTGAATGAAGAAATTAAAAAAAAACTTGGTGACCAATTTGTGGAACGTATGCACTATAATCAACAACACCTTCCAGTTGCTAACTATTTTAACTCCCCCTCCCACTCCTTTGATGACATGTCCAACCTGGGCCTCCTCCAGTGCCACAATGACGCCACATGCAAACTGGAAGAGCAACACCTCATATTCCGCCTCAGGAGCCTACACTCGATGGCTTGAAAATAGAATTCACCAGTTTTAAAATCTCCCCACACCCTGCTTCGCCACAAGTCCAACCCTCCCTCTCATCTGCACCTCCTTGACCTGACACTATCCGTCCATCTTCCTTCCTACCTATTGCCCCACCTTTCTCGCTGATCAATCCCCACTACACCTACCTGCATCCACCTATCATAATCCCACCTACTTTTCCCTAGCCCCACCTCTCCTTCCTCTATTTCCCAGCTCCCTTCTCCCTCCCCAGTCCTGAAGAAGAGTCCCGACCTGAAACATCAACTTTCCTGCTTCTCTAATGCTGCCTGACCTGTTGTGGTCCTCCAGCTCCACGCTGTATTGACTCTTACTCCAGCATCTGCAGTTCTTGCTGTCTTTGAGTCTCTTTCTCTCTCTCTCTCTCTAAATCTGGTCTCACCAGTTCCCTGCCGAATTGAAACTTAACCTCCCTACTCTTACAATCAAGTCCCCTCACAATAAATGATAACATTCTATTAGCTTTCCTTATTTTTGCTGTACCTGAAATAACCTTTGTCACTCATGTTCTTGGACACCCAGATCCCTCTGCATCTCAGAACTTGCAACCTCTCAGCATTTGGATAATATGTCTTTTTTTTATCATTCTTCCTGCCATAATGGGCAATTCTACATTTTCCCACATTATACTGCATTTGCCACATCTCTGCCCAAACAGTTAACCTACTTATACCACATCTTTATGTCCCCTTCACAAAACACTTTCCTACCTGTCTTTATTTGTTTGACTTAATTCATTCATGGGATGACGGCATCGCAGGCCAGACAGCATTTATTGCCCATTCCTAATTGCTCAGAGGGCAGTTAAGAGTCAACCACATTGCTGTGGGTCTGGAGTCACTTGTAGTCCAGACCACGTAAGGATGGCAGTTTCCTTCCTTAAAGAACAATAATGAACCAGATTGGGTTTTTCCCCAATCAACACTGGATGCATGGTCATCATTATACTCTTAACTCCAGATATTTATTGAATTCAAATTCAATGTGCAGGGTTTGAACCCAGGCCTCCAGAACATTACCTGGGTCTCTGGTTTAACAGTCCAGTGACAATACCACTGGGCCATTGCCTCCCAACATCACCAACAAATTTTCCTTTGATCCTTTCTGAAGAAGAACAAATATAGAGAACAAACTCAGAAAATTTGTGCAGGGGCTAGGGCCTATTGCTTACATCAGAATCCTAATCCTAACCCTAAGTGAGTGTTGTCACTTGATAAGTAAATCGTAAGATCATAAGAAATAGGAACATGCCTTGGCTATTCAGCCCTTCGAGCCTGCTCCACTATTCAGTACAATCATGGTTGATCCAATACCCCTTGCATCCACTTTTCTATCCTTTTCCCATAATCCTTGATTCCCTGAGTGATCAAGAATCCATCTATCTCAGCCTTAATTATATCCAAGAACTCTGCACTCACAGCTCTCAGTGGCAAAGAGTTGCAAAGACTCACAAGCCTCTGAGAGAAGAAATTTCTTCTCATCTCAGTCTTAAATTGGTGCCCCCTTATTCTGAGGCTACGCCCTGTGGCTCTAGACTCTCCCGTGAGGGAAAAGATTCTCTCAGCATTTCCCTGTTAGGCCCCAATATGTTCCAATTAGATCACCTCTCATTCTTTGAAACTCCAGTTAATAGGATCCCAACCTGTTTAATCTTTGTTCATAAGATAAAGAAAAAAGTTTTGGGATGTCCTGAATTTGGGAAAAAAATGTCATAGGAAAGCAAACATCTTTCCTTTATTTTAACTTGTGTGTTGGGGGTGAATATAGGGTTAACTGAAGTCTGCTTAGTGATGCGTTTGAGTATGATCTCCCGGAATGTGTTTCACTTGCCTCAGGGAAGCTGGGGAGAAATGTGCAGAAACTGGTCGCGATTCCTTCTTTGAGTCCTCAGTTCAGATGCCTGGCCCCAGGAATTAACATTATTAGTGTATATGAGAAGGGGGAGACAATATTATAGCAAAGGAGGCTGCATGGCATGTAAAGATCCATCCCGCGCAGAAGTGACTGCTGTCAAGTTGGCGTTGGAGTAATGGGGTTGTGAGATCAGTCATGAGAGAACTGTGCACTGCCCAGCTTATTACAAAAGCTGCACTTTGTAATCTCTGCTCTCTATAATGTTCTCATCCAGGCAGTCAGGTTCTGCCTGTTTCTTCCTTTTTGCGGTCAGATTTTAATTGAAGTTTTAATGAAATTTGGAGCGCACCAGCCTCGGGAAATAATGCTACAATCGAGTCTATTCATGGGTAGTAACAAGTTTGTTGATTGTTAATCATTTGCCTTTGTTGTGGGGCCTGAGGGGCACTTTTTTTAATATTAAAAGTTATTTGTTCATTAGCGGTTTCTGCTAACTCACACAGCCCTTAGACTAACTCTGAGTCCTTATAACCAGTCAATTAGACTTTTAATAAGGAAGGTGCGAAAATACAAGTTCCGTCTCTGGGACTATCCCACATTCCAACTGCTGAGATGTATCCTGAGATAAACTCAAAGGAACTTTATTTTTCAGTAAAGAGAACAATTCACCACTGAATTGGGGGATATTTTGCTTTACTACAGTACGCTGCTCTATAAAAGCACACAGACTCACCTCCACCTTATCTCTGGCTCCCTCTTCACGTACTGGGTATTACTGTTTTGTAGACCCTTTCATCCAATGCTTGTTCCCCCTCCCTGTTATAGAATCATATAGCACTAATGTGGAGACCATTCAACCCACAAAGCCCCTGCCTGCTGGTCCAAAGAATAATCCCAATAGTACCCTGCTCCTAGTCTCACAGCCCTCCAAAATGTTCTCTTTTCAACCATATATCGACAACAAGTCATGTTTGTATAATATTTTTAGCATCGTAAAATGCCACACGGCAGAATTTGATGCTGCAGCATGTAAAAAGATATTGGGAGAGACCACCGAAAACTTTGGTCAAAGAGTTCGTTTGAGGAGTCTTTTAAATACACAGAAAAGTTTTGGAACTGCAAAGAGGCTATTTTGGCATAATGTGGTGAACCATACTCAAAACTCCAGCCATGGCCTAACCCAAGGATTTAGATTACTCCAGCATTACAGTCCCATCTTTTTGTTCTATACCTCGTCCAACATATCTGAGGAAGGGTCACTGGACCCGAAACGTTAACTCTGATTTTTTTCCTTCACAGATGCTGCCAGACCTGCTGAGCTTTTCCAGCAACTTTGTTTTCATTCCTGATTCACAGCAGTACTTTCGGTTTTTTGGGGGGATGTAGTTGCATTGGATGTTCACTAGATTGATTCCAGAGATGAGGGATTTGTCTTATAAAGAGAGATTGAGCAGTTAAGGCTGATACTCTGTGGAGTTTAGAAGAATGAAAGGAGATCTAATTGAGGTATATAAGATGCTAAAGGGGATTGACAAAGTAGGTAGGGAGAGATTTCCTCACGTGGGACAATCCAGAATGAGAGATCACAATTTTACAATAAGAGGGTAGCAGATTAAAAACAGAGATGAGGAGAAATGACTTCTCTCAAAAAGGATCATGAATCTGTGGAACTCACTACCCCACAGTGCTAGGATACTGAATAAATTTAAGGAGGAGATAGACAGATTTTTAATTAGTAGTGGCTTGAAGAGTTGTAGAGAGTAGGCAAGAAAATGGAGTTGAGATTGAGATGAGATCAGCCATTGAGCGGCAGAACAGACTCAAGGGGTTAAATAGCCTACTCCTCCTGGTTCTTATGTTAATCCTGCTTGTTACTTCCTCAAAATATTCAATCAATTCAGTAAGACATGACCTTCCCTTAACAAACACCTGCTGACTGTCCCTGATTAATAAATACCTTTCTAAAGGATAGTTTAACCTGTCTTTCAGAATTGATTCCAATAGTTTGCCTACCACCAAGGTCAGACTGACCCTCTGGTAATTACTTGGCTTATGAATTGCATCCTTTTTAAACAATGGTGCAATATTCAGAATTCCAGTTGTCTTGCCACTTATCTGTATCCAGTGAGGATTGGGAAATGGTCCTTATTTCCTCCTTGACTACAGTCCATCTGGCCTGGTAGTTTATCCACTTCAAAGATGTCAATCCCTCTAGTATTGCCTTTGCATTACTCTAATTGTAACTAACACTTCACGTACTTCTTGTTTGACCAGAACATCTGCATTATCTATCTCCCTTGTGAAGATAGAGACAAAATATGCATTAATAACCCTTGCCACATCTTCCATGCACAAGTCACAATGGACTCTCTGATAATCTCTATCCTTTCCTTTGTCATTCTTTCACTCTTACACACTCACAACATACACATCTTTGGGTTTTCTTTGATTTTACCTGCCAACACATTTTTGCTTCCCCTGTCTAATTTCCTAATTGCTGTTTCTACTGCACCCTTACTTTCTGAACTACTCTGGGTTTTCTACAGCATTAGGTTTTTCTGTGAGTTGTTTTCTGCTTTATCTTATCCTCTCCGCTTTTGGATAACTAGGGGATTTTGGAGTTGGCAGTACCATTAGCTTTCATTGTGACAATATGCAGTTCCATTCCACTTTCACCAGATCAGCTTAATAGCATATGTCTTCCTCCAATTTAGGACTTATACTCCTGTTATATCTTTATTCATTTGCAGAATGATGATAAATCTAACTGTATTAAAATTGGTACCTTCAAAATGGTCACTCATGGCTAGTCCATTCAGTTGATCAGCTCCACTACCTAAGACTAAATATAAAATTATACCCTCTCTTTTCAGATTTGTTACATGTTAGCTAAAAGAGATTTTAAAGTTGTCCTGGGAACAATTTGAGAATTTTATGCCATGAGTGTCTTTCACACTGTTTGTATCCCAGTCCATATTAGGGGGTTGAAGTTCTATATTTCCTCTAATTTTTCCTGCTGCTGTACAGACCTCTGAGGATCCATACCTATATCAGTCGGCATGTGCACACTCTCCATGAGGCTGTGCTAAATGTCACCTGAGCTTTGAGACCAGGAGTTCAGGTTTCTGTAACTAGTGATACTTCCTGCACATGTGGTTGTCCAGGTCACCAATAACACTCATAACTTTTCACACTTCCTCAAGACTAAGCTGTCCTGCCATGCCTTAACTTCATTTCACTTAGGTTAATTTTGTTTGCTTATAGCTTTACTTGGCCATAATTTGATAAACACTACAACATTTGGTAAAGATTACTAGGACTGATAAATCCAACTTATGGTTAACACATTTTAATAGTTGCAATCAGACTTGTTATCAAACATTTTGTTATCAGACTTATGAATGGATCTCTCATATAGTCGAGTTGATCTTTCTCTGCACCTTCTCTGTAGCATTATATCCTGCATTCTTGTTGTGTCACCATGATGCACTTATGAAAGGTATGATTTGTCTGGTTGGCGTGGAAAACAATACTTTTCACTGTATCTCGGCACATGTGAGAATAATAAACCAATCAATTAATCATCTTTAATGAAAACACCCTGTTCCACGAATAGTGCATTCCCATGTGATCCTAATTTGCTGCTCACTCAGACTATCTGTCTCAGGCATAGTCTACTGATCATTTGCCTGGATAAGTACAGCTCCAACAACACTCAAGAAGCTTGACACCATCCAGGACAAAGCAGCCCGCTTGATTGGCACCATATCCTCAAATCTCCGCTCCCTCCACAACTGACACTCAGTAGCAGCAGCGTGCACTATATGTAAGATGCACTGCAGAAATTCACCAAGAATCCTTAGGCAGCACTTTCCAAACCCACGACCATTTCCATCTGGAAGGATAAGCGCAGCAGACACATGAGAAGACCAGCCCCTGCAATTTCCCCTCCAAGTCAATCACCGTCCTGACTTGTAAATATATCACCATTCCTTCAGTGTCGCTGGGTAAAAATGCTGGAATTTCCTTCCTGAGAGCAATGTGGGTCAACTCGCAGCATGTGGACTGCAGTGGTTCAAGAAGGCAGCTCACCACCACCTTTTCAAGGGCATCTAGAGATGGGCAATAAACACTGGCCCAACCAGCGATGACCACATCCCATGCTTGAATTAAAAATAACCATGAACTACTTACTGATAGTGTGGTTTGAAAAACCTGCTTTTTATATAGTAATGTGTTGAGTGCGTCCTAAAGGAGGAGATGGAGGAAGAGGGATTTAGTGAAAGGGACTTTCAGAGCTCAGGGCGATGGCAGCTGAAGACATAAAGCAACTCTGGGAAATTGGAAGAGTTTTTTTGGTCATTTGAATCATAGAATCCTGACAATGTGGAATAGGCCATTTGGCCCATGGAGTCCAGATCAACCCTCTGAAGAGCATCCCACCTCCCCATACCTGTAAACTTACATTTCCTATGGCTTATCTACCTAGCCTGCACACTGATGGCCAGTTAAGCACTACCAATCTGCCTTACCAGCGCATCTTTGGACTGTGAGAGGAAACACAGGGAGAATGTATAAACTCCACGCAGATTGTCACCTGAAGGTGGAATCAAACCTGGGTCCCTGGCATTGTGAGGCAGCAGTGCTAACCACAGAGCTACAGTGCAACTCCATGCCCAATGGAACAGAATTAGTGAATCTGGGTGGTTATTAGAAGACTGAGAGGAGACCTTATTGAAACATACCAGGTTCTTAGGGGACTTAACAGGGTAGATGTGGAAAGGTTATTTCCTGTGTGGGGCACACTAGGACCAAAGGGCATAATCTCAGAATAACTGGTTAGGACAGAGATTAGGAGATCCTCCTCTCTCCAAGGCTGGTTAATCTACAGAATTCTTTACTGTAGAGGGCTTTCGAGGTTGGGCCATTAGGTATGTTCTTTGAGTATAGAAGTTGGGACATTATGTTGAGGTTGTACAGGACATTAGTGAGGCCTCTTCTGGAATACTATGTGCAGTTCTGGTCACCCTGTTATAGGAAGGATATTACCAAGCTGGAGAGGGGTCAGAAGAGATCTATCAGGATGGTGCCATGTATGGAAAGTTTGAGTTATAAGGAAACGCTGGATTGGCTGGGACTTTTTTCACTGGAACATAGGATGTTGACAGGTGACCTGATAGAAGTTTATAAAATAATGAGATGTATAAGTAGGGTTAATTGTAGTTTTCTTTTCCCTGAGATAGGGAATTTCAAGACTATGGGCACATTTCTAGGGTGAGAGGAGAGAGATTCAAAAAAAGGCATGAGGGGCAAATTTTTTACACAGAGGGTGGTTTGTGTGTGGAGTGAACTTCCTGAGGAAGTGGTGGATGCGGGTACAATTACAACGTTTAAAAGACATTTGGATAGATACATGAATAGGAAAGGTTTGGAGGAATATGGGCCCGGAGCAGGCAGATGGGACTAGTTTAGGTTGGGATTGTGTTCGGCATGGACTGGTTGGACTGAAGGGTCTGTTCCCGCGCTGTATGATTCTGACTTTATGACTTTATAATCAGGAAAGGAATCAGAGGTTATGGGGAAAAGGCAGGAAAGTGGACTTGAGGATTATCAGTTCAGCTATGAACTCATTAACCGACAATAGGGTAGAACAGCAGTTCATTGTCACGTGTATTCTTACAAAAAGAAACAGTGAGAAGTTTTATAAGTCCCCATACCCCAGGTGCTTAAATTAATGACAGAAGTCATTAAAGAAAAGAAAAAAAAAGTAGAAGTTTACCACAGTTCAATTAGTGATGCCTGGGTTCAGCATACACTTAAAAATTGACGGGTAGAGTAGCCTACTTCCATTCCTGTGTCTCCTGATCTTATGGTCTAAATGTGAGGCTACCTACTTTTCTCAGAGGGTCAGCAGTGCAGAGTAATTCCTACATAATGGGAGATTGGGAAGCATTGATTTTCAAAGATACATGGATGTCCTTGTTCATGGGTTACTGAAAACTAATATAGAGTCATACAGCACAGAAACAGACCCTTCGGTCCAACCTGTCCATGCTGACCAGACATCCTGAACTGATCTAGTCCCATTTGCCAGCATTTGGCCCATATCCCTCTAAACCCTTCCTATTCATGTACCCATCCATCTGCCTTTTAAATGTTGTAATTGTACCAGCCTCCACCACATCCTCTGGCAGCTCCTTCCATACACGCACCGCCCTCTGCATGAAAAAGTTGCCACTCAAGTCCTTTTTAGATCTTTCCCCTCCCACCTTAAACCTATACCCTCTAGTTTTGGACTCCCCTACCCTGGGAAAAAGACTTTGGCTATTCACCATATCCATGCCCCTCATGATTTTATAAACATATATAAGGTCAACCCTCAGCCTCAGATGCTCACCTGAAACTGACCAGGCTCTGAAATCATCCATCACTCCCAGCTGCTGTAAGGTCTCTCAAGGTCAGCTGTGAAACTGCACTGCGTTGTTTGTTTACCTTTGTCCAAACTCCAGAGATGTTTGTAATTTCATACAACACGGAACAGACCGCCCATGCTGACCAGGTTTCCTATGGTGAACTCTCAGCTGCACATTTTGTCAGATTGAGGGGCGGAATGGCCTCCTGCATTGCGATTGCTTGGCGATGTCTCTACGTGTAGGAAGAGCAAACAGTTAGAAACAGTTTCATTTATGTATAACCTTGATCTTACGTACAGTTCTAGACCCATAACACTAGGAAGAGTATACTTTCCATAAAGGGAACGTAGCGGAGGTTTGCCAGATTGAATCTGAGGTTGGCAGCATTGTTCCCATGAGGAGAGATTGAGGAGATGGATCCCGTATTCTACAGAGTTTTAAAGAAACTTCCAAAATTCTGACAAATCTCAACAGGGATGGTTCAGGAAGACTGCTTTCCTGTAGCGGCGATGCGTGGGGGTTGGGGGTGGGATGTGGTGTCTAGAACCAGGGTACAGTCTCAGGAGAAAGGGCAAGTAATTATGACTGAAACAAGAAGGAATTTCTTTATTTAAGGGCCATGAACCATTTGGAATGCTCTCCCCGGGGGCTGTGAGAGACCTGTCATTCAGCAAATTCCGTATAGAGATTGATAGATCAGAGAACCACTACCTGCTGAATTTCTCCAGCAATTTGTTTTTGTTTCAGATCTCTTGAGTCCTTTGTTTTACGTTGTCGAAGTTGCTTTGCTCATCCTTACACCCTTATGATTAGGACAATGCTCCCCAGCCCTCTGTCACTGCCCCTGAGTCTTAGGAAAAGTGTTGCAGGTGTCTCCAGCGCTTTATTTCAAATCCGCAGTACTTCGCTTTTCAGAAACCTTCAGTCAGGAGAGGCATTCTTTGTGAAAAGTTGAGAGCCGGCTGAACGAGGTAAAAGCCAGAGTGTTCTGGGAGCTGAAGGGTATGAGGCTTTGTTATTGGCCGCAATCCAGAGTGGGGTTAACTGGGCTAGGAACTGTCTCAAAAATATTTGCAAAAAAACAAACTGAACTGCTGATGCTGGAAATATGAAACAAAACAACGAAGACTTGTTTCAGAGATTCTGCTTTGTCTCCCCACAGATGCTGCCAGACTTGCTGAGTTTCTCCAGCAATTCCTGTTTTTGTTTGAGTAGCAAATACCTCGATGGTATCGATGGGAGGGAGAAACTCAGCTGAGAATTTCCAGCGACAACCCGACGCGCCCCTTTCCCCAGGCCCGGTTAATTTCTCCCCAAATATTCCGACTTTAGTTTTTCCAATTAAGGGCTCGCCTTCCCGCAGTCGCTGGTTACACGTTGGGCTGCGAGCAGAGTCCCCGCGGGGTGTCGCTGTCGAGCTAATCTGGACCCCGATCTCAAGTTGTATCTCGGTGGAGCAGAGCTGAAGTGTGGAGCTGTTCTTAAACAGCGATCCATAGAGTACTGGAGCTCTGCAGAATTTCCAAATCTGTGGGTGACCAGAAGTATCTGTCCAGCAGCTTGCTCCTTCATGTTCAAGTGCTTGGCTGAACCTTCTAGACGAGACCCGAGGATGAACACACCAGGGAGAAAGAGATGGAGTTGGGGAGATCAGAGAATGGTGACTGTTGGGTAGCAGGCGCAGAGAAGATGGGCCGAACAGCCCGATTCAGTACTGTAAAACTCAATGTACTTCACCTGTGAATAATCCAATGTTAAACGCTGAAAGAATTTGGATTTGCAGCTACTCATTGAATTGTTTCCCATGTCATTGAGTCCCCTATGGGGTGGGAGCAGGCCATTTGGCCCATTGACTACATACTGACCCTCCAAAGAACATCCCACCCAGACCCACACCCCCTATTTAATAACGCTGCATTTCCTATGGCCAATACACCTAACCTGCATTTCTTTGGAAACTGGAGCACCCAGAGGGGATGTACGCAGACACAGGGAGAATATGCAAACACCACACAGACAGTTGCCCATGGGTGGAAACGTACCCAAGTCCCTAATGCTGTGAGGCAATAGTCCTATCCACTGAGTTACTGTGTCTGTGGTCACTGATGCAGGGGGACAAGAAAATTTATCCTCAATATCTCCCTTTGACATAAGTGTTTGCTTCTGTCAATGATTTTTGGAGTGTGTTTATGGTAATTAATAAAATTCCTGAGGCTGTCAGCAGAAAGGTTTTCACTGTGATGGCCAAATGGTATTATTGTTGGGCTGTTAGTTCAGCAACGCAGGTGATGTTCGGGGGTTCAAATCCTGCCAATGCAGATGGTGGAATGTGAATTCAATATGAAAAAAACTAGAATTAAGAGTCTAATGATGGCCATGAATCCATTGTTGATTGACAGGAAAAAAAACCATCTGGTTTACTCATCCTCTTTAAGGAAGGAAACTGCCATCCTTATGCCTGGCTACATGTGAATCCAGACCCACAGTAATGTGCTCGAGTCTTAACTGCCTTCTGGACAATTAGGGTCGTGCAATAAATGCTGGCCTAGCCAGTGACACCCCTCATCCCAGAAATGAATCAAAAATGAACCCGCAGAGGAACTCATTGTCACGAGGGTGAAGAGTGTGGATGGGTTTAAGGGGCAGCTAGATAAACGCAAGAGAAGAAGGAAATCAAAAGATAGCTGGATAGAAAAGTCAATGAAGCATAAAAAGACCAGATGGGCCAAATGGCTGTTGCTTTCAATAAATGTAGTTCTGTGTTGATAGTTTCCGGTAGAGGAAATGCAAACAAAATAAAAATAAACACAGAGAATGCTGGAGAAACTCAACAGGTCTGGCAGCATCTGTGGAGAGAGAGAAACAGAGTTAGCGCTTTGAGTCTCATCAGAACTGAAGAAGAGTCCTACTACAAATGTTAACTCTGTTTCTCTTTCCACAGATGCTTCCAGACCTGCTGAGTTTCTCCAGCATTCTCTGTGTTTCTCTTTAATCTGAAAATCTGAAACAAACAGAGTTAACATTCGTCGTAAGACTTTTCTTCAATTCTGATGAGACTCAAAGCATTAATTCTGTTTTTTTCTCTCTCCACAGATGCTGCCAGACCTGCTGAGTCTCTCCAACCTTCGCTGTGTTTGTTTCAGATTTTCAGATTATCTGCAGTATGTTTCTTTCATACAAGCAAATTAAACAATGCTGAAAAAGGCATTTTGTTGAGGTTTTTTCATCTTGCACTCATTAGGGCAATTTGCAAGAAATACCATCTCGAGGGGTAAGCCAAAATGTCTGAGAGAAGAGAGAATTAATCATAGATTGGATGGCAATGCTACAAAGATGAGATTTTCCAAGCAGCAGAATTGGGAAAAGAATTAGTAAGAAGTGTCACCAACCGAGATAGGGTAGGCAGAAACTCTTCCCCAATAATGATAAGTTTAAAACTATAATACATAGGAGCAGAGGTAGGTTATACAGCCTGTTGAGTCTACACTACCACTCAATGAGATCATGTTAGCAGAAAGGCTTGACATTATGGATAGAAGTAAGTAGAACTAGTCACCATGAGGGATAAGATTGGAAGAATGATCAGTTTTGTTATAGAAATCAAAGCAATTATAGTGAGAACAGAGGCCATTTGGCCCATTACTATGTGCCAATGCTAGTTCTTCAGCTCATACAGTGCATATCCTCCCATTTTGCAGTCTTATCTCCATGTCTTCTAAAATCTTTCCTTTTCAAATATTGGTCTAATTCCCTGTCAGACATCTCTAATATTTCATTAGCTCCTCTATGGACGACAGTTCATTCCCTGCTTATAGCTCACACTCTCCATCTCTGTGTCACCACCCTGCCAACAAACAACCTTTCATCATTTACCTCCCTGCCAATGCTTTTTTGAAAATCCCTTTGAAGGCTTCTGTTAGAGTGCCCAATTAATCTTCTCAGTTCCAAAGAAAAACATTCTAGTTTATTAATCATCTTTCCCCACCTCTTCCTCTTCATCCCCAATATGTTCCTCTTGCATGGAGTGCCCAGAAATGGACACGAAAACAGGAAGATTCGATCCCAAGACTGGAAATTTTCCTGGAGCTGTTCGCACTCCACTCTTTCTCTGACTAATATCCAGCCAACCAGGGCCTCGTTCCCAATTCAACATCTCTTATTTGCTTTTATGTTCAGCGTTTTGTTTACAGAACCAAGCTGGGAATCTCCGTTGAGCTGCTTCTGTGTCAGTAACAGTAAGTTTGTCTGGGAATACACTGGGAATTCTGCACCTGGAGTTGTCTGGGAAAGTTGCTTTCTGGACTTGGGAGCAACTGTGAGGAGTTTCCTAGCCCTAGGAACTAAGGAGTAGGAGGAAGCCATTCTGACCATCTAACTGTGGCACTACCATCCCATTTGGTCATGGATACTTTGTCAACTAACTCTGTTAACCACTTTTTGTTCCACGAGCCCTAATATCCCCTTCCAACAAAATCCTGGGTCAACAAGGTGTAGAGCTGGATGAACACAACAGGCCAAGCAGCATCAGAGGAGCAGGAAGGCTGACTTTTTGGGCCTAGACCCTTCTGGGGATCTCTCCCTTCTGTCCTGGTCCAGTTTTATGTTTCTACCAACATCAAATAAAACTGATTGTCTGACCACTGTAACATTGCTGTGTGTAGTACCTTGCAGTGTGCAAATTGACTGTCACACTAGCAACGTTATAACAGTGACTGTACTTCAATTGCCCTTCATTGGCCATGGGGCACTTTGTGATGTCCTGAGGTTGGTGAAGGCGATATACAAATGAAATTGATTGTAAATTTGCTGTAAGACACTTTTCTTTCCTGCCTTTCTTTTTCTCTTTCTATTTTCATTTTTCCTTCTTTCCTGCTCTCTCTCGCTCTCTCACTGTAACCTCCATGCTCTGTTCCTTTATTTCTCATTCCTTCAATTTCTGTTTCTAATGTTTTCAATATTTTGTTCTTCTCTGTCAATCTCTCTGTCCCCTGGTGCTCCTAGCTTGTCGGAATTTGCTATTTGGTTTTTCTAAGTCCTTTTCTCATTGTGATACATAGAAAAATGTAGAAAAATAGAAAATAGGAATGAGAGTAGGCCATTTAGCCCTTCAAACCTGGTCTGCCATTCAATATGATCATGACTGATTATCCAAACAAATAGCGTGTTCCAGCTTTTCCCTGATATCCTCTGATACCTTTAGCTCCAAGTGCTGTATCCAAAACTCTTCCCTGCAATTGTACAATGTTTAGGCCTCAACCACAAAAACAGAAATTGCTGGAAAAACTCAACAGGTGTGGGAGCATCTGTGGAGAGAAATCAGAGTTAACATTTCGGGTTGAGTGACCCTTCCTCAGAACTCAGCATAATGTTGTTTCACTCCGTCTATACTTTACTCTTTCTGTCTTCCTTTTCCTCCATCTCATTGGATCATGGGAAGGTTAAAGCATGGGAGGCCATTTGGTCCATTGTGTCTGAGACAGCCCTCTTCAACAGCAGCTCAGCAAATCCCACTCCTCCACCTTTCCCCATGGCTCAGCATGTATTTTCTCTTCGAATCCCTTTTGAATGCCTCAATTGATCCTGCCTCCAGCACACTCTCAACTCCAGATACTCACTGACAAATTGCCTTCTCTTCTTTCTATTGCTCTGTCAACTTGGGTGTCATTATTCTCTTTGCCTTCCCCTTTCTCTGATCTTTAATTCCTTTGACAGCTCCACCTCAGTGGATTGTTTGCATTTGTTGTTGAGATCTGAGTTGGAAGGTCTTGGAATCACACCTCACTCCTAAACCAATCTCAGATTCTAGGCTGACACTTTGGTAGAGTACTGAGGGAGTGCTGCATTGCGAGAAGAACTATATTTCAAGTGAGAGGTGAAACTAAGACTTCATCTCTCAAGTGAATGTACGTACAAGATCCCATGGCAGCATTTCGAAGAAAAGCATTCTCCCTGGTGTCCTGAACAATATTTACCCCTCAATCAACATCACAATTTAGCTTGTCAACATCACAGTGTTGTCTGTGGGAGCATCCTGTGCATGAAATGGCATTTTCCCCTGCATTAGACACTAACAGTTGAGGACATTTAGCAATTTGCTTCTCCTTGGATGTTTATTTCATTCCCATTTTACACTCCGTTTTTTGTTTTTGTAAGTAATCTGTTTCTCTCATCCTCTTGTTCTTTCTGAATACCCTTCATTACTCTCTTAAAATGGCTTTCTTTCACTTACCTCCTCTCTCTCATTCACACAACCTGCTTCAGTCTCAATTTCTCTCATCCACTGTCTTCACTGTCAGCCTCCGTTTCTCTCTTATCTCTCAGTTAGTCATTCTCTCATTTGCTGATTCTGTTTCACAATCTCATCCTCCCGGACTTTCTTTCCCTCAATCTCTTTCTCAGCCTCTAACTTGCCTTTTCCGACTCTCAGTTTCTCATTCTCTTTTTCGCTCATACTCTCAGTCTCTCTCTCATAGTCTCAGTCTCTTTCGCGGACTCCCTCACCGTCTCACTCTCCCAGTCTCCCTCTGTTACAGTCTGTCAGTCTCAGACTCTCTTTCTCTCTCACTCACTCTCAGACTCTCCCTCTGACACAGTCTGTTAGTCTCAGTCTCCCACTCTCTTTCTCTCACTCTCTCTCTCCCAGTCTCGCTGTTCGTCCTCCGTCAACTACACACTCTTCCTCTCGGACGCCCTCACCATCTCGCTCTCACAGTCTCCCTCTGTCAGTATCTGTTCGCCTCAGACTAACACAGTCTCATCCTCTCAGACTCCCTCACTATCTCTCTCACACTCACTCTGTCTGACAGTCTTCCTCTCTCCCTGTGCCTCTTTCGACCTTGTCTGTCTCACAGACTAGTTTTCTCACACACACTCACTCTCTGACTTTTATTTCACACGCCCTCTCAGTTTTTTTGGGTACAGGTTTTTTTCTCTCTCTCTCTACCTGTTGTGTTTCCCAAGCGAGTACGCGAGTCTTTTAGCTCTCTCTCCCTGTCTCTCCTTCTGATGTCTCCCTCTCCATTCCCTCAGTGCTTACAGTAAACACAATAGCCAGCGACTGTGGCTCACGCCCAGCAACTCGCGAGTGTTAGAGTCGCTTCGCTGACTGACACACAAATAGTTTTTTTTTGGCCGCGAGCGACGTCAGCGAAGGGCGTAAGTTGAGCGAATGTGTGGGAGAAGAGAGTAATTGTTCTTTCATTGGCAACTTCCCCAAAGAAGTGAGGACAGCGAGAGAGGAGCGGGGCAGAGAGAGGAGCTGCTGCTGACCGGGACAGAGAAAACTGACAGAAGCCTTCGTCAATTTCACCCTCAGCATTGACCTCCCTTAGAGAGACAGGGAGACAGAGACAGAGAGATAGGGAGTGAGGGAGAGGGGGACAGAGCTATAGAGAGGGGGCAGAGCGACAGAGAGAGGGAGTGGGAGTGACAGAGAGAGGGGCTAGATAGACAGAGAGAGAGGGACACAGAGAGAGACAGACAGACAGAGAGAGAGGGCGAGAGACTGAGAGACAGAGAGTGAGGGAGAGAGAGACAGAGACGGGGGAGACAGAGGGACACAGCTAGAGAGAGGGGATAGAGAGACAGAGAGAGAGAGACAGACAGACACAGAGAGAGAAAGGGCGAGAGAGAGACAGGGACAGACAGAGAGACAGAAAGACGGACAGATAGACAGAGAGTGCGAGGCAGAAAAACGGAGACAGAGGGACCTTTGCGAGGAATCCTCCTGTCTCTACTCAACACCCCTCGAATCCCCCACCCCAGCCCCCCAACCTCTCTCGCCCCCCGCCAGTCCCCCAACCTCTCTCTCTTCCCGCCAGCCCCCCAACCTCTCTCTCTCCCCCCGCCCCATTCCTGTGATGGACTCCTCTCAGATTGAGAGGGGGGAGCCTCTCTCCGATTATTAATCCTTGGGGTATCAGAATCCCCTGGCAGGGAGGGGGAAGGGGCTATTAGTCGGGGGAAAGCGGCTTTTGGGGAGAGGGTAAAGGTATTGTTGGGAAGGTGGAAGGGGCTGCTGGGGAGGGGGAAGGGGCTGTTAGGGAGAGGAGGAAGGGTCTGTTGGAGAGAGGAGGAAGGGGTTGTAAGGGAGAAAGGGAAAGGGGCTGTTAGGGAGAGGAGAAAGGGGCTGTTGGGGAGAAGGGGAAACGGCTTTCAGGGGGAGGGGCAGGGTCTATAAGGGAGAGGGGGAAGGTGCTGTAGGGGAGTGGGGGAAGGTGCTGTAGGGGAGTGGGGGAAGGTGCTGTAGGGGTGGGGGTAACGGCTGTTAGGGAGAGAGAGGTAGAGGCTGTTGGGGAGAGGCTGGGTGCGGGTGAAAGACCTCCTTATCCCCGGAGAGTGAGATAATTTGGGATCCGCACAGAACCTTGGAGAACTGACTGGGTCAGAATATGAGCCCCTGGGGGATTCAGTTGAGGGGGATTTGAGGTGGGGAGGGTGGTGCTCTATCACCTTCATTCCTCACTTTCCAATCTCCCTCCCTCTCTGTATTTGGATCCGGGACTGCAGCTTCTCTCTCTCTCTCTGATCAGCTCCAACTCCCTGCTAATTACCCCCTCCCCCCCTCCACCCACCCGCACCCTCGCTCCCCTCCCTCCACCCACACACACTCTCCCCACCTCTCCCTCTGATGAGAAATTGCTGGCAGCTTCACTTTAAGATCCCACCAGTAAAACTCAACTCCGCTCGCCTAAGCTCCCACAGAAGCCAGCTCACCTCCAGCTGATCACTTCACGGCTAGCATCCCGCCCAGGGCCGAGTGGACGCCATCTGCTAGCCCGGGACAGGCTGGGTGACCGAGGGCCGAAGCATGGAGCCGCTGTCCCGGGTACAACTCGCTCTTTTCCTGTTCCTGTTGTGTCCTGCAAACATCATCAGCCTCTGGTGGTAAGCGACTGCGCTCAAATTATTCTTTGTTTTCCTCTTTGTCTTTCTCTCTATTTCTTTCTTTCTACTCCTTTTTTCTCCTCTCTCGCTTTCTCTGTTTCTTATATCTCTGTCTCTTTTCTCTCTTTGCTTTCACGTCTGACATAAGTCTCTCTGCCTTTGTGTCTTTATTTCTCCCTATCCTTTCCTCTTTTTGGGATCTCCCTTGCTCAAACGTTCCCCTGACATCTTAATGGACAGAGAGAGAGAGAAGCAAGACATGGTTATGTGTACAATAAAGGGCACAGTTTTTCAGAAAAGAGTGAATTTCATCTCTTTTGTGAACATGCAATCTTAAGTCTGCCCAAAACAGACTTCTGTACTCCTCAGATGTTTTCTTCAAAAATTAATTCAAGGGACATGGATGTTGCTGACTGATCCAGCATTTAATACCCGGTCCTAGTTGCCCCTTGAATTGTCCTTTTGAACTGCTGCAGTCCATTTGTGGACCCCCAATCCCGTTGGGGAGGGAATTCCAGGATTTTGACCCAGGGACACTTAAGAGTCAAAGAGACATGGCACAGGAACAGACCCTTCGGTCCAACTTGTCCATGCTGACCATATTAAATTAATCTAGTTCCATTTGTCAGCATTCAATCTACATGCCTGTAAACCTTTCTATTCATGTACCCATTGAGGTAATTTTTAAGTGTTGTAATTGTACCAGGCTCCACCACTTCTTCTGGCAGATTTTTCCCATTAAAGCACCACCCTCTGTGTGAAAATGTTGCCCCTCAGGCCCCTTTTATATCTTTCCCATTTCACCTTAAACCTATACCCTCTAGTTTTGGACTCCCCAACCCTTGGGAAAAGACCTTAGCTACTCGCCCTATCCATGCCCCTCATGATTCTATAAACCACTTCAAGGTCACCCTTCAGCCTCTGATGCTCCAGGGAAAATAGCCCCAGCCTATTCAGCCTCTTCCTATAGCTCAAACCCTCCAACCCCGGCAACATCCTTGTCAATCTTTTCTGAACCCTTTTAAGTTTCACAACATTTTTCCTATAGCCGTGAGACCAGAGTGAGACAGAGGTATATTTCTGTATGTGGTATTTGACATGGATAAATCCTCCCCTCTACCCAAACCCACAGTAAAACGGAGGTGGGGAGGGGAGAGAAACTGTTTGGCAGAAAATGTTTTCATCAGCACAAGTGTTCTTTAAATCTGTTGTTGGATTACTATTTCTATCTCCACGAATGCCTCAATTCCTTCATCTATTCCACTCTAACAAGAGTGAGTGAGAGAGGTGAGAGTGCTAGTTGAACATGTCCCAAAACAGAGAGACAGAGAGAGAGAAACCTGTAAGTTCACTGTGTTCAATTTTCAGAATGCCTTCAATCAACCTTCCCAGTGCCAGTGAAGTATTATTTCACAGTGTGTGTTACAGTGAAACATTTCCCCATTCATTCCGTTTGCTCAACAGAGAATGTGGGATAGACTCCAAGAGGTGAGTGTGCAGCCTCCATTGGCGACCTGCCACCTTTTGCCAAGTGTGAAACTGGACTGAGCGCAGAGTCGTGACATCCTGACCCCTGAATCTTAGTTACTGAGAGAAATGAATAGAAACTCACAATGACCAACAGTTCGACATGAAGAAATTTTCCATGACAGACTGAGGGCTGTGTGGATTGTGTTGTAAGTGAGGAATAAGACTCAGTTTCCCAGAAAATGGATGGATAAGGAAGGGACTGAAAACAACCAATGCCGGAGATCACAGGGGGTCAGACAGCATCCATGGAGAGAGAGCATACTAATGAAGAGTCATCTAGACTCGAAACGTTAGCTTGCTATCTCTGCACGGATGCTATTTGTCCCGCTGTGATCTCCAGCATTGGTTGTTTTCAGTACAGATTCCAGCATCTGTAGTAATTTGCTCCTACATTTTGGATAAGGAAGGTGATTGGGTCAACGCCAGGCCATTTGCATTCTTAAACATCTAGGAATAGTAAGGAGGCCATTCAGCCTAAATTAGATCCCAGCTGATCTCTCCCTCAACTCTGTTCACTTGGCTTTGCTCCGTATCCCTTGTGCTATCAGCCAACGAGAACTACTCATTCTCGACCTCAGTAGGTCCCCAATCTGTTTAACCTTCGAACGGAGAGAGTTTGAAATTTCTGCTGATAATTGTGCAGGGAATTGCTTTCTGATTTCACAATTAGATTTGCCTGATTTTAAGTTCGCTCTGAGATAATCTTCTTCACTGTCCACTACACCACCAATTTTGGTGTCATCTGCAAACATACTAACCTTGTCTCCAATATTCGCATCCAAATCATTTGTATAAATGTCCTCTGCTGAAGGCACTGACCCTCAGGTGGTGTTAGTTTATTACATCAGTAAACCCTTTCAAAAAGTTAACAAGTGCTGAGGGAGTGCTGCACAGTTGGAAATGCCATCTTTCAGATGAGACATTAAAGCTGTCTGCCAGTAAAAGTTGCCATAGCCAATATATTGAAGAGCAATAGACTTATTCTCAGTATCCTGATCAATATTTATCCCTCAATCAACAAAGCTAACATCAGATCATCAGATCATCGTCACATTTTTGTTTGTGGGGGTTCACTGTGTGTAAATTTGTGTTTCCTAGGACTGACAACACTTTAAAAGTACTTCACTTGGACATCCTGAGGTTGCCGTAGGTGCTATATAAATGCTTTTCTTCCTCTTCGCCCTTCAAACAGCTGGTCATTCTTGAGTAATGTAGTTGAGTGTTAGCAAAGTGATAGGTGGTGGTCAGTACCATTGCTGAGGCGTCTTCCCTCGTCCGTCAACACCCAGAGTTACAGGCATTCCCAGCAAGGGTCATCAAAAAAGGTGAAGCACTTTTTAAAGTGTAGTCTTCGGGATGAGTTCAAAGCTCTAACGGGCTACAGAATAAGTTACCAGGGCGGGGCATCACATCAATTAAATCATGCAAATTGGTTTAAAGGTTGACCGGACGTGGTTATGGGGAGAGAAGGGGTTGAGAGATACAGTAAAAAAAAAATTGGTTTTGAATTTTGAAATTGCCTGCATCTCAAATTCCCTGGAAAGTACTAAGGAATAGTTTTTATTTTCTGTCAACTCTGCTGAGCACAGATGCCCTGTTTAGAGACTGTAAGTGAATTGTATCTTTGATGTTAAACTGTTAAAGGTAACTGAAGTAGGATGGTAGGATGTTCATGTGGACCAGCACTGGACCGGGTGGGCTGAATGGTCTGTTCCTCTGTTGTGAATTCCTTGTGATTCAATATAGTTCAAGGTCCTATGTCTTTGTTGTTTTTAAGATCTACCTACAGCACATGACTGTAGTGATTTAAGGGGGCAACTCATCTTCTCATGGGCAACTAGGGATGGCAATAAATACTGGCAGATAACAGCAACCACATTCCCATGAATGAATTAAAAAAAAGCTTTGCATTGATTACATTTTTATGAAGCAATGTGAACCGTGGCACATTTGACTTCATTTTGGACATAAAATTTGTTAAAAGTCTTTGAGGAGCTGTAGCGCAGTGTGTTGAGCCCTGGACGGAGAAACAGCAGGTGCTGGTTTCCTGGCAGAGTTCAATCAGATTCTTATTCATGTGACATGTGTTAAATGAAGACGTGAGGAGAGAACAGAGCCTTTCAGGGACTGTACAAACTGCTGGACATTCCTGCCTGTTGAGCATCGAAACATTTGCCCATTGCCTCACATCACCATCTGGTGATGACACGATAAGTTTCGTAAAAGGTTACGAACGGAGTAGTTTATTTGGAAAAGTTAGCAGATGTGTCTGCGCTTTGTAAATGTAACAGTTTGTTTCAAACACTCACAAATCACAACTGAACCACCTGAAAGTAAAGAAAGTCAGTCATCTCCTGCTGTTTCTTTCTGACTCTGAATTTTGACAAGCAAAGCATCAGTCTGGTGAAACTTCCACGGAGTTGTTAATTAGCAGCGAGTTGGGTTTAGGGAGTGAGTGAACAGCAACAACTACTTTCTTTCATACAAGCAATTCTTTTAATATAGCAAGAAATCTCAAAAAAGACACTTCATAAAGGTTTATCAAATGAATTCTGACACTGACCCACGAAAGCCACATTTGACTAGATATCAAATGCCCTGTCAAAGAGTCAGGTTTTCAGACGAAGGCATAGAGGTTCTGGTTAGGGTATTACAGGGTGAATTACAGGGTTCATTGGCTCAGGCACCTGAAAGCATGGCTACCAATGATGGAAAGCTTGAAGATGCAGAAAGTTATCTGGCGCTTGATTGGCACTACATCCATCAACATTCACTCCTTCCACCTCCGACACTCAGTAGCAGCAGTGTATACTGTTTGCAAGACACATTACAGAAATACCACTCTGCAGAAAACACCTTCCCAAATCCACGACCGCTTCCATTAGAAAGATAAGAACAAAGAACAATGAACAAGGAAAATTACAGCACAGGAACAGGCCCTTCGGCCCTCCAAGCCTGCGCTGATCCAGATCCTCTGTCTAAACCTGTCGCCTATTTTCCAAGGACCTGTATCCCTCTGCTCCCTGCCCATTCACGTATCTGTCTAAATACATCTTAAATGACGCTATAGTGCCCGCCTCTACCACCTCTGCTGGCAACGCAATCCAGGCACCCACCACCCTCTGCGTAAAGAACTTTCCATGCATATCTCCCTTAAACATTTCCCCTCTCACCTTGTAATCGTGACCCCTAGTAACTGAGTCCCCCACTCTGGGAAAAAGCTTCTTGCTATCCACCCTGTCTTTACCTCTCATGATTTTGTAGACCTCAATCAGGTTCCCCCTCAACCTCTGTCTTTCTAATGTAAATAATCCTATTCTACTCAACCTCTCTTCATAGCTAGCGCCCTCCATACCAGGCAACATCCTTCTGAGCCTCCTCTGCACCCTCTCCAAAGCATCCACATCCTTTCGGTAATGTGGTGACCAGAACTGTACGCAGTATTCCAAATGTGGTTGAACCAAAGTCCTATACAACTGTAACATGACCTGCCAACTTTTGTATTCAATACCCCGTCCGACAAATGAAAGCCTCTGTATGCCTTCTTGACCACTCTATCGACCTGTGTTGCCACCTTCAGGGTACAATGGACTTGAACACCCAGATCTCTCTGTGCATCAATTTTCCCCAGGGCTTTTCCATTTACTATACAGTTTGCTCTTGAATTGGACCTTCCAAAATGCATCACCTTGCATTTGCCTGGATTGAACTCCATCTGCCATTTCTCTGCCCAACTCTCCAATCTATATCCAATAAGGGCAGCAGATACGTGGGAACACCTGCAAACTCCCTTCCAATCCACTTGATTGTTACTTGTACTCTACAATGAATAATACAATAAAATATAGTGAAAAGCTTCAACTTGGAAATATATTGCTGTGCCTTCACCATTGCTAGGTCAAAATCCTGGGATTCGCTCCCTGATGGCGTTAGGGTCTACCTACAGCACATTGAAAGCAGTGGTACAAGAAGGCAACTCACCACCACCTTCTCAAGGACACTCAGGGACGGGCAATAGATGCTGGCCTTGCCAGCGATACCCGCTTCCCATAAGTGAATTAAGAAAAACATTTTGAAGGAGGGGTGAGATGTAACAGAGCCAATAAGTCTAATGCTATAGTGTGGGGCCAAGATAGCTGAAGTTTTGCAATGAGTCTGAATGTGTGACTTCAAGTCCCACTCCAATACAAAACCAGTATGAGTCCTGATTCACAGCATCCACAGTTCTTTCGGTTTTTATCCAGTTTAAAACCAGGCTGATACTCCCAAGAAGTACTAAGGAAGATCTGTACTGACAGCAGTGCTGTTTTTTGAACAAGATATTAAACCCTGTATCACTTTTTAAAGGAAAAAAAAAGCTGGAAAATTCTCTCTGGTGTCCTGACCAACATTCGTTTCCTAATCAACAGCGCAAAAGCAGATTTTCTGGTTGTTGGTAACTGCTGTTTGTGGGAACTTGCTGTTTGTAAATAGGCTGTCATGTTTCGTACATTATAACCATATTGCTTCTAAACATTGCCTGCCAAGTAATTTAGGGAGCTGAGATCATGAAATGCCTTGTAACCATAATCCTCCTCTGAGTGACTGATGGTAAAATAAAGGGAATGTTCAGTGCAAGGCATTTGGAATAATGCAGGAGCTGGGATGAATTAAATTTGCGAGGGAGGGTGCAAGGACATGTGGATATAAGGAAAGATATCGTTTCATTGGAGGCAGTTCAGAGAAGGTTCACTCAGACGATTCCTAGTACTGCCTTTTGAGTTGAGGCTAAACATGTTGGACCTCTACTCACTGGAGTTTAGAAGAATGAGAGGTGATCTCATTGAAGCATATAGGATTCTTAAGGGGCTTGGCAGGGTAAATACTGAGAGGATGTTTCCCCTCATGGGAGAGTGTAGGACAAGAGGGCATAGTCTCAGGACAAAGGGTTAATTTAAGACTGAGATGGGGAGGAATTTATTCTCTCAGAGGGTTGTGAGTCATAGAGTCACAGAGTTATACAGCACAGAAACAGACCCTTCGGTCCAACCAGTTCACATCAACCATAATCCCAAACTAACCTTGTCCCACCTGCCTGCTGCTGGCCCCTATACCTCCAAACCTTTTCTATCCATGTATACATCCAACTGTCTTTTAAACGTTGTAATTGTACCCGTATCCACCACTTCTTCAGGAAGTTCATTCCACACACAAGCCACCCTCTGTGTAAAAAAAAAAAGCCTCTTACGTCTTTTAAATCCCTCTCCTCTCACTTTAAGAAGGTGCCCCCTAGTTTTGAAACTCCCCATCTTAGGGAAAAGACAAATACCATCAACTTGATCTATACATCTCATTATTTTATAAACTTCTATCAGGTCACCCCTCAACCTCCCATGCTCCAGTCTTTGGAAATCCTTGCCACATAGAGAGCTGTGGGGCAGAATCCTGTATAAGGCTGATCCTTGACCAGTCAGTGAATCAATTATGGGAAAAGGGCAGAAAAGTGGATGTGAGGAATGTCATCTCAAGCATGATCATATTGAGTGGCAGAACACGCTTGAGGGGCTGAATGGCCTTGTCCTGTTCATATTTTTATGGTCTTATGGATAGATTTATAGCTGAGAGGAATGGTTTTGAATTCGATGCATCAAGAAACAGACAAGGTTGACTCCTGCAGTGGGACGTAATGCAGATTGGGATGAATGTGGCAGCACTGGGGCTGAACTGGAGTTGATGAGGTCAGGGACAACAACTTGGAAGGTCAAGTCTGGAGGTGATGAATGGATAAAAGTGGCTGTCAATGGCAGTGAGGATGGGGCCCCGGAGCAAATGTACAATGTGCCAGAGGTTGAAGAAGTAGGGTTTAATGAAAGAGGAGTTGGAGGGTGGGGTTAGATTCTCAGCTCAATGTTGATTGAACATGACCTGGTGAGTGCGGGCAGAATCTGATTGAGCATTGAAGTACTGGGACAGATTCAGGGATACGGTATGAGATTTTGGCAGGATAAATGCCTGTGGTTTGAAAGATTGTAATTCAATCTTAATAGGCTCTACATGTATTTGTAAGCTCTTCATATTGTGATCTTGTATGGCTTGCTTAGATCTATTCCATTCAGCTGTGATTCCTTTCATCAGCATTATATATAAAACGTTGATGTCCTTCATTGTAGAAGGGTAGGGGATAGTCAGAGAGATATGGAAAAGGAAAAAAAAAGTCACAGCTTACATGATTGATAATTTACATTCCTCAGCACGTGGCCAGGCACTGTCTTGTATCCTAAAGGTAGTAAAACAATGAAAAATAGCTTTTATTCAAAGGCTTTAGTGACACCCTGTGAGATTAAACATTCCTACATTCCCACTGCATCCTGAACTTTATTCAAGTGTGAGTTAGATAGATTTCTCATTGGCAAGGGAGTCAAAGATTAAGAGGAGGGAGGGGATACAGATAAGAAAGAAGAGTTGAGACTACAACCAGATTAGCCAAGATCTTATTAAATGTTGGAGCAGGCTTGAAGATCCAAGAGGCTGACTGGTACTCCCAAGTTCTATGTATGTGAATATACCCATTCTTGTGAAAATGGAAGTTTAAGGCGGGAGGCACAAAGAGCAAAGAACAAAGATATCTACAGGACAGGGACAGGCCCTTTGGCCCATCGAGACAGCGCTGACACGCAATGCCTTTCTAAAAACCTTTTGCCTTTGTGCAGTCCATCTTCATCCATTCCCTGTCTGTTCATGTATCTGTCAAGGTGCCTCTTAAATGTTGCTATTGTATCCATCTCTGCCACCTTCTCTGACAGCGAATTCCAGGAACTTACCCCTCTCTGTATGAAAAAAACTTGCTTCTCACATCTCCTTTAAACTTCCCCCCTTTCACCTTAAACCCACATCGCCTCATGATTGACATTTCTACCTTGGGAAGACTCCTACTATCCATTTTATCCATGCCTCTCAATTTTGTAAACTATCAGGTCACTCCTCATCTTTCAACATTCAAGTGAAAACAAACCAAGTTTGTCCTATTTCCCCTTGTAGTTAATACCCTCTAAACCAGTCAACATCCTGGTAAAACTTTTCTGTACCCTCTCCAAAGTCTTCACATCCTACTGGTAATGGAGTGACAGGAACTGTACACGACGTTACAAACCAAGCTAAAGTTCTGTACAACTGCAACATGACTTGCTAACTTTTACACTCCATGCATTGACCAAGCATGCCATATGCCTTCCTGACCACCTTACCCATTGATGTTGCCACTTTCAGGGACTGTGGACCTGTGTGCCTAGATCCCTCTGCATGTTAAGGTTCCTTAGGGTTCTGCCATTTATTGCATCCTTCCCCCCTGTGTTAGACCTTCCAAAATGCATCACCTCACATCTGCCCGGGTTAAATTCCATCAGCCATTTGTCCACCCAAGTCTCCAGCCTACCTATATCCTGCTGTACCTTCTGCCAATCCTCCATGACGATCTGCAGGCCTCATAAACTTACTAATCAGGCCACTTAAATTCTCCTCCAGATTGTTTATATATATTGCAAACACCAGGCCCCAGCACTGATCCCTGTGGAATACCACTGGTGACAGATCTCCAGTCAGAGAAACACTCTTCCACCACTACTCCCTGTTTTCTATGACTAATCCAGTTCTGTTTCCATTTTACCAGATTACCGTGGATCCCATGTAACTTCACCTTTTGTATCAGCCTCCCATGAGGGACCTTGTCAAACACCTTGCTAAAGTCCATGGAGACATTTACTGCTCTGCCCTCATCAATCTTCTTCGTCACTTCCTTAAAAAAGCTCAAGCAAATTTGTGAGACATGATATGCTGCACACAAAACTATGTTGCCTATTGCTAATAAGTCTATATTTTTCCAAATGTGAGTAAATTCTGTCACAAAGAATCTTCTCCAATATTTTCCCTACTACTAACATACAGCTCACTGGCCTGTAATTTCCTGGATTAGCCCTGTTGTCCTTCTTAAACGAAGGAACAACGTTAGATATTCTCCAATCCTCTGGGACTTCTCCTGTGACTAAGGGCAATACAAAGGTTCCATACAAAACCCCAGCAATTTCCTCACCTACTTCCCCCAGCATTCTGGGGTCGATTCCAGTTCTGAGGACCCGAAACGTTAACTCTGTTTGCTCCTTCACAGATGCTGCCAGACCTGCTGAGCTTTTCCAGCAACTTTGTTTTTGTTCTTGATTCCATCGGGTCCTGGGACTTGCTAACGTTAATGCTTTTCAAATCACCCAATAATAACCTCCTTTTTTATACTGGTGCCCTATAATATCAACACAATCCTCTCAAGACTCACCATCCACCATGTCCTTCTCCTTTGTGAACACCGATGGAAAATATTTGTTAAGGATGTCACTCACTTCCTCTGGCTCCATGCATAAATTCCCTCCTTTATCCTTGAGCGAACCTAACCTTTTCCTAGCTACCCTCTTGTTCATCAGATATGTATAATATGTCTTGGGATTTTCCTTATTAATGTTTACCAAAGACTTTACATGCCCCCATTTAGCCCTCCTAATTCTTTGTTTGAGTCTTTCCCGCTATCTTAGTATTCTTCAAGAGCTCTGTCTGTCTTCAGATTCCTAAGCCTTACATATGTCTCCCTTTTCTTTTTGACTAAGCTTTCAATTTCTCTTGTCAACCAAGGTTCCTGAATCTTTCCATCCTTATCCTTCATTTTCACAGGAACATGCTGGTCCTGAACTCTAATGAACTGACCTTTGAAAGATTCCCAAGTGCCAGATGTGGATTTACTTTAAAACTGCCCCCCAATCTACATTCCCCAGTTTCTGCCTAATATTGTGGGATTTAACTTCACTTCAGTTTAGTTCTTTCATCGAAGGACTACTCTTATCCTTATCCATAACTAACTTAAGACTTACGGAATTATGGTCACTGTTCCCGAAATAGTCCTCCACTGAAACTTGGATCATCTGGCCAGGCTTCATTGGAAGCCTCACTGATGATGTTACCTAACAAGATGACGAAACGTCTGAACGGAAACAAGCCAGCTTGGCGAGCAAGTCAACAACCTCACCCACAACCCGAGCTACAGATCTTTGCTAAAGCTTTAAATCATTCCCCACTACCAGGCCTAGTATGGCCCCTTCCCTAGTTGGACTATTCACATTTTGTTTCAAAAAATAATCCTGGATGTACCTAGCAAACTGCCCCCAACCAGTGCTAAGTGAGTTCCAGACAATATAGGGGAAGTTAAAATCACCCACACAGCAACCCTGTTGTTTTCACATTTTTCCATAATCTGCCCACATACGTGTACCTCCATCAGCTGCTGGTTGTTGGGAGGCCTGCAGTACAATCCCATCAAAGTGGTTGGACCCTTCCTATTCCAGAGCTCTACCCATATGGCCTTGCTGGATGAACACTACACAGTCTCCTCCCTCAGTACAGTCATGATATTCTCTGCTGTCAGTAACGCATCTCCCCCACCTCTGTTACATCCCGCTCTATCTTACCTGAAATGTCTAATTCCTGGAATGTTAATCTGCCAATCTTGGACTTCTCTCAACCAAATCTCTGTAATCGCTGCAACATCATTGTTGTAAGTATTCATCCAAGCTCTAAGTTCATCTGCCTTACCTGTCATACTCCTCACATTAAAGCAAATACACTTCAGACCGCCAGTCTTGCTGTGTTCAGTAACTTCTCTCTGTCTGTTCTTCCACTTAGCCTTACTGGCCTTAGTCTCTAACTCCTCCTCTGTCATTTTACTTGCTGACTTCCAGCCTCAGGTGACTGCTGCGTGGAGTTTGCTCGTTCTTTCTGTGGGTGCGTGGTTTTTCTCTGGGTGCTCCAGTTTCCTCCCACAGTCCAAAGATGTGCAGGTTAGTTGGCTTAGCAATGAGAAATGCATGCTTACAGGATTAGGGTAGGAGGATGGGTCTGGGTGGGATGCTGTTCAGAGGGCTGGCATAGACTTGATGGGCTGAGCGGCCTGCTTCCACGTTGCAGGGGATTCTATGAGTCTATGACTTACTGTTCTTATTTCCACAGACTCTGACACACTAGTAGAAATCCTCCCGAGTTACATTGGTAAACCTTCCTGCCAAGACATTGGTGCCCCTTCAGATTAGGTGTGACCTGTCCTTCTGGTACAGGACCCACCTGCCGCGGAAGTGATCCCAATGATCCACATACCTGAAGCCCTCCCTCTTACACCAGATATTTTAGCCATGTATTTAACTGTACCATCTTCCTATTTTTAACCTCACCGGCACATGGCACAGAAAGTAATTCTGAGATTATAACCATAAGACCATAAGACATAGGAGTGGAAGTAAGGCCATTTGGCCCATCGAGTCCACTCCACCATTTAATCATGGCTGATGGGCATTTCAACTCCACTTACCCGCACACTCCCCATAGCCCTTGATTCCTTGTGAGATCAAGAATTTATCAATCTCTGCCTTGAAGACATTTAATGTCCCGGCCTCCACTGCGCTCCGTGGCAATGAATTCCACAGGCCCACCACTCTCTGGCTGAAGAAATGTCTCCTCATTTCTGTTCTAAATTGACCCCCTCTAATTCTAAGGCTGTGCCCGCGGGTCCTAGTCTCCCCACCTAATGGAAACAACTTCCCAGCGTCCACCCTTTCTAAGCCATGCATTATCTTGTAAGTTTCTATTAGATCTCCCCTCAACCTTCTAAACTCTAATGAATACAATCCCAGGATCCTCAGCCGTTCATCATATGTTAGGCCTACCATTCCAGGGATCATCTGTGTGAATCTCCGCTGGACACGCTCCAGTGCCAGTATGTCCTTCCTGAGGTGTGGGGCCCAAAATTGGACACAGTATTCTAAATGGGGCCTAACTAGAGCTTTATAAAGTCTCAGAAGCACATTGTTGCTTTTATATTGAGATAAATAACCCTAGAGGTCCTCCTTTTCAACTTCCTACCTAACTCCCTGAGCTCCCTTTGCAGGACCTCATCTCTCTTCCTGCCAATGTCATTAGTACCAACATGGACCACAACCTCTGGTTGCTCACCCTCCCCTTTCAGAAAGTTCTGTGTCCACTCAGAGAGATCGATGTTCCTGGCACCAGGGAGGCAACACACCCTCCTGATGTAAATGTGGCCACAGAAAAGCCTATATGTGCCCCTGACTTCGAAGTCCCCTATCGTGACTGCTCACCTACACTTCGACCATCCTGATGTATAACAGGACCACTCGTGGTGCCCCTGATCTAGCTGTTACTGCTGTTTTCCCTGGTGAGGCCATTCTCTCCATCAGTATCCAAAATGGTGTACCTGTTTAAGTGGGGTCTCTTGCACTGCCTGCAGATGCTTACTCGTCTTCCTAGTGGTCACCCAACTCTTCCCTGTCTGTGTAGCTCTTACTTGTGGTGTGACCAGCTCGCTAAACATTCTATCCATGACATGTTCAGCCTCATGGATGCTCCACTGTGAGTCAATTTGCAGCTCCAGGCACTCCCATGTGGCAAATCAGAAGCTGCAGCTGAACACACTTCCTGCATTCAGGTCACCACAGACACTGACAGTATCCCTCATGTCCCGCACATTGCAGGAGGGAGGAGCGTTCCATGGGGGCCAGGTTGTCCTGCCATTTCAAATCTCATCCACTGAATCAACCTTATCAATTACAGAGAACAACCCAGCCTTGGATGTTCCTTCAGCTTCTTATTTCCTGCTGTCAGCTGCCTTTTCTTTCACTGTTGCTCCTTTAAGAATGCCACCAAATTCATCCTGATAGCTCCAGCCCCACAGTTTCTGCCCTTACCTCCCAATGGCATTGACTCACCTTGGGCTCCACTCCCCTGGGGCCTTGGCTAGGATCTGGTGACAAGTCCTAAACTGTCTTTTCCTGTTAGGGCTGAGAGCTGAGCTTGTGTGTGGTAGTGGGGATGGTAGCAATGAGGAGGAACCCTGCTTGGTGTTGCCTTCCCTAGATGAAAGGGACCTACTGTCCTCACCTATACTTGCTCTACTGAAAACCAACCATCAGTAACAATCAGGGATAGGGGTAGCAACCTCTGTATAGCTCAGTGCTCCACTGGCCAGTGTATCCATCCATGAATCACAATAAATCCTCACCCAGAATATAATAATATAAGAAATAGCAGCTGAAGGAGGCCATTTGGCCCATCAAAATGGCCTTGTTATTCAATAAGGTCATGCCTACTCATCCATCTTAAATCTACACTCCTGCACTATCCCCATAATCCCTTAATTCACAGACAATCCAAAAATCTATTGACCTTTGCAATGAAAGTATTCATTACTTCAGCATCCGTACGTCCTGAGATAGAAAGTCGCAAAGATTCGCAATTCCCTGATTGAAGAAATCCAAAGTCATAGAGTCATACAGCATGGAAACAGACCCTTTGCTCCAACCTGTCCATGATCACCAGGTTTCCCAAACTAATCTAGTCCCATTTGCCTGCAATGGCCCATATCCCTCTAAACCTTTCCCATTCATGCACCTGTCCAAATGTCTTTTAACTGTACCTGCATCTACCACTTCCTCTGGCAGCTCATTCCATAGGAGCACCACTCTCGAAGCCCTTCAGGCCCCTTTTCAATCTTTCCCCTCTCACCTTATACCTATATGCTCTAGTTTTGGACTCCCGTACCCTGGGGAAAATGACCTTGGGTATTCATCCAATCCATGCCCCTCATGATTTTATAAACCTCTATAAGGTCACCTCTCAGCCGTTGATGCTCCAGGGAACATAGTCCCAGCCTATTCAGTCTCTCCCTATAGCTCAAACTCTCCAGCCCTGGCAACATCCTTGTAAATCTTTTCTGAACCCTTTCAAGTTTAACAATATTTTTCCTATAACAGGGAGACTAGAATTTAATGCAGTATTCCAAGAGTGGGCTAACAACTCTATTAGATTAGAACCTTGACCTCACTCCCAAATATCCAAAGACCTTGGCTAATCACCCTATCCATGTTCCTCATGGTTTTATAAACCTCTATGAAGTCACCCCTCAACCTCCTCTCCTCATTCAGTCCTGAGTGGCTGTTTCCTTATTCTGTGAGAGTAATTCAGGGAAACCAGCCACGTAGCACCTACTCTGTCAACTCTCATAAGAGTGAGACGTGTTTCAATGAGAACAGCCCTCTGCATTTCCAACTGGGCTGCATGGTGGCTCAGTGGTTAGCACTGCTGCCTCACAGCACCGGGACCCAGGTTGAATTCCATCCTTGGGCAACTCTTTGTGTGGAGCTTGCATGTTCTCCCCGTATCTGCGTGTGTTTCCTCCGGGTGCTCCGGTTTCCTCCCACAGTCTGAAGATGTGCAGGTTAGGTGGATTGGCCATGCAATATGCAGTTACAAGGTTGGGTGTGGGTCTGGGTGGGATGTTCTTTGGAGGGTCAGTATGGACTCGATGTGCCAAATAGCCTTCTTCCACGCTGTAGGGATTCTATGATTCTAAATTCAAGGGAACCAAAGCCACATCTACTCAATCTCTCTGCATAGGATGAACGGCTCATTTCAGTGTAGTTAATATCTCTTGTGATGCTGCATATGAATTAGGAGCAGGAGTAGGCCATTCAGACCCTTGAGGTTGCTTCACCACTAAATACGTTCACGGTGGATCCGATTCTGACCTCAACTCTGTATTCGTGTTTACCACAGATAATCTTTTAGTCCTTGTTCAACAAGATTCTACAGCTGCTTTAATAAACAGTCTAGAATGCTGCTTCCACCATCTTTTCATAGAATCATAAAATCCCTACATTGTGGGAGCAGGCCATTTGGCCCACTAAGTCTGCACCAACTCTCCGAAGAGTGACTGACCCCCTTCTGCCTTAGAAGGCCTATGTTCTCACACTTGGAGGGGGAGGGATGTAGTGATTGTAACGAGGGCAGCCAGGTGGACCTTATAGAATTTAAGTTCCCCGATTGGGGCTATTAATGTGGTCAGACAAATGAGTAATATGTTTCTCTAGCTAAATATTGTCCATGGTTAACCCACCTAGTCTGCAAAACCCTGGATGTTATAAGCAATTTAGCATGGCCAATCCACTAACTTCTTTTCAGGAGGAGAGTTCCAAAAACTCATGACCTTTTATGATCCATCTCATCTTTGTTTTAAGTGACTGTAGTCACTCTAAACTCCACCTTCCAAACTTGCAACCACTTCTACTTAAATAGGCCAAGGGTAGCAGAAACATGGGAACACCATCATCCGCAAGATCCCCTCTAAACCACTCACCATCCTGACAGAGAAATATATCGCTGTTCCCTCACTGTCGCTGGGTCAAATCCTGGAGTTCCTTCCTTTACAGCATTGTGAGTCTACCTGTCCACAAAAACTGCGGCCAAAGTTGTTCAAGAAGGCAGCTCGCCATCACCTTTAGCAAGGACAGTTAAGGATGGAGATGGGAAATAAACGTTGGCCCAGCCAGCAATGCGTACATCCCGCATAAAAAGAAAGAAAGATTTGACAATAATACTTCATAGTGTTGTGACATGAACAGAGTCATCGTCACAAATCTAGCACCAGGCACAACATTTTTGTGTTATTTTAATGTTAGCGTTAATTTAGTGCTATTTTAATGTGAATGACAAGATATGGTGTTCCCTTCGGTATTAAATGACTCACATGGACAAAGACTTTGCAGGTCCTCAGAACATCCCAAAGCATTTCACAGACAATAAATTACTTCTGAAACTCGGTTGTTGTTGTTATGTGGGCAATTTTCACACGATGAGACCTGCCAAAATACTTATGTTCAGTGCAGCATTAATATGTGTTTTAACTTTGGTAATCCCCTATTCACATTTTTTGCACAATTGTAACCAATTTATGCCTGGACTGTCCAGACCACAATGGAACAGTTTGCAAGTGATTTGATTTGATTTATTGTAGTCACATGTACCTAAGTACAGTGAAGAGTTTTGTTTTGTGAGCAGTACATGCAGATCATAGCAAACAAGGACATACAGATCATAGGGTGCTTAGACGGAATGAGGCATACGAGGTTATGTCTGAACAGGAGGTGCACAAAGCATGATCAACTTTACTTGGAATTAGTGAGGACCATTCAGCAGTCTAATAACGGCAGGGAAGAAGCTGTTCTTGAACCTGTTGGTGCATGTGTTCAAGCTTCTGTATCGTCTGCCTGATGGGAGAGGTTGGAAGAGTGCATTAATGGGCTGGGAGGGGTCTTTGATGATGTTGGCAGTCTTTCCGAGACAACGAGAAATGTAAATGGACTCCATGGATGGAAGGTTGGCTTCCGTGATGTTCTGGGCTGTACACACCACCTTCTGTAGTTCCTAACGGTCCTGGGCAGAGCAGTTGCCATACTAGGCTGTTATGCACCCAGACAGTGTGCTGTAAAAGTTGGTAGGGGTCCTTATGGACATGCTGAATTTCCTAAGCTGCCTGAGGAAGAAGAGGTTTCAGGTTGGTCCCGGCCTGAAATGTCAACTTTCCTGCTCTTGTGATGCTGCCTGACCTGTTGGTTTCGTCCAGCTCTACACTGAGTTATCTCTGACTCCAACATCTGCAGTTCTTCTTATCTCTGAGGAAGATGAGGTGTTGTGGTGCCTTCTTTACCGTTGCATCTATGTGGGAGGTCCAGGACTCTCCCGTGTTTTCAACACCATTTTTGTACGTCAGGAGCTTTGCCAATAACATGTGGTGATCTGAATGGCAGCTTGCAGTGCAGCTGGTAAAGAACTGTTTATTGTCTATTGGGCTGACTTTGTTCAGGGTTGGAGGCTGCAGGGTGGCTTGGGGGATGGATGAAAGTTATACCTACAGACCAAAGTACACCAACTCAGTACGGAAATGATGGATGAAGGAGCTCCCTGCTTCACCGTGTCTAGAGACCCAGATAATGTTCTGGGGACCTGGGTTCCAATCCCACCATGGCAAATGGTGGAACTTGAATTCAATAAAAGAAATTTGGAATTAAGAGGCTAATGGTGACCATGAATCCATTGTCGATTGTTGGAAAAACCCATCTGATTCTCTAATGTCCTTTAGGGAAGGAAACTGACATCCTTACCTGGTCTGATCTACATGTGACTCCAGACCCACAGCAATGTGGTTGACTCTTAACTGCCCTCTGGGCAATTAGAGATGGGCAATAAATGCTGGCCTCACCAGCGACACCCTCATCCTGTGAATGAATCAATAAAATAAAAACTGTCCTTTCCACCACAACTCTAAATTTCCTGTTAGTATAGAATTGAGTTCCAGTGGTCTTAACCTCTAATACTGCAAAATCCCATGCATGTTTAGGGCTGTTTCAGCTTGGAAATTGTTTGCATAGGCTCTGGAGTGGATAGAAACAGTCTGAAATATTTTTTTTTTCTCTGTGTCATTATTAATATTTTTGAAACTTTGAGCTGGTTATATTTGAGGATTTGGAGGACATGGTAAATGGCAGAAAGTGCAAATATTGAGGCACTAATGATTGGCTCAGAATTCAGGAATCAGTCAGAATATGTGGCCAATGATGAACGTTATTTCAATTGATTTCGATTTCAACTGAGGAAGAGTGATAGTGTTTCTGTGAGAGACACATATAAAATATGATCTGCGCTATACACGGGGTAGGAATTTATATAGGAGATAATCAGCAGCTCATTACAAGTTTGAGATCTAAACAGACAATCTTAATGCAATGCCTGAATGGTTCACAAATGTTAGCTGGAAGATTGAATTACAGCTTTTTGCCTAGTGTCAGCTAAATGATATTTTTGCATCACATATATACAGTGGGTGGATTAATTTCTGTGTTTGGCACAGTAATTGTACAGCAGAGTCAGAGCTCAGATACTAGTGAAAACGTAACAAAACTATGCAACTCAGGGGTTATACATTACATAACTGGCAGTAGAAAGTAGGAACAGGAGTAGGCCATTCAGCCCTTCGAGCCTGCTCTGCCATTCAATATGATCGTGGCTGATCATCCAGCTCAGTCCCTTGTTTCTGCTTTCTTCCCATCCCTTAGTCCTAAGAATTGTTTCTACCTCCTTCTTGAAAAATATAGATGTATGGCAGAAGATGTATGATAATGGAATAGTGTAGGTCAGACGGGCTTCAGATTGGTTTCGCAGGTCGGCGCAACATCGAGGGCCGAAGGGCCTGTACTGCACTGTAATGTTCTATGTCCTATGTTCTATGTTCTATGAGTGAGGAGTAAGTTACAGGCTGGAACATAATTGGGATGGGTGGTGAGTGGTTCAGATGGTTTATATGTAGAACAGTGCATATTTGGAAGTGAGGTCAAGGTTCTAATCTAATAGAGTTGTTAGCCCACTTTTGGAATACTGCATTAAATTCTAGTCTCCCTGTTATAGGAAAAATATTGTTAAACTTGAAAGGGTTCAGAAAAGATTTACAAGGATGTTGCCAGGGCTGGAGAGTTTGAGCTATAGGGAGAGACTGAATAGGCTGGGACTATGTTCCCTGGAGCATCAAAGGCTGAGAGGTGACCTTACAGAGGTTTATAAAATCATGAGGGGCATGGATTGGATGAATACCCAAGGTCATTTTCCCCAGGGTACGGGAGTCCAAAACTAGGGGGCATAGGTTTAAGATGAGAGGGGAAAGATATAAAAAGGACCTAAAGGGCAACTCTCTCATGCAGAGGGTGATGTATGTATCGAATGAGCTGCCAGAGGAAATGGTGGAGGTGGGTACAATTATAACATTTTAAAAAAATCTTTGTGTTTCCGTGCCGTACATCTCTATGTCTCTATCAAAAGCATCTGGATGGGTATATGAATAGCCAGATTTAGAGGGATATGGGCTAAATACTAGCAAATCGGACTAGATTTATCAAGGATATCTGTTTGGTATGGACTCGTTGGGCCGAAGGGTCTGTTTCCATGCTGTACACCTCTATAACTCTATGACTTTATGGGTTGGTACAAGAAGGGTTAGAGGGATGTGGATGAAATGCTGGCAAATGGGACTAGATTAATTTAGGATATCCGGTTGGCTTGGACGAGTTGGACCAAAGAGTCTGTTTTCCTAATGGACAACTCTATGACTCTATGGGTCGTTAGGGTGGTGTGTATTTGGATCAGTGGATATCCTGGAGTATGTTACAGACTGGAATCTATTGGAGGTGGGGTGAGTGTGGGGAGGGTGTGGTGGGAGGTTCAGCTGGTTTACATCTGGTTTGTGATAGACGATTAATGCTAGTATTACCAACAATCCTAACAGTCCATGATAGAAAAAAGCACAATATATTGAATAATGAATATCTGGGAGTGAAATACCGATTATAGAACAAAATTGTACACATATATAAGCAAAAGTAATATTACAGGCCTTCTAAATACAAAAATAATAACATTAATTTCTATTCTTTTGCTGGCTACAGATGCCAGTGATGCAAGAAAATGTTTATGTTGAGAGCTTAACATAACCATTACTTTGGATTTGTTGAGTCATTAAATAACTCGGGGAGAGGGCAGCATATAATATAAAATATTACATGGGTGCCAGAGCAATCACTGTTTCATTCCTAGGACACACTAAAATAAGATAATCATTTTTTTTGCTATCAGTAGGATAGAAGATAATCAAGATTTTTCAAATATTGCTAGCAGACCTGCTTCGTTTCTGATTCTCAGCAGTCCACCTCAGTTTCAAGAACTCAATAAAGTTGAGAGACTGGCCAATGCATGCACCTCAACCATTACCATTATCATCAATGATCTATGGGAGCCTGTTATGCCCAAATGAGTAGATAGATTTCCTGCAACAGTGACTATGTGTCAACATTTATTTGGTTGCAAAATGTATTGGAATCATCTTGAGGCCATAATAAGCATGATATAAATACCAGCTTCTTTTTACTTTAGAATTAAGTAATTTTGAGATGTTCAGATATAGTAGGAACTGCCGATGCTGGAGATTCTGAGATAACAAGGTGTAGAGCTGGAGGAACACAGCAGGCCAGGCAGCATCAGAGGAGCAGGAAAGCTGATGTTTCGGGTCTGGACTCTTCTTTAGAAATGGGGGAGGGGAAGGGGTCTCTGAAATAAATAGAGAGAGTGGGGCAGGCGGATGGAAGGTGGATAAAGGAGCAGATAGGTGGAGACGAGACGGACAGGTCAAGGAGGCGGGGATGGAGCCAGTAAATGTTAGTGTAGGTGGGGAGTTAGGATGGGGGCTGGTCAGTCAAGGGAAGATGGGGGGTCAAGGAGGTGGGGTTGAGGCTGGTAGGTAGGAGGTGGGGGTTGGTCAGTGAGGTGGGAGGAGCCAATAGGTGGGAGAAAAGACGGACAGGTCAAGAAGGTGGGGATGAGCTGGGCTGGTTTTGGGGTGAGATGTTCAGTCTTTTTTCACAGGACATCCATGGCTAGATCAGTATTGACTGCCTGTCCCCAGCTGTCCTTAAGAAGGTGGTGATGAGCCGCAACAGGTCACATGCTGTAGATTGACTTACAAAGCCATTAGGGAGGGAATTCCAGGAGCTTGACACAGTGACACTGAAGGAATAGTGATACATTTCTAAGTCAGGATGGTGAGTGGCTTGGAGGGAACTTACAGAGGGTGGTGTTCCCATGTATCTGCTGCCCTTGTCCTTTTAGATGGAAGTGGTAATGTGTTTGGAAGGTACTGTCTGAGGATCTTTGGTGAATTTCTGCTGTGCATCTTGTAGATAGTACACCTTGCTGCTACTGAGCCTCGGTGGTGGAGGGAGTGAATACTTGTGGATGTAGTGCCAATCAATCAGGCTGCTTTGTCCTGGGGGGTGTCAAGCTTCTTGAGTGTTGTTGGGGCTGTCCGGGCAAGTGGAGCATGTTCCATCACACTCCTGACTTGTGCCTTGTGGATGTTGGACAGAATTTGGGAAGTCAGGAGGTGAATTACTCGCCACAGTATTCCTAGCCCCTGACCTATTCTTGTAGCCATTGTATTTATGTGGTGAACCCAGTTGAGTTTCTGGTTATTGCTAATCCCCAGGATGTTGATAGTGGGGGAATCAGTGATAGTGACACCATTGAATGTCGGTCAAGGGGCAGTGGTTAGATTGTCTCTTTTTGGAGATTGTACTTGCCTGGCAATTGTGTGGTATGAATGTCACTTAGCACTTGTCAACCCAAGTCTGGATATTGTCCAGGCATTTAGCCATGGACTGCTTCCGTATCTGTGGAGTCATAAATGGTGTAGATCAATGTGAAATCATCAGAGAGCGTCCCTACCTCTGACCTTATGATGGATGGAAGGTCATTGATGAAGCAGCTGAAGATAGGAGGGCTTATACAGTTAATGGTAGGTCCATGGGTAGTTTGGGGTTCAGGTACGTAGTTCTTAGAAAGTTTCATCACAGGTAGACAGGGTGGTTAAGAAGGTGTTTAGCACGCTTGCCTTCATTGCTCAGACCATTGAGGAAAGGAGTTGGGATGTCATGTTGAAGTTGTACAGGATGTTGGTGAAGCCACTTTAGGAGTAATATATACAGTTCTGGTCACTCTGCTATAGGGAGGATATTATTAAATTGAAGAGGGTTTAGAAAAGATTCTAATCTTACTGTTTCATTGTTGAACCACTACTCCAATCATTCTCATTGCTGTACATCAAGTTTCTGCCCAGCTCTCCATGTGTTTCTCTCTTCTTTCTTTAACTCCGCCCACACTGTGCTATTTATGTCCAGTGAGAAGCAGCACTTTGACATCAGTGCAAGGATGCGCCAGGGTCCTAAAGCTATGACGCAACATCCTTACATGTAAAACAGAACTGGAAAAGATGTTTCATTCCCTCAAACCTGCCCTAACACTCAATGAGATAATAGTTGATCTACCCCAGGCCTCAACCCCTGTTTCGTGTATGCTTATCATAGCCCTCAACACTCAAATATTTTAAAAAAAACCCTGCTTCCTCTTTAAAAACTTTCAGAGATCTGGCCTCAATAACTCTCTGAGGGAGAGATTTACAGACATTCACTACCCTTTGCGAGAAGGAATTCGTGTGCATCTCAGCTTTAAATGAATGACTCTTTATTCTGTGACAATACCTCCCAGGTCAAGATTACAATCCCCTGCATCGACGCCCCATTGTGGAAGCATCTTCCCAACATCTACCCTGCCAAGCCCCCTCTGAACATATAAGTTTCAAAAAGACCACCCCTTACTCCTACGAATAAAAGCAGAAACTGTTTAGCTATTCTTGATAAGGTAATCCCTTCATTCCAGGAATCAGTGCAGTGAATCTTCATGAAACTGCTTCCAATGCCATTTTATCTTTCCTTAAGTACGGGGAACAAAACAGTACACACTACTTTATTTGTGGTTTATTCAACAAACTACACAATTGTACCAAGACTTCCCTATTTTTTAATCCATAGCCCCCAGCAAAATTCCAATTGCTTTCTTAATTACTTGATAATTACTCACTTGCTAACTTCAATCTATTTATGTATGGCTTCTTGTCAACTGCACCAAACTTGAGAAGACTTGGACATTTGGGACGAGTGCCATCGGACAATAACACAGTATTCTTTTGGTTCCTTCTGAACACTGTGATTAATTCAGATCAGCATTCCAATTCGTGCAAGCTTTCAATATTTTCAGAATTCCATATAAATTCATTGGGCTAAACTGAGCCCTGTCATCTTAAGCAGGGCGGCACGGTGTCTCAGCGGTCAGCGCTGCTGCCTTCCAGTGCCGGGGAACCAGGTTCGATTCCAGATTTGGGCGACTGTCTGTGTGGAGTTTGCATGTTCTCCCCGTGTCTGCGTGGGGTTTGTTCCATGTGGTCTGGATTGGCCATGCTAAATTGCCCAGGGATGTGTGGGCTAGGTGGATTAGCCAAGGGAAATGCAGGGTTACAGGGACAAGGTAGGCGTCTGAATGGGATGCTCTTCAGAGGGTAGGTGTGGACTCAATGGGCCAAATGGCCTGCTTCCACTGTGCAGGGATCCTATGAAGCCTTTCTGGTCTTAAATCTACTGAACCCACCTTCTTAACGTAAGAATTTGAAACCTTCCTAATCTGCAATTTCAATAATTTCAAATCCGAAAACAAACACACTCAATCTCAAGTCCCCTGACCTCAACCTAATGTTGCAAAACGTGCCAAAACTCAATCCCTCCCACCCCAAATATACTGAATGTCCTCCCCCACCCCACCAAATAAATCCCAGAAACTTGTCACCTCTCACAGTTTCTGTGCGAAAAAATCCAGACAGTCGCTGCCATAATGATCATGTCATTTCCAATGGCCTAAGCTCATGTTGTGAGGCATCGGTTCAAATTGTTCTATCATAGAAGTATATTTAACGTAAAGCTAGTCTCAGTAATTATTGCTTTTTAAAAAAAAGTACCTGTGGTTTGACTAATACCCTTTAATGTTGAGTTAGAGGGGCTGGTGTTGGACTGGGGTGGACAACGTTAGAAGTCACACAACACCAGGTTATAGTCCAAGAGATAATAGGTACTGCAGATGCTGGAGAATCCAAGATAACAAGGTGTGGAGCTGGATGAACACAGCAGGCCAAGCAGCATCATAGGAGCAGGAAAGCTTGACGTTTCGGGCCTCGACCCTTTCTAGGCCCGAAACGTCAATCTTTCCTGCTCCTATGATGCTGCTTGGCCTGCTGTGTTCATCCAGCTCCACACCTTGTTATCTAGGTTACAGTCCAACATGTTTATTTGAAATCACAAACTTTTGGAGCTTGTGTTACTAGCCCAGTGATGTTACCACACCCCACCATCTCCCCAAACTGGGTTAAATATTGATAATGTAAAAAAGTAGCTACACATTATATTTTCATCCCAGGACAATTCAGGGTTTGGTGGAGGTTATTGTCACCCTGCATTGTTGGTCTTATCACAGTTAGCCTCATGATAATGACTAAAACAGTCGTGTCATTCAAGATTGTTTGTATAGAGGGTGTGAACAAGAGTTGGGGAAAAGGAAGAAGATTGGCAGTAGGGAATAGGACAATGCAGGCATGGTGGGCTGAACGGCCCCTTCTGCTTCGTAACAATTTTGTGATTCTGTGTCCCTGGAGTTCAAGGAGAAAGGAAACTTGAATGAGGTGTAAGATGGCGATCTTTACTGTCTGTTTTTATGTCTGGTGTCTGATAATAAAATGACTCAATAGCTTTAGCCCTGGTGCAAGGTGGTCCAACACATCACAGCTCCTGACTCATGCTGGGTTTACAAATGTCCTTCATCACATTTGCACCGGTTGGTGCAAGCTTTCATATGATTAAACAACAACAAATTGTGTGCAGAACAGGTAGTGAGTGTAACAACTAGAAAAATGCAAAGTGGCGACAAAACGTCAGGTAATAAACTGCAAAGGTGCCTGACGACAAGCAGCCAATAGTAAGCAATGCTAGCAATAAAAATGAAATAATCTGTGAATATGTTATTGATCAGATTATGATGTTAGATTCTTACCGAACCAGGTAAGTTTTTTTCCCTCTTTATTCATTAACGGGATAAGGATGTCACTGGTCAGGTAGCATTTATTGCCCAGAGGGCTGTTCAGAATCAGCCACATTGCTGTAGGTCTGGAGTCACATGTAGGCCAAACCAGGTAAGGAAGGCAGTTTCCTTCCCTAAAGGACATGAGTGAACCAGATGGTTTTTTTCTGACAATCAACAATGGATTCATGGTCATCATTAGATTCTTAATTCCAAATATTTTATCGAATTCAAAGTCCACCACCTGCCATGGCAGGATTCAAACCCAGGTCCCCAAAATGTTATCTGGGTCTCTGGATTAACAGTCCAGTGATAATACCCACAAAGCCATTGCCTCTCCAATGGTGGTGTAAGTAAGATTTGAAATGTGATAAGTGGCATAAATTAGAAGACATTTCCATTGAATCATAGAAGGGTCAAAGCACAGCAGGATGCCATTTGGCCCATCCTGCCTGTGCTGGCTCTCTGTGCAGGCAACTCAGCCGGTCCCAAGCCTCCAACCTGCTCCTTGTAGCCCTGCAATTCCTTCTTCAGATAATTATCCAATTCTCCTTTGAAAGCTACCATTGGGTCTGCCCTCACAGGCCGTGTATTTCCAGATCCTAACCATTCGCTTTGTAAACCAAACTTTTCACAGGTCTCCTTCCTCTTAATGCCAATCTCCTCATAACTGTGTTCTCTGGCTCTTGGTCCTTCTTCCAGTATCTCCCAAGAGGCAACTTTTTCACACAGAGGATGCCAGGGGAAGCGGTAGATGCAGGTACAGTTACAACATTTAAAAGATATTTGGACTGGTACATAAACAGGAAAGATTTAGAGGCAACAAGGTGTGGGCTGGATGAACACAGCAGGTTAAGCAGCATCATAGGAGCAGGAAAACTTGACGTTTCGGGCCTAAACCCTTCATCAGAAATTAAAGAATCCCCCTTGTCCTCACGTACCACCCCACCAACCTCCGGATCCAACGCATCATCCTCCGACACTTCCACCATCTACAATCTGACCCCACCACCAAAGACATTTTTCCCTCCCCACCCTTATCTGCCTTCCGGAGGGACCACTCCCTCCGCGACTCCCTTGTCCGCTCCACACTCCCCTCCAGCCCCACCACACCCGGCACTTTTCCTTGTAACCGCAGGAAGTGCTACACCTGCCCCCACACCTCCTCCCTCACCCCAATCCCAGGCCCCAAGAAGACTTTCCACATCAGGCAGAGGTTCACCTGCACATCTGCCAATATGGTATACTGCATCCGCTGTACCCGTTGTGGCTTCCTCTACATCGGGGAAACCAAGCGGAGGCTTGGGGACCGCTTTGCAGAACACCTGCGCTCAGTTCGCAACAAACAACTGCACCTCCCAGTCGCGAACCATTTCAACTCCCCCTCCCATTCCTCAGATGATATGTCCATCCTTGGCCTCCTGCAATGCCACAGTGATGCCACCCGAAGGCTGCAGGAACAGCAAATCATATTCAGCCTGGGAACCCTGCAGCCCAATGGCATCAATGTGGATTTAAAAAAGAAAAAAAAAAGCATTTCTGATGAAGGGTTTAGGCCTGAAACGTCAAGTTTTCCTGCTCCTATGATGCTGCTTGACCTGCTGTGTTCATCCAGCCCCATGCTTGTTATCTCGGATTCTCCAGCATCTGCAGTACCTTTTATCTCTGATACAAGATTTAGAGGCTTTTGGGCCAAACACAGGAAAAGAGGACTAGTTTAGTTTAGGAAACTTGGTTGGCATGGACGAGTTGGACCGAAGGGTCTGTTTCCATGTTGTATGACTGTATAACTCTATGACTCCTCATCATTTTAAACACCTCTATTAGATCACATCTCAACCTTCCCTTTTCCGAGGAAAACAATCCCAGCTTCTCCAATTTATCTTCACGACGGAGGTTCCTTACAAGTTCTTTTGAATATTTTCTGCATTCTCTCTAATATGTTCAAATCTTTCCTAAACTCTTGTGGGCATAATGTTCCAGCTGATGTCAAACCAGCTTATGAATGTTCAGAACTTCCTTGTCTCTTAATAATAGTTAGAACAATAACAATGAGGTTGTGAAGTGTAACAGATGATACTTTCCTCCATGCTTTTGTCTGAGACCAAGGCATTAGCAAATGTTATGTATGGGTGGCATGGTGGTTGGCACTGCTGCTTCACAGCACCAGGGTCCTGGTGCACCCTTGGGTGACAGCCTCTGTGGACTTTACACATTCTCCCTGTGTCTGCGTGCTTTTCCTCCCACAGTCCATGGATGTGTAGGTTAGGTGGATTGGCTGTGCTAAATTGCCCCGTAGTGTTCAGGGATGTGCAGGCTAGGTTGGTTGACTATGGTAAATATGGGGTTCTGGGTATAGGGTTAGTACTGACTTGATGAGACGAATGGCCTCAGTCTGCACTGTAGGGATTCTACGACCCTGTAGCAAATTACAGAGCAGAGAAGGCTGCAGTGAAGTGATGCTGACTAGTTGGAGAAGGAGATGGAGAGAGGAATTTTAGAGGTAAAGTCTGGTTACCATGACTGCTGTGTATTCCGTTATCATCTCTGAGACTATCGCAAATTAAAAAAGCAAATCATTCTTACAAGTATCAATGGTAATGTATTTATTGAATTAAATTCAAATTCCGTCATCTGCTATGGTAGGATTTCAACCCAGGCCCCCAGTGTATTATCTAGGTGTTTCAGTTAATAGTCCAGCAATAATACCACTAGGCCGTCACCTCCTCAATGGTGGTGTAGGTGAGATTTGAAATGTGATAAGTTCATAGAATTAGAATTCCTACAGTGTGGAAACAGGTCATTCGGCCCAACAAGTCCACACCACCCCTCCGAGCAACCCACCAGATCCATTACCCTAGCCCTGCATTTTCCCGTGTCTAACCCACCTAACCTAAACATCCCTGGACACTACAGGCAACTTAGCACGGCCAATCCACCTAGCCCGCACAGCTTTGGATTGTGGGAGGAAACCAGAGCACCCAGAGGAAACCCACGCAGACACAGGGAGAATGTATAAACTCCATACGGACAGCAATTGAACCCGGGTCCTTGGCGCTGTGAGGCAGCAGTGCTAACCAATGAGTCACCATGCCACCCTCAGCATAAGTTAGAAGACTGGGCATTACTGGCAGCATTTACTGCCAGTCTCTAGTTACCCTAGAGAGGGTCAGACTCTTCTTGCTAGGTAATACCTTCACACAAGTGTTTTCTTTTGGATTTTCCATGGGATGTGGGCATTGCCAGCAAAGCCTTTGTTGCCCATTCCTTAGTGGTTTGCTGGGCTATTTCAGAGAGTGGTTAGGAGTCATGCTTTGTGACTGGCCACAGGTAGGTCAGCAGATTTCTTATCCCAAAAGGGAACGAGTGAACCGGATGAGTTTTTATGGCGATCAACAATAGCTTTTAGGTGCCAGCTTTATTAACCAGGTTCACATCTTGCTTACTGTGGTGGGATTTATACACATCTGCCAAGAGCATTAATGCATCAGGATTACTGGATACATCTGGGATGCGATGGCCTAATGGTATTATTCATTGGACTATTAATCCATAAACTCAGCTATGTTCTGGGGATCTGGGTTTGAATCTTCAGTCGGTGGAATTTGCATCCAGTTTTTTAAAAAATCTGGAAACAAGAATCTACTGATGACTGTGAAACCATAGTTGATTGTCGGATAACCCATCTGGTTGATTAACGTCCTTCAGGGAAGGAAATCTGCCAAGCTCACCCTGTCTGGCCTACATGTGACTCCAGACCTACAGCAATGTGGTTGACTCTCAACTGCCCTCTGAAATAGCCTAGCAAATCATTCAGTTTAAGTACAGCTAGGGACGGGCAATAAATGCCGGCCAGCCAGCGATGCCCATGTCTCCCAAGTGAATAATACAAAAAAATTACTAGCCCAATGATATTACCACGGTGCTACTACCTTCCCAACAGCTAAATGCAGTGCTTCAGAGGGTTGTGAAAAGTTAATCATATTGCTATGAAGTCTGGAATCATCAGACCCAGTCTGGTTAAGGATGGCAGATTTGTTTGCCTCAGGGCATTTGAGAACCAGGAGGGACTTTTAACCACAATCCAATAGCATCATGGCAACTTTTCCTGACACCAGCATCTTATTCCCATGTTCGTAAAAGAGAAGATTTCAACTTCTTGAACTAATTTGAACTCAGTTGTTGTCTCGATTATTAACTTTCAAGAACATTCTGTATCTGGGAATAAATTCATCTGGTTTGCTGATGATGCTAACTCAGAAAGCATCATCAGCCATGGGAAAAAGTTGGCAGAAGAATTGGAAGAGTTTGGGCGAAGTTTCTAAAAGCTGGGAGTTGCTGTTTAATATGTAGGAGTACAACCATGTCACTTGGAAAAGGGACACAGAAATCGGACTCCAAAATAATTGGGTACAGATGAAGACAGTGTACGGAAGAGTGATCTTGGGGTTTTATTGAAATATGATATTCATTGACAGTGAAATCATAATCTGAAGACTATTTAGTCCAAAGAAATGGTTAAAATCCTGAAGTACTTAGAAAGTAAATAAAGAGGAACTGTTTGCAATGACTGGAGAGTTGATAACCAGAGGACACATGTTTGAGGTGAGTCTGAAAAGAATCAACATTCTTGTGATTTTGTTTTCCAAATTTCCTTGGATTCTGGAAAGTGCCAAAGGATTGGAGAACAGCCAATGTAACACCTTTAAAGGGAGAGAGGCAAAAATAGGGTGACTATAGGCTGATTAGCCTAACATCTATTGTTGGAAAAATATTGGAATCAATTATTAAGGAAGCATATGAAAATTATAATCTAATCAAGCAGAATCTGCAAGGCTTCATGAAAAGGAAATTGTGTCTGACTAATTTATTAGAGTCTTTTGAGGAAATCGCAACCAGAGTGGATAGAGGGGAGCCAGTAGCTGTGCTGCACTTGGACTTCCAGAAGGCGTTCAACGAGATACCTCACAAAAGGTTAAGTTGTAAAATACCAGCCCAGAATGTTGGAGGTACTCTGTTGGCATGGATAGAGACTTGGCATGGCACATGGGCAGGAGACAGCTTGTGGGGATAAGGGGTTCTTTTTCAGGTTGGTGACCCATGAGCAGTAAGGTTCCGCAGGGATCAGTGTTGAGACTGAAACTGTTTACAGTAAATGTTAATGACTTGGAAAAATGAAGTGAATGTACTGGGGACAAATTTGTAGACAACACAAAAATAGGCAGAAAGGCAGTTTGTGAGGGGCATACAAGGAGTTAACAGGGAGAAATTGACAGGTTAAGTAAGTAGGCAAAAAGTTGGCAAATGGAGTATAATATGGAAAATGTGAAGTTGCTCATTTTGGAAGGGAAAACAAAAGATCAGAATACTATTTAAATGGAGTAAAACTGCGGAAAGCTGCAACACAAAGGGACTTGGAGGGGACTTCTGTACAAAACACAGAAAGCTAACGCCAAGGTACAGCAGGTAATCAAGAAGGTGAATGGAATGATGGCCTTTATTTCGAAGGGGTTTGAGTATAAGAGCAGGGAAATATAACTGCAACTGTACAAGGTAGTGGTGAGACCACATCTGGAGTACTGTGAGCAGTTCTTGTCCCTTATTTAAGGCCATTCAGGGATGATTCTGGGTATGGAGGGATTGTCTTATGAGCAAAGATTAAACGGGTTGGGACTGTACTCATTAGAGTTTAGAAGAATGAGAGGTCACCTCATTGAAACATATAGGATTCTTAAGGGACAAAAACAAAGTTGCTGGAAAAGCTGAGCGGGTCTGGCAGCATCTGTGAAGGAAATAACAGAATTAATGTTTCGGGTCCAGTGACCCTTCCTCAGTTCTGGATTCTTGTTCAGGATTTTTGAGGGATATGGTAGAGATTAGAACCAGAGGACAGAGTCTCAGAATACAGTGGCACAAATTGAAAACTAAGATGAGGAGGAACTTCTTCTCTGAATGGGTTGTCAGTCTTCAGAGCTCCTTGCCGTGAGAGCAGCGGGGTCAGAGTCCTTGTGTATATTTAAAGCTGAGAGAGGTAGATTCTTGGTCTGTAGTGGAATCAAGTCTTACAGGGAAAGTGGATGTGAGGAATGGTTTAGGCCCGAAACGTCGAGTTTTCCTGCTCCTATGATGCTGCTTGACCTGCTGTGTTCATCCAGCCCCATGCTTGTTATCATAGTGAGGAATGTTGGATCAGCCATGACTCTACTAAATGGTGAGCCAGGCTTGAGGGGCCGAACAGCCCAACTTTGGTAAAAATGCTAAAGTTAATATAAGGAAAAATAAATTCAGGTGACTAGCATTTAGAATTTGCATAGAAACTTGGGGGAGGATAAAATTACAGGGATATAGAGAAAGAGCCGGAGATGAGATGATGGTTTGAACTGACTTCTGCTGCTGGGCTATTCTATCGCAGCAGCTACTGTCTAGAAATTGACCAGTTACTGTTGTTCCATTGCAGGTACCTGTTCTCATCCTGTTCATTCTGCTTTCCCTCTGTAACCTATGTCAGGGTTCTAGTACTCTGGAGTAAACCTGTGATGATGACACAAAGCTGCTCCTCACTGGCCATAAACAGCACTGTATGGGTGGGGTTTAGAGACGCAGAGTGAAACAGGTGGACAGATGGGCTGGAAGCCTTAAATCTAGCCCTGTGAGAGTTAGAAATATCTGCAGAGAAGCATGTGGAGTCAGACTGACTAGCATTAACTGTAGATTTTTTGGAATAGCCTTTAATAATATAACTGTGTAATTAGAACCTGATACATCATTTTTGATTTGATTTGATTCGATTTGTTATTGTTGCATGTACCCAGGTACAGTGAAAAGTTTTGTTTTGCGTGCAGTACAGGCAGATCAAAGTGCATTAGGGTAATAGAAAAGAGCGAAGAATACAATGTTACAGTTGCAGACAAGATGCACATAGAGCGAGATCAACATAAAGTTTAAAAATTGAGAGGTCCAATCAGCCAAGTCTAATCACAGCTGGGAAGAAGTTGTTCTTGAATCTATTCGTATGTGTATACAAAATTTTATATCTTCTGCCAGACAGAGAAGGTATAACCAGGCTAGGAGGGGTCTTTGATTATGTTGGTCGCTTTCTCAAGGCAGTGGGAAGTATAGATGGAGTCAATGGGAGGAAGGCTGGTTTGTGGGATGGACTGGGCTGTGTTCACAACTCTCTGTAGTTTCTCGCGGTCTTGGGAAGAGCAGATGCCAAACCACACTGTGATGCAACCATCTAGAATGCTTTCTATGGTGGGTCTATAAAAATTAATATCAATACCATGTCTTGTAGCATTTAGCTTTGTAATAAACAGTGTTATGAAGAAGCCCAAGCCTGAAGAAAGTTTTCTGACCCTGCCTTCTCCTCGATCGGTCTAACTTGAACGGACGTGGGCATGAAACCAAATGGGAAAAGTTAATCCTGATTTCCCTTCACAGATGCTGCTAGCCTAGCTGAGCTTTTCCAGCAATTTCTGTTTTTGTTTTATATGTACAGCATCTGCAGTTCTTTCAGTTTTTAAAAGTTAATCCTCTCCATTTCAATCCAACATCCAGTCCATTTTTAAATGATGCTGTTGAGTTTGCCATAAGCGCACATGGAAAATCATCAAAACTTCTATTAATGATCACATAAGCCTTGAAGGTCTGCCTGCCTGACCAGTAGCCACTACTTTTCATTTTTCACCCGCTGAAAGTCTTTCTCGATTTTGGAGTCTTCAATTAGAATTCCCTTCAGGATGCACAGTAATTTAAAAATTAATTTTTTTAAAATTAAGCCTTGATACTTGAGTTCTCTTTTTGAAGATAATTCTGTCCCATTATGGGGATTCTACAAACTTCCCTTTACAAATCTCTAACAGGCTTCTTACAACAGGCTACACAGAATGACATGTATTGGAAACGTACAGGAGGAGCCTGCCTTGGAAAGGACATTATGTTTGGTCCTGCTTTCTGTCTGGATCTCAGCAGATTTCACCACAAGTTCCTGTCCAACCCTCTTGTAAAATTATTTATGGAAGCACCTTCCACTATCCTTTCAGCCATAATGTTTCAGACCTCAGCAACTGTCTGAGTGTAGAAACAAATCTTGTCTCCTTGCTGGATCTTTTACCGATAATTTTAAACCTATGATTTCTGGTTATTGACCCTTTGCCAGGGATGATAGGTTTGTTTTCTCATCAAAACCTCTCATCATCTTGTAAAACTCAAGTAGGTCAGTTCTTAACCTCTCCTTTCACAAGGACAGCAGTCTGAACTTTCTTCAACTTTTCAATAGTGACCAATACTCACTCATCTCTGTTCACACGGATAAGGAGAGGCACCAGTTTGATTGGGACAACACCAGGATCCTAGGACAGGCCAAACAGAGGCAAGCACAGGAATTCCTAGAGACCTGGTTCTCCACCAAGAAGGCCATCTACAAACACGTAGAACTAGACCCTTTTTACACACCACTGTGAAGGAAAACCAGAAATGAAGTAATCAAATCCAATGGACCCGCTTCATTGAAGGCTGCACTGATGATGTTACCCAGCGGGGTAATGAAACATCTGCGAACTAACGAACCAGCTCAGTGAGACAACCAACCACAGCATCCACAACCCAAGCTACAAATCTACTCAAGAATTTTGCTTCATAACTGAACCCATTGAAATTTGATAAACACCCTGGTAAATCTCTTGGACGCCCTTTCAAAGGCTTTTATGCCTTTTTTCATCAAATGTTGTGCCCCAAATTGTTTGAAATGCTCCCAAGTGAAGCCTGACCTGAGATTTTTAAAGTTCTAGCAGGAATTCTCGGCTTTTAAATTCCGACCATCTGTTTTTACACATATCGATAATGATATCGATGAGACCAAAGACAGTTAGGGACAAAGAAGGAACTTATACATGGAGGTAGAGGATGTAAGAACATAAGAACTAGGAGCAGGAATAGGCCATTCGGCCCCTTGAGCCTGTTCAGCCGTTTAATAGGATCATGGTTGGCCTCAACTCCACTTTCTGTCAGCTCTCCGTAACACTTCATCCTGTTACTAATTAAAAATCTGTCTATTTCCTACTTATGTTTATTCAGAGTCCATAACACTCTGGGGTACTGAATTTCACTGATTCATAACCCTTTGAGATAGGTAATTCCCTCTCATCATTACTCTGTGGGATTAAATTAATATTTTATATATGTCCTTAACAAGGAAGGGAATACCTCATCAGTTTTTCTTTTGATCCACCTTGGGCTTGTTGGTAAAGCCCAGCATTTGGCAAGTCCATCCCTAATTGCCCTTGAATTGAGTGTCTTGCTGGGCCATTTTAGAGTGACGTTGATTGTAAATCACATTGCTGTGGGGCTGGAGTCACATGTAAACCAAACCAGGTGAGGGTGGCAGAATTCCTTTCCCAAAGGGCATTAATGGATCCGATGTATTTGTTCAACAACCAATGGTGGTCACCAGTTCACAAATCATTCTCAATCCTGCTCCTTTCACGGTGACATTGGCACCAGAACATTAGTCTTGGAATCAGGGCTATTAGTTAGGGCGTCACTGGCTCTCTTGGCTGGTCAGGGATGCTAACAGTGTGGGTTCAATTCCCACGCCAGCTGAGGTTGCCATGAAGGAGTCTCATTCTCAGCCTCTCACCTCACCTAGGGTATGGTGACCCTCAGTTTAAACAACCACCAGTCATCTCTATCTAACAAATGAACAGTCCTATGTTCTCATAAGGCTATGGTGACTTTGCCTTTACTAGTTCAATGATGTTACCCCAAAACCATCAGCTCCCCAAAGGTAACAAGGTGTGGAGCTGGATGAACACAGCAGGCCAGGCAGCACCATAGGAGTAGGAAAGCTAGACCTTCAGGCCTAGACCCTTCATCAGAAATGGGGGAGGAGAAGAGGGTTCCGAAATAAATAGGGAGAGAGGGGGAGGTGGATAGAAGATGGATAGAGGAGAGGATAGGTGGAGAGGAGGCAGACAAGTCAAAGAGGCGGGGATGGAGCCAGTAAAGGTGAGTGTAGGTGGGGGGGTAGGGAGGAGATAGGTCAGTCCAGGGAGGACGGACAGGTCAAGGGGGCGGGATGAGGTTAGTCGATAGGAGGTGGGGGTGGGGCTTGGTCATGGATACAATTCTGGTGAACCTACTGTAGGAAGGATAATATTAAATTAGAAAAAAGTACAGTGAAGATTTACTCGGATGTTACCTGGACTGGAAGGTTTGAGAAATAGGGAGTGGTTGGATAGGCTTCACTTCACTTCACTTTGGCTCTGATGAGGAGTCATCTAGACTTGAAACTTCAGCTTGCTCTCTCTCTAGATGCTGCCTGACCCGTTGTGATCTCCAGCTTTTTTTGTTTTCAGTACAGATTCTAGCATCTTCAGTAATTTGCTCCTGCTTGGATAGGCTGGGACTACTTTCACCTGGAGCATAAGAGATTGAGAGGTGACCTTATAGAGGCCTATAAAATAATGAGAGACTTAGATAACCCAGATAGCCAACAGTTTTTCCCCATAGTAGGGGACTCTAAACCTAGAGGCGTAGGTTTCAGGTGAGGGGGAGAGATACAGAAGAGTCCAGAGGGTCAATTTTTTCACACAGAGGGTAGTGAGTGTCTGGAACAGGCTGCCAGATGTCGTGGTGGAGGCGAGTACAATTCTTTCATTTAAGAATATTTATACAGGTGTAGTACAAGGATGGGATAGGTATAGAGGGATATGGACCAAATGCAGGCAAATGGGACTGGTTTGATTGTGAAAACTGGGCGGCATGGGCAAGTTGGGCTGAAGGGCCTGTTTCCATGCTGTAGACCTGTATAAATCTGATTCTGACATGGTGAAACGGAGAGAGTTTGGATACTTGAAGGATTTAGATTGATGAGGAGGAAGTATTGCAAACAATGTTCTTTCCAAGCCATTATGTGCATACTCACCCTGTAGGGTCCGTGCATGCCAATCCATGTGTCAACACCATTCCCAGTATTCATTTCTGATTTTTGGACATTGCTGCCAAGCATGAACCTTGGAGATCCACAAAAAAAGGAGACAAAATTAGAGAGATCGTGGATTACAGAGGCTGTCTGATAAAACACCAAGCCCAAATGAAATGCACCTATGGAGACAGAGTGAGGTGAGAGTAGAAATTGTGGAGGCACCACCAGTAATTTTTCCTGAGACTTCCAGAGGAGGGCTGGTTCTAGTGGACTAGCAAATTGCCAATATTACAAAAAGGGTGTAGAGAGTACCCCAGTAACAGATGGACAGTCAGCATAACCACAGCGGTGGAGATGATGACTCAGGATAAAGTTAAGTCATTTGGGCAAATGTGGGTTCAAAATGGAAAACCAGATTGGTTAAGGTCAAATTTTGTTCAATTAACTTGTTGGAGTTTTTTGAAGAGAAGGTTGGTGAGGGCAAAGCTTTTGATGTTGGTGTATGAGACAACAGGCTTATGATCAAAGTTAGTGTACATAGAGTAAAAAGGACAAGAGCAACATGAAGACTGAACGAACTGAGGGGTGGGAAGCGGAGAGTAATGGTCACAGTTATTGTTTGGACTGGAGGAGTGGATTAGCATTCTCTAGAAATTGATATTAGGGTTATTGCATTACCTGATATACATTAATGACACAGACCTTGGTGTACAGGGCATAACTTTGAAATTTGCAGCTGATACAAATCTTGGAAGGATTGTTAAAGTTGTGGAAGAAGGGTGTCCAACTTCAAGAGGACAAAGACAAATTGATGAAATGGTTGAACATAAAAACATAGACTGCCTAAGAGTGGAAAGAGGCCATTGATCCTGCACTGACCCTCTGTGCAGCACACCACCCTCTACCCTATCCCTGCAATTCTGTATTTTCCATGGCTAACTCTCCTAGCCTGCACATCCCTGGACACTCTAGCATGGCCAATCCACCTCACCTACGCATCTCTGACTTTGGGAGGAAGCCAGAGCACCCAGAGGAAAGCCGCACTAGACACAGGGAGAACATGCAAACTCCACACAGTCACCTGAGGCTGGAATCAAGCCCAGGTCCCTGGTGCTGTGAGGCAGCAGTGCTAGCCACTGAGCCACTGTGCCATCCATCCACGCAGAGAAGTGTGAAGTGTTACAGTTTGATTGGAAGAGCACGGACACGCAATATGAAATAAAGCATACAATCCTAAGAGGGTGCAGGAACTGACGGCCTGGGTCAATACGTGCATTTGTCACTGAATGTGGCAGGAGAACTTGAGTCCATGCCTAATAAAGCATCTGACCTAACAGGGTTTATCAACTGGGACAGATGGGACTAAATCAAGGAAGTTATGTGAAGCACTGGTTTGACCTCAACTGGAATATTGTAAACGTTTGAAGGCATTAGATTGTGAACGAGGAAGATATTGATGAGAGCAGTTCTAAGGATGAAGGGCTTCAGCTATGTAGAAAGTTTGGTGATGTTAGGGCTGCTCTACTTGAACAGAGAAATTCGACTACAGATTTAATTGAGGTGTTCAAAATCGGGAGAGGTCTGGACAGAGTAGATGGGGAGAAACTGTTGGTGGAAGAATGTGGAAGCAAGGGGCACAGATTTTAGATCATTGGTAAAAGAAGCAATGGAGAGATATGGGAAACCTTTTTTAATCAGTGAGTGGTTAGGATCTGGAATGCACTGCTTGAGAGTGCAGTGGAAGAAGTTCACAGAGACTTTCGAAAGGTCGTTGGATCAAAATCTCAGAAGGAGACCGTACAGGGTTACAGGGAACCAAGGAGGGAGTGTACAATGTATATTTCTCCTTTAGAGAACCAGCACTAACATAGTGGGACAAATGGCCTACTTCTACACTGTAACTATTTTATGAATCCCTGGTAAACGCAAGTAACTATAATTTTTTTAACTTAAGAACACCAAAGATGCTGGAAATCAGAAACAAAATCAGAAATTGCTGGAAAAACTCAGCAGGTCCGGCAGCATTTGTAGAGAGAAAGCAGAATTAATGTTTCGAGTCCAGTGACCCTTCATTATAAGTTTTTTAACCAACTCATTGACTGGTTCTGCATATGGATGTCAAGGCTTCTCCACTCACTTTTCAAAATTCTGCCATGTATACTGTCTTTCCATATTCAACCTTCGAAAGCCAATCACTTTCTGCTTCTCAACCTTGAATTTCATTGTTCACGTTTCCATCCATTTTACCTTCAAGAACGTGGAGACGAAGTTTGATCAAGGTGTTCAGAATCGTGGGGAATCTAAGCAGTGTAAATCAGGAGTAAATGTTCCCATTAGCTGGAGGATCAAAAACAAGACTAAATTAAGTCTTGTTAAATGCAGAAGACCAGCAACAAACCTGAGAAAAATGTTTCAGGCAGTGAGTCGTTCGGATCTGGATTGTGCTGCCCCATATTGTGGTGGAGGTGGGTTCAGTTGTGGCCTTCAAACTGAATTGGATCGTTATAGTGAAAAAAAAATTGCAATGCTACATGGAAAAGCTGGTAGAGTGGAACTAGTTGAATGGCTTGTGCAGAGAGCTAGCACTGACATAATGGGCCAAATGGCTTATCTCTGCGTAGTAGTTATTCTACAGTCCTATGATCCTATCTTTAATCCTTGAGCAGTGGCGTAGCATCTTGTGAAAATTTAATACCATTTGTTGCTGTGTACCAAGTATTCTAATGTATTAAATGTAGAATTCCATTTGGCTTTCAAAGGTGTTTTTCTAACGCAATTATATTGTTAACAATCAATGTATCCACATCTTAACCTGCCGGAGAGTTATTTACTCTGGTTCAGTGCAATTCTGGAGGGTTTTTTTTAATGATCTCCTGCGCACAACTGCCTCCAGCTATAAAACAACCTTTACAACCCTATTTACAACAGCTCTATTCCTAATAAATTTAAATGTTCAAAGGAACAGGAAAAAAGAAGTCGCAATATTTTCTTTAAAGTCCAGATAATTTTCCTCTTGGTCTTTGATGCCTTGGAGAGTGACTCCAATTCCGGGAGACTTCCTGGTGGTTCTGGGGGATGAATGATCCAAAACAGAGGTAGTTTCCTTACCTCATGGCCAAGTGGCCTGGGGTCCAGTCCTAGATCCTCCTCCAGTGATGTCTAAGTGAACCTCTGAGGTCGTTGATTGAAAGATATTGGTATAAGGATATGTCATCATGTCAACTCCCTCTGACGTGACCTATTTTGCCTAGTCTCTACCAGCTGCCGGGGACCTAGAATTCTACAGGGGCCATGGCTTACTTATATCTGAGATGTCAATAGTTTAGTGGCACAATCACAGAACTAGCAGCCTCTATGGACACAGGTTCCAACCCCACACCAGGGGAATTGGAATTTGATGTTTAACAAAAGAATTCTGGAATCTTAGGTAACAAGCGTGGGGCTGGATGAACACAGCAGGTCAAGCAGCATCATAGGAGCAGGAAAACTTGACGTTTCGGGCCTAAACCCTTCATCAGAAATGGGGGATGCGAAGCCTCTTCTAAGGATGCCTACCCTGAAGAAGTTACCCTCCTCCCTCCGGACAAACCTCAGGGAATCTCTCTCCCACTGCAACTCTCTCCTCTATCCATCCTCTATCCACCTCCCCCTCTCTCCCTATTTATTTCAGAACCCTCTTCCCCTCCCCCATTTCTGATGGAGGGTTTAGGCCCGAAACGTCAAGTTTTCCTGCTCCTATGATGCTGCTTGACCTGCTGTGTTCATCCAGCCCCATGCTTGTTATCTCGGATTCTCCAGCATCTGCAGTACCTTTTATCTCTGGAATCTTAGGGTTGTCTCAATCAGGGTGACCATGCTAACTGCCCCCCTGCAATGCCCAAGAAAGGCACTCACTTAAGAGCAGTTGGGGATGGACCATTCTTGCCTAATATGTCCCACTGAAGAGTTAGAAATAAAAATGGAAAGAGCTGGGGATGGGTTTGCCTGTCGTTTGCTTGGAAACTCTCCTTCCTTTGAGTCGAGTGTGCCGTATGTCATGCTTCATGTACATGTCCATTAATCATAAGGAATTAATCTATTTGTACGTAGACATATATTATATAAGAACAAAAGCATAAGAACAATGAGAAGGAGTGGGCCATTCAGCCCATTACACCTGCTCTGCCATTTGTTTCAATCATGGCTGATCTCATCTCAGCCTCAATTCCATTTTCCTATCCACTGTCCATAACCATTCAACCCATTACTAATTACAAATCTGTCTATCTCCTCCTTAAATTTATTCAATGCTGTCGCAAGCTACATATTCCAGGATAATGAATTCCACAGATTCAAAACCTGTTGAGAGAAGCAACTTCTCCTCATCTCTCTTTTAAATCTGCCATTCTTTAGCCTAAAAAAATGACCACAAGAGATAATGTCCTCCCTACTTCTACTTCTGAATCTGATATATCTCAATTAGATGTCCTTTCATCTTTCTAAGCTCTAGTCAGCGTAGGCCTAAACTGCTCAATCTCACCTCTTAAGACAAGCCTTCTACCTCTGGAATCAATTTAGCGAACCTTTTCTGAAGTGCTTTCAATGCAATTACATCTTCCTCAAGTAAGGGACCAAAATTGTATGCAATACTCCAGAGAAGAACTGAGACGAGGAGGAATTTATCCAGCCAGAGGGTGGTGAATATGTGGAACTTGTCGCCACAGAGGGCTGTGGTGGCCAAGTCATTGAGTGTATTTAAGACAGTTATAGATAGGTTCTTGATTAGTAAGGGGATCAATGGGTTATGGGGAGAATGGGTTTGAGAAACATACCATCCATGATCGAAAGGTGGAGCAGACATGATGGACCAAATGGCCTAATTTTGCTCTAGTATCATATGGCCTCACCGATGCTTTCTACAAATGCGACAATACTTTCCAACTTTTACACACACTCCTACGTTTATGCACACAGACAAACACATATTTATACAGACATGCATGGACATAAACATCACCCTCTCACTTCTTTTGTTCTGCAGCTCCCTATGAGGACCAGGATGGGATCGGGAACTTGTTGCATGACTGATTACTGCTTGGGTATCACTGAAGTGTACCAATGCATCATGACAACAGGGTTGTGCATTTATCACAGGAAGAAATGAGCAGTACCTCTCACACAGATCCCCAATACACCTCCCCCTCCCGTTTACTCCCAGACAAAGATTTTCCCTGCTTGTTGGTTAAACAGAGCTCAATTATAGGTCAGAGAATCCAGCAGAGCTTGCCTGTGCCTATGTCTTTATGCAGCGCTGTTAAAGATTCCATGGGGGCACACAGGGGATTAATCTTTGATTTAAAACAGAGCTGCTGATCATGTGGCTGCATGTTTGATATTTGTGTGTGTGGATGTGTGTGCACGCACATTGTAATTAAATGAGGCTCATACTAGTCCAGTAGGCTGCAGATGTTTTTCCAGGTCATAGTCCCAGCACCTCAAGATGACAAGAGATGTGCTAAAACACTTCTAACAGCAAATCAACAGGCCATTCAGTCCATCTACTTCCAGCCAGCCTTCATGCCCCAGGTGAACCTCTTGGGAGTAGTTCTTCTCCTAAGCGTGATACACAGAAACATTACCATAACATGCCATATTGAAGCATAGAAGATTCTTAAGGGGCTTGACAGGGTAAATGCTGAAACGTTTCCCTGCACAGGAGAGTCTAGCACCAAAAGGCATCATCTCAGAATAAAAAGAAGCAAATTTAAGATGAGGGTTGTGAGACTTTGGAATTCCTTGCCACTGAGGGCTGTGGGGCCAGAGTCCTTATGCATACATAAGACTGAGAAAGATAGATTCTTGAGAAAGATAGTTGGGGAAACAAGGGTTAGAGGGAGGGTAGGCATGAGGAACGTTGGATCAGCCATGATCCTATTGAATGGCAGAGCAGGCTCAAGGGACCAAATGGCCTGCTCCTGTTCCTATTTCTTATGGCCCCAGGTCTGACTAGTTTACCATGTCCCTCTGTGCTTTCTCTCTTGTGTTTATCTGGCTTCCCCTCAATTACTCCATGTGTTCCATTCCTAACCTTGCTGACTAAGTACATTTCCCCTGATGTCCTTATTGGAATTACTGGTGACCATTGTATATGTATATAATGCAGTGGCTGCGGTCTCCTGTTGAAGTGGAAATGCATTTCGCTGAACTCATCATTATATAGAACCTTATCAGACCACTGTTTAGCTCTGTCTTTTCCGGAGGAAAGAGTTGCTCTCTGTTTAGCGATTACCAATAGCTTGAACCATTTTGTCCTTGTGAATCTCCTTTGGGGAAGGTCAAAAATTGCACAATGCCGGGCTATAGTCCAATAGGTTTATTTGATGACGCGAGCTTTTGGAGTCTCACTCTTTCTTCAGGTGCCAGTGAGAGACGTATGTCAGACACAGAATTTAGAAGCAAAAAATCAAAGGGTCATAGAAATGATGTGGTGTTGAACAAACCTAAGATAGCTATTAAATCTTTAATCTGTTAGGAAGGATTAATATGCAAATTCCCGAATTTTTTTCAAGTTGCTGCCTCACTAAAGGGGAGGCAATAGCCTATTATTGCCAGACTGATAATCCAGAGACCCACATATGTTCTGGGGACCTGAGTTCAAATCCTGGTCCCAGAAAATGGCAATGTAAAGCTGGAATTAAGAGTTTAATGATGATCATGAATCAATTGTTGTAAAAAACAATCTACTTCACTAATGTCCTTTAGAGAAGGAAGCTGCCATCCTTACCTGGTCTGGCCTACATTGTGACTCCACACCCACAGCAATGTGTTTGACTCTTAAATGCCCTCTGGGCAATAAATGCTGGCCTAGCCAATGTCGCCCTCATCCTGTGAATGAATAAAAGAAAATATTTATAATGCTGTGGCCACGGTCTCCTTTCAAGTGGAAATGTTTTCTGTGTGTTCAGCCGAACTCACCATTTTAAAGAGTCTTATTGGGTCACCTCTTAGCTCTGTCTTTTCCAAAGGAAAGAGTTGCATTCTGTACAGTCATTGCTGATAGTTCGAACCATTCGTTCCTTGTGATCGTCCTTAATGTTCTCCCCAGTTTTAATAAAAGCGCTAACAAGGTGTAGAGCTGGATGAACACAGCAGGCCAGGCAGCATCAGAGGAGCAGGAAAGCTGACATTTCAAGTCTGGACCCTTCTTCAGAAATG
>JAHRHZ010000145.1:89051726-89073923 GCA_024137785.1 Ginglymostoma cirratum | reverse complement strand
CATTTCTGAAGAAGGGTCCAGACTTGAAATGTCAGCTTTCCTGCTCCTCTGATGCTGCCTGGCCTGCTGTGTTCATCCAGCATTATGCCTTGTTATCTCAGATTCTCCAGCATCGGCAGTTCCTACTATCTCTTAAGAAAAGCGATGTTGCCGTGACGATGTCAAAATCATGTTGATTTTTTAAAAAAAATTCACTTTTGTTTCGGTCACAGGGCAGTGGGAAGTCCCCTGGTGATGGACCCAAACAGCATCTGCCGGAAAACCAAGCGGTTGGCAGGGAAGCAGGCTGAACTGTGCCAAACTGAGCCAGAGATCGTGAGTGAGGTGGCGAAAGGAGCCAGGCTGGGGGTACGGGAATGCCAGTTCCAGTTCCGAAGCCGGAGGTGGAACTGTACCATCCACAACAAATACTTCCGAAAAATCCTGCAGCAAGGTATGAGCCGAATCAGATCATGGATCAGTTTCTCAAGCGGGAGCAAGATGGGGTGGTCAAAGGGCATATTTGCTTTAAGTCTCGGATTTTAATCTAATTGCATGAACTGTTCTCTGAAAGGGTTATTGTTTTGGTGCTACCTATCACAGCAGCACGCTGAACTGTTTAATTCCGCACTGCATCAACCTCAAATCACAAGGTAACAGATGCCCGGATTAACATTTGAAACCCAAATCTCCCTCCATCCTACCTATTCTGCACCCCACCCCACCCAGTGAATTAAACTTTCCCAAATGAGCCCTTATCAGTTTCCCAAAGGAATAATTCCCTGGGGTTTCCATGTGGGTCATTAGATGATTTCCAGGGCTTGGAATTGCCAAGGATCTGGGCAAACAGTTACAAGCTTCCTGTAGGACTGTTGATGGGCATTGACGAATGTGCTGGGATACCAAGTCGATAATCAGGTCTGAAGCTGGAATGAGTTGGTCTGTAAAGACGCTGGCTGGTGAGGAACTAAAACAGAAAGGATGCAAACATCAGGTTACATCTCTGGTCTGTAGCAATTTTGTTTTATTCATTCACAGAATGAGGGCATCATTGTCTAGGCCAGCACTTATTGTCCATCCCTAATTGCCCAGAGGGCAGTTGAGAGTCAACCACATTGCTGTGGGTCTGGAGTCACATGTAGGCCAGACCAGGTAAGGATGGCAGTTTCCTTCCCTCAACAGCATTAGTGAGCCAGATGGGTTTTTCTGACAATTGACAATGAGCTTATGGTCATCATTAGATTTTGCTATCTGCCATGGTGGGATTCAAACCCAGGTCCCCAGAATATTTTCTGGGTCTCTGGATTAACAGTTCAGCAATAATACCACTAGGCCATCGCCTCTCCCTAAATGGCACCTCAGCTATAAGGAGGTCTGTCAGCCATCTTCATAATCCCACTTTTGAGGGTGGAACGGAGGGTTTCATAGTTCTCCCACCTGGTTGCTATTCAGTGAAGTGGACACTTGCCCACATCACTGTCCTATTTCACACAGTGGGGGGTGCCCTATACTATATCACCTGAGCAGCTTTTCATGTCTAGATGAGTACAACTCCCAACAACATTCAAGAAATCCAACACCATTCAGGACAAAGCACCCCAGCTCGATTGACACCATACCCACCCCCTACAATATCCACTCCCTCCACCACCGATGCTCAGTAGCAGCAGTGTGTACCACCTACAAGATGCACTGCAGAAGTTCACCAAGGCTCCTCAGACGGCACCTTCCAAACCCACGACCACTTCCGCCTAGAAGGACAAGGGCAACAGATACATGGGAACACCACCCCCTGCTAGTTCCCCTCCGAGCCACTCACCATCCTGACTTGGAAATGTATCACCATTGCCTCAGAGTCATTGGGTCTAAATCGTGGAACCCCTTCACTGACAGAACTGTGGGTGTCTCTACAGCACATGGACTGCAGCCTTTCAAGAAGTTAACTCACTGCTACTATGTCAAGGGCAATAAATCCTGATCTGGCTAGCAATGCCCACATCCCGTGAATGGATGATGAGAAAAGACATGGACTTGACATTAGTGCCAGTATCACTCAGTATAAGAAATAAGAGCAGGAGTAGAGTGATTTGGCCTCTTGAGCCTGTTTCTTTGCCATTCAACAAGATCTTGATTGAATTTTTACCTCATCTGTACCGTCCCACACCATTCTCAAACTCCATAATTCCCATTGTATCCCCAAATCTATCAGACTCTATCTTGAATACACTTAACATCTGAGCCTCTGTAACCCACTTAGTTAGAAAATTCCGTGCGGTCACATGCTTTTGAGCGAAGAAATTTTTCCTTATCCCGGAGCTAAATGGCCAATCCTTTAACCTGAGACTATGACACTGTTTTCTAGACTCACCCACCCCAGATATGGAAACATCCTCCTAGTGTTTACTCTGTTCAGTCTCTTTAAATAAAATGTAAGTTTTAATCAAATCATGTCTTCTTCTCCTAATCCCAGGGAATAGCATTAGGATGGTTGGCAAAAATGAAAGCACATGGGATTAGAGATAAAGTACTGGTGTAGATTAAGGATTGGCTGACAGACAAAAAGCAAAGTTGGAGTAAATGGGTCATTCCCATGCTTTGATTAACTGGGTACTGCAGGGATCAGGACTTGGACATCAGCTGTTCCCAATATATATCAATGACTTGAATGAGGGGCCCAAATGTAATATTTCCAAATTTGTGGATGATAAAAAAGCCGAGCGAGGATGTGTGTATTGAGGAAGATGTAAATTGCCTTCAGGGGGATTTAGACAGGCTTAGTGAGTGGACAAAAACATGGCAGATGGAATATAATATGGAAAAATGTGAAGTTATGCACTTTGGTAAGAGGAACAGATGTGCAAGTTATTTCTTAACTGGTAAGAGGTTGGAAAGTCTAGATGTTCGGAGAAGCCTAGGTTTGTTTGTCAGTAAGACACTCAATTTTAATTTCCAGGTTCAGAAAGCTATTAAAAAGGCTGATGGAGTGGTGATCCTTATAGCAAGAAGGTTTAAGCGCAGGAATAGTGAAGTCTTGCTTTAATTGTTCAGAAGTTTGGTTAGACCGCATGTGGATTATTGTGTTCAGTCTGTGTGTCTTTATCTCAGGAAGGATATTACTGCCAGAGTGGGAGCGCAATGAATACTCACCAGATTGTTGCAGGACTGTCCTATGAGGAGAGTTTAGGTAAACTTGCCCTATATCCTCAGAGTTTCGAAGGATGAGAGGTGATCTCACTGAAACTTTCAAAATATTTAATGGGATAGACAGGATAAATGCAGGTAAGATGTTTCCACTGGCTGGGGAGTCTACAATTAGAGGGCTCAAACTAAAACTAAGGGGATGCCATTTATGATTGAGGAATCGTTTTGATCAGACGGTTATGTGAACCTTTGGAATTCTGAATCTCAGAGGGCTGTGGAAGCTCGGTCTTTGAGTGTATTTAAAGCGGAAATTGATAATTTTTTGTTTTCTGATGGTCTAAGCGCAATAGAGCTAATGCGGTTAAAGGCATCAAAGTCAAGGAAGGATTCTGAGGAAGGGTCACTCGACCCAAAGCATTAACTCTGATTTCTCTCCACAGACACCACCAGATCTGCTGAGCTTTTCCAGCAATTTCTGTTTTTGTTTCTGATTGCAGCATCTGCAGTTCTTTCGGTTTTCAAAGGCTTCAAAATGTTCGATCAGCCTTGATTATGTTGAATAGTGGGGTAGGTTCAACAGGCTGAATGGCTCATTCTTGTTGCTGTGTTCCTATGATTCCAGTGATATTATTATTGGATAAACCAGATCCCAGAATGAAATATGGCTTGATAATTTTTGTTTTTTGTTTCATTTGAAATACTGTACTTCCACTGGGACATAAGCACCTAAGGCTGACAATTTGTTTTAACAACAAAACAGAAGTTTATTACACAAAAAAAATAAAAATGGGAATGACATGATACAAACCAGGCATTTAAATATCAAACAGTTTGAAAAAGTTCAAAATAGAAAACAAAGAAACAAAATCCCATCTTCTCTCCAACATCATCAGTGGTGTAGCAAAAGTCTAGAGAGATTTTCATTTCCTATCAAATCTGTAACTATGCCTTAACTGCTTCTTCTTAGTTCCCATCCTGTGAATGTAAAGTCTTTTTCCTGGAATGCTCACACAACGGGGAGCTCAGACTTTCTCAGTCTTCTAATAATCTACAGCATTCTAACCAAACACTTCTGGTCTGGACATTTTCACAAACTGAAACCCTTACATGGAGTTAAATTGTTCCCTTAACTGCTCTGAACAACCTCCTTTTCTAGGAGAAACTATAATTGCATATACATTCAGTCAAGTCTCCTTTCAACTGCCCAAAATCTTTTTAACCAAATTAAATAAAAATCTTGGAGAAAATCAGCAGGGCTAATAACATCTGTGGAGAGAAGACAGAGTTAATGTTTTGAGTCCAGTGACCTTTCTTTGGTTGTCCACAACTCCATGACATAATTACAGTGTAATATGTTTCCATAGTTAATTCTTACTTATAAACACAGACAAAGTTATTTAGTCAGGATTTCCTTCCTTGGAGGACGTTAGTGAAGCAGGTGGTTTTTTTTAAAGATAATTGATAGTGGCTATATGGATAGCAATAGGCTGGACTTTATCAACTGGAATTAAAAGCTAATCTAGCGGCAACCATATAATTGTCTAAAAACCCTATCAAGGGAAGGAATTTTGTTTTATTTTTTCATTAAATGTGAGGGGATCATTTGCTAGACAAGATTTATTGTCCATCCCGAATTGACCAGATGGCAGTTGAGAGTCAACCATGTCACATGGAGACGAGGCCAGGTAAGGAAGACAGAATTTCTTTCCTAAACAGCATCAGTAATATTTTATAAACATCACTAATAGAATCCCTACAGTGTGGAAACAGGCCCTTCGGCCCAACAAGTCCACACCAAACCTCAGAGCATCCCACCCAGACCCATCCCCCTATAACACACCTAATCTACACCTCCCTAAACACTACGGGCAATTTAGCATGGCCAAACAACCTAACCTGCACAGCTCTGGACTTTGGGAGGAAGCCAGAGCACCCAGAGTAAAGCCGCACTAGGCACAGGGAGAACATGCAAACTCCACACAGTCACCTGAGGCTGGAATCAAGCCCAGGTCCCTGGTGCTGTGAGGCAGCAGTGCTAACCACTGAGCCACTGTGCCGTGTTTAAAGAACAAAATCCAGATCTTATTGAATTCAAATTTCACAATCTGCCACGGTGCGATGTGAATGCTGGTCCTCAGGACTTCACAGATGGTCTTTGTATCACTAATCTAGTAACAATACTGACACACCATTGCCTCATGTGCTACCCTTACTCACTCTAGCTTTTGTGAGATTCCAGATCCAAAGCAATGTTGTTGAAATTTGGCCACCATCTGAAATAATTGAGCAAACCACTCAGTTCAAGGGACAATTAGGAATGGGCAGCAAAGATTGGGCTCACCAGTGATGTTAATACCCCAGGAAAGAATACCGAAAAAGTGCTATTCCTGTTGAAATGGCTATTGGAGCTACAATGGCAATATTTGACAAACAGGATGGTGTTGACCCAATAGCCTGTCCAATGTGATTAATACTGATGGAAGCACTTGTATTGGTCAGTTAGCACTTGACTCTTTATGAAAACCTTTTTTCATTCGCTCATAGGATGTGAGCATTGCTGGCTGGGCCAGCATTTTTTTGCACAACTCTAGTTACCGTTGAGAAGGTGGTGGTGAGCTGCCTTCTTGAACCACTGCAGTCCATGTAGCTGTAGGTCGACCCACGATACCCTTAGGGAGGGAATTCCAAGATATTGACCTGACGACACTGGTGATATATTTTCAAACTAGCATGGTAAGTGGCTTGGAGAGGAACTTGCAGGGTGTTGTGTTCCCATGTATCAGTTTCCCTTGTCCTTCATGGAAGTGATCATGAGTTTTAAAGGTTCTGTCTAAGAAGCCTTGGTGAATTGCTGCAATGCATCTTGTAGATAGTGCACAATGCTGCTACTGAGCGTCGGTGTTAGAGGGAAGGGATATTTGTAGAAGTGGTGCTGGTTAATCTTGCTGAGTGAATACTGACTGATGTTTTTCACCGTGGAACATCAGTGATGGGACTTCAAAGTTAGTTTGGGAGCCAATTGGCCTGTTTCTGAATGACACTCTGGAGTGTTAAATGAATAAAACACCTCCTATATTTTGCTTTGTTAAACCGTCCAAGGTTCCCATGTCCAAAATTACAGATTCCTTCCACAGATGATCAGGAGCAAGTGGTTTTGTGGTTGGGTTTCCTTTGACAAACTTAAGTTGGATTTTGATCAGCAGAAAAAGATTCATGAGGTACTAATTAAGTCCTCCATTGAGCTGCACGGAACATTTCAAAAAAGGACAGAGTAAAACTCCTACTGATTTTGATTGTGGCACTGATGGAGGGAGAGCGAGCTGGGTAGGTGGGGCGAGTAGGGGTGGGGTGTAATCAACATCTTTCTTGCTCACAGAAAGATATGAGATTGAGTTTGCACTCCATCCAGTACCACCCCCCCATCCCTGTCCACCATTACCGTCAGTCTGAGGAGAATCTCTTCCATACCATGTCTGCATCACGAAGGAGGCAAAAGGGCAAAATTGGGAGTCAGGTGGAGGTTACTCTTCAGCTGAGTCCAATATCTGAGATAAATGTAGTTGAAACATTGAAGATAGAAACAGGAGTAGGCCATTCAGCCCTTTGAGCCTGCTCCACCTTTCAATATGATCATGGCTGATCATCCAACTCTTGTCCCCATTCCTGCTTTCTCCCCCATACCATATGATCCCTTTAGCCCTCTGAACTGTCTCTAACTCCTTTTTGAAAATATTCGAATGTTTGGTCTTAACCACATTGTGCGGCAGAGAATCCTGTAGTGATTGTAACGAGGTCAGCCAGGTGGACCCATGGAATATGAGTTCCCCGATTGGGGCTGTTAACCTGGTCCAATCAGGGAGCCCTGGCTGACAGGTGTAAACAGGAGTGTCAGAGGTTCTGTTCACTCTGACAGCTGGCTCTGAGGGAGCTAGATCAGTGACAAGGACTCTCCACGTGTATATAAAGGGTGACTCAGTGACAGGATACCGGCCCCTGTTGAGCTATTTCAAATTCCACATGCTCACCACTCTCAGGGTGAAGACATTTCTCCCCATTCGAAATGGCATACCCCATATCCTTAGACTGTGACCCCCTGGTTCTAAACTCCCTGATCTTTGGGAACATCCTTCTTGCGTTTACTCTCTTTAGTCCCGTTAGAACTCGATAGGGTTCTATGAGATTCACCCCTCATTCCTCCAAATTCCAGTGAATATAATCAAAACTGGTCCAGTTTCTCCTTATACATCGGCAGTGCCAACCCAGGGATCAGTCTGGTAAACCTCTGTCGCATTCCCTCAAGAGCCAGAACATCCTTCTTGTCACCTGACGTACCTCAGTGTTGCCCTTGGCCTCCATCTTACCAAATATCGCTAAATAGATTCTACAAATATCCTTCAGAAGCTCCCGTTAACCTATCTCTGCAAGTTCGTATACCTAACAGCTGGATCCTCACCCATTGCAAATTCCTGTCCGGTCCTGAGCAGATGCCCCGAACCTTGGCACCTGGCCAGTAACATAGAATTCTCTGAAAAAAAACAGAAGTTGCTGGAAAATCTCAGCAGGTCTGGCAGCATCTGTGAAAAACAAATCAGAGTTAACCTTTCAGCTCCGGTGACACTTCCTCAGAACTGCTCTGAGGAAGGGTCACCGGATCCAAAGCGTTAACTCTAGATTTTTCTTCACAGATGCTGCCAGACCTGCTGAGCTTTTCCAGCAACTTCGGTTTTGTTCCTGATTTACAGCATCCGCAGTTCTTTTGGTTTTGATATGGAATTTCTCTAGACGCTCGGTCTTTGCTACAGAGAATAGTATCAATCCCTCTACTAAAAGTGCAATCCTTTCTTCTCCCTTACACTCGAATGGCTTCCTGAAACACTGTGCAATACACAGCATCTGTGAGCTTGACAAGTGTTCCTGAATCAAGTGGACCCTGTTTCTTTAATCCTGGGCCATGGCCCAGGAGAACATCATTGAAGAAACAAAATCCCCCCTTGTGGCTTTAGTTTCTTGTATATCTACATGTCGAACTCCAAAGCACACAGGCAGCATCTAGAAAGCACCCATCGACACTTCTAATTTGTATGAAGAGATGTCGTTTTAAGCTGAGTATCAGAAACAGCTCTGTGAAAGAGAAGGATCATCAATGTTGAAAGGTATAAGAAGTTCGCGTGGAGCTGACAAAATATCTTCCTATTATGTAAGGGTTTTGACTGATTTACTGGAGACATTCACCATTATTAATACTCCAGTAACCACCAAGTTGGCAAAATCTGTTGTAGGACAGATTTCACATGACCCTAGCTAGACCTCTGTTGGTGGTTTGTTTGAAGGACGTCACTGACTGAGCCAACATTTATTGCCCATCAAGTCAAAACTGAGAAAAAAAACCCTGCCAAAGCTGTAAATCAGAAACAAAAACAGAAATTGTTGGGAATGTTCAGCAGGTCTGGCAGCATCTGTGGAGAGAAATGAGTTAATGTTAACTCTGACGTCTCTCCACAGGTGCTGCCAGACATGCTGAGCTTTTCCAGCAATTTATGTTTTTGTCGTTGTGATTTATTGCCCATCCCTAGATTCCCTGGACTGAGGGAATGGGGCAGGCAATGGTCTAGTGGTATTATCGCTGGAGTGTTAATCAAGCGACTCAGGTAATGTTCTGGGAACCCAGGTTCAAATCCCCGCCGTGGCAGATGGTGGAATTTGATGTCAACAAATAACTGTTGCTGGCTGTCAGGGAAAACCCATCTGGTTCACTAATGTCCTTTAGGGAAGGAAACTGCCATCCTCACCTGGTCTGGTTGACATGTGACTCCAGACCCACAGCAATGTGGTTGACTTGGGACAATTAGGGATGGGCAATAAATGCTGGCCTAGCCCATGACACCCTCATTGCATGAATGAGTAAAGGGGAAAATAAATATAGTGGTGCACTGTTTCATTGAACCACAACAGCCATCAGGGTGTAGGGACACAGTTAGGAAGGAAATTCTACTGAGCAGCTGAGAAGTAGGAATGCATTTCTGGAATTTAGAATGGCAAGGGGTGATTCAATTGAAGTTTTTAAGCAATTAAGGTGGACAGATAAGGTAGGTAGAGAGAAATTATTTTCACTGGATGCAGTGTTGAGGACTAGAGTGCTTTATCTAAATATTAAAGACACACCTTTCAGGAGTTCTTTTATTCTTTTATGGGATGATGATATTGCCGGAGAGGCCAGCAATTGCTGCCCACCCCTAACTGTTCAAAGGACATTAACAATCAATGGTATTTCTTGTAAGTCTGGAGTCACATGTAGGTCAGACCTGGTAAGGACAGCAGATTTCCTTTCCTAAATGATATTGGGGAAGGTGATGGCCTGGTGGTATTGTTACTGGACTGTTAATCTAGTGACCCAGGTTATGTGCTGGGGACCCAGGTTTGAGTCCAGCATGGCTGGTGGTGGAATTTGGAGCTAGGAGTCTCATGATGACCATGAAGTGATTGTCAGAAAAACCTATCTGTCTTTTAGGGAAGGAAACTGTCAACCCTACCTTGATGTGACTCCAGACCCACTGCGATGTGGTTGACTCTTAATGCCCTCTGGGCAATTAGGGGTGGGAAACAAATGCTGGCCTGGCCAACGATACCCACATCCTGTGAATGAATAAAAAAAGTTAGTGAGCCAGATGGGGTTTTACATCATTAGACTAGGTTTTATTTCCAGATTTTGTTCATTGAATTTGAATTTTTCATTCTGTCATGTCGGGTTCAAACCCATATTCCTGGAACACCGTACAACCATATGGCATGGGGGTAGAGGTAGGCTATTCAGTTTATCGAATCTGCTGTGCCATTTAAAGTGACTTTGGCTAATCTGATAATCCTCAGATCCACTTTCCTGCCTTTCCCCTTCAACTCTTGATTCCCTTACTGATTAAAAATTTGTTGATTGGTCTCAGCCATCAATAAACTTAATAACCCAACCTCAACAGCCCTCTGTGGTAATGAATTCCACAGATTCTCTACCCTCTGAGAGAAGAAATTCCTCCTCATTGCTAGACGATCATGTATTCTAAGATGATGCTGTTTGGCCCTAGACTCTCCCACAATGGCAAACAACTTTTCCACATCTACCCTGTCAAGCCTCAGTATATTTTGTCTCCTCTCATTCTTCTAAACCCGGTCAGTATGAAGCCCACCTACTCAACCTCTCAAAGAAGAACAAAGAACAAAGAACAGTACAGCACAGGGACAGGCCCTTCGGCCCACCAAGCCTGTGCCAACACATGATAGCTTTCTAAACTAAAAACATTTTGCATCTACACTGTCTGTATCCCTCTATTCCCTGCCCATTCAAAATGCCTCTGAAACATTCCTATTATAATTGCTTCCACCACCTCCTGTGGCAGGGCATTCCAGGCACTTAACACCCTTTGTGTCAAAAAACTTGCCTCTCACACCTCCTTCAAACTTATCCTCTTTTACCTTAAGCCTATGGCCCCTAGTAAATGACATTTCTACCCTGGGAAAAGAACTCCAGCCATCCACCCGCTCCATGGCTCTCATAATTTTGTAAACTTCTATCAGGTCCCCCCACCGCCACCCCTTCAGCCTCCGATATTCAAGAAAATCCCTCCATGCATTGGATCAACCAAAGAACATTCTCTGGAGTCTATCCGATGCTAATGTATCTTTCCTGAAATAAGGAGTCCAAATCTATAAGCAGTATTCCCAGGGTTTAGCCCGATAACTGTGGGTGACTTGTCCGGTGACATTTTTAATGCAGCACCATCTTCCCCAATAATTAATTAATAATGGAAAATATGAAGGCATCAGATGAATTGTTAGGTACTTTGCATTCGCCTTCACAGTAAAGTATATTCATGGCATTCCAGAAATAGTTGTAAATCATTAAATGGAAAAAAAGAGGAACCCAAGAAAATTGCAATGGTCAGGGAAAAGGTGCAAATTGCTGGATCTGTGTGCCCTCAAGTCCCCAGGTAAAAATAGACTTTGTCGAAGAAATGGCAACTAAGATGGTAGATCCATTGGTTTAATTTTCTAAACTTCCTGAGATTCAGGGAAGGTGCCATCAGATTGGAAAATAGTGGAAGTAACTCCTTTATCAAAAATTAAAGGCTAGTTACTTTATCATCAATAATGGTGAGGATGTTAGATGCTATTATTAAAACCGTTATAGCAAGGAAATTGGAAAAATTTGGAGTATTCAGGCAGAATCGACATGGTTCTGTGAAAGGGAAATCATGTTTAGCCAGTTTATTGGAGTTCTTTGAGAAATAACACATGCCATGGATAAAGGGGACCTGGTGGATGCACTGGACTTAGATTTCCAGAAGACATTTGATCAGATGCCGCATCAAAGGATTTTTCAGGAAATAAAAGGTCATGGTAAAGTGGGTAGAAATGTTGACATGGATAGGAGATTGACGGGCTAATAGGACATAGAAAGTAAATACACCAGTTTCTAGTTGGCACGATCTAACCAGTGAAGTGTCACAGGGGCCAGTGGTGGGACCTCAGCTATTTCTAATTCATACAAATGGGTTGGATAAAGAGACCGGAGGTGTGGTTAATAAATGTGCTGATAGGCAAGGAAGTAAGTTGTGAGGAGGTTACAAAGGGACAAAGATAGGCAAAATAAATGGGAAAAGATCTGACAAACGGAGTATACATGGTGAGAGATTACAGCAGTCTAAGACACAGAGGCATCAGTGTGTGGTAATGCAGGAATCATGAAAAGTTAGTATGCAGGTACAGCAAATTAATTAGGAAAACTGATAGAATTCCATCATTTATTGTGAGGGCAATTGAATACCAGAGTCAGGCGGTTATGTTTCTGTTATTCAGGGCAATGGTGAGATCACATCTGGAATACCACATGCAATATTAGTCTCCTTATTTAAGAAAAGATATAAATACATTGGAAGCTGTTAACTTGATTAACAACTGGAATTAAAGAGTTGGCTTATGAGAAAAGGTTGGACAGGCTTATATCCTGGAGTTTGGAAGAGTAGGAGGGGACTTAATTGATTTATCAGCCCTGAGTGGTCTTTGCATGTGGAGATGATGCTTCCTCTTGCGGTAGAATCGAGAAGTAGGTTTCACTGAGGAGTGACACATCTATTTCTGAGATAAGGAGAGGTGCTTCTTTCCAGCTTGCACATTAACACCAAGGCTCTCTGCCCTATCTGAAGAATGTGAATTGTATTAAGACTGTTATCTGGAAAAAGAGCTGGTGATTTCTCCCTGGCATCCAGGACAATATTTACCTCTCAACAAACATTGCTGAAGCGGTTCTGAGGAAGGGTCACCGGACCTGAAACGTTAGCTCTGTTTTCTCCTCCACAGATGCTGCCAGACCTGCTGAGCTTTTCCAGCAACTTGTGTTTTTATTGCTGAAGCACATTATTTAATGGATGTTGCTTTTTTGGGAGGTTGGTGTGGGTAAAATGGTTGCTGCTTCCACATTGCAAAACTGATTATTATATCTTAAATGATTATGAGATACTCAAGGTTGAAAAGCACTTTGAGATTCTGAGAAGTCAGACTCGGAAATTAGCCATGATTTTTACCCTTATTCTTTAGTGAGATGCGGGTGTGACTGGCAAGGATAGCATTTGTTGCCCATCCCTAACTGCCCTTGAACTGAGTGATCTGACGAGCCATTTCAGAGGGCAGTTAAGAGTCGACAGCTTATTACTGGGGTGTGGAATCACAAGTAGGCCAGATTGGGTAAGGATGGCAAAGTTCCTTTTCTAAAGGGCATTAATGAAGCAGACGGGTTTTTGCTATAATCGTCAATGATTATACGGTCACTATTAGACCAGCTTCTTGTTGGATTCAAATGTCATTGTCTGCCATGGTAGCATTAGCTTGGGGTTTTGGAAGAACAGCCAAGTGATATAGCCAACATGACACCTTTTCAGCAGTTAGGTCGAGAACAACTCAAAGAATGCTTCATAACAAGCACAGTGTGTTCCAAAATGTTTTACTGATGAAATATTTGTAAACTGCAGTCAGTATTGTAATGCTGAGGGAAAAATGGCTGCCGGGTTGTGCACAGCAAGATCCCATAAGCAGCAATGAGACAAAGACTATATTGCCTTCTCTCCATTGATTAGTTAAGGGATAGATATTGGCCAAGATTCTGGGGAGAACTGCCCGGTACTTGTCTGAATTGGGTCCCTTTACCACAAGCTGAGAGATCAGGCTCAAACTGCATTTAACACCTCAGCCAAGTCTCCCCTCCTGGCACTTGTTAATGCTTCAAAGGTCTTGAGGCTTAGCTTCTGTACCCGTCCCTCTTATGAATCACCATTATCATCTCAAACACTGACCATCAATCACGTTTTCTATGCAAACTCCCACAACTATCTCTAACCTTGTTTTCCGGACCACAACTTGAACAAACTGTTACCTTCGATCAATTGTGTCTAGCAGTGCTACAATGCTTTTTCATTCATTCACAGGATGAATATTCGGGGAGGCAATAGCCCAGTGGTATTATAGCTGGACTGTTAATCCAGAGACTCAAATAACATTCTGGGGACCTGGGTTTGAATCCCGCCATGGAAGACAGTGGAATTTGAATTCAATAAAATATCTGGAATTAAGAATCTAATGATGACCATGAGCCAATTGTTGGGAAAAAACCATCTGGTTCACTAATGTCCTTGAGGGAAGGAAACTGCCATCCTTACCTGGTCTGGCCTACAAGTGACTCCAGACCCACAGCAATGTGGTTGACTCATAACTGCTGCCTGGTCAATTAGGATGGGCAATAAATTACTGGCCAGTGATGCCCTCAACCAGTGAATGAATTAAAATAAAATGTTGTATGTCGCTGGCTGAACCAGAATTTTTTACCTATCCCTAACTGCGCTTGAGAAGGTGGCGGTGGTCTTCTAGAACAGCTGCAGTCTATTTGGTGTAGGTAGACCCATATTGTGGTTTGGGAAGGATTTCCGGGATTTTGGCCTAGCAACAGTGGAGAAACAGTGATTTATTCCTAAGTCAGGCAGGTGAGTGATTTGGGGAGGAATCTGTAGATGGTAGCTTTCCCATCTATGTGCAGCCTCAATGTGCCATTATCACAGGGATATTTGTAGGAGTTTACAGTGCACAAATTAGCTACCTTACCATGATTTCCACAGTATATATCAATGAGTAATCCTAACTCAAACCCTAATCCTAATCCTAACCCTAACCCTAATCCTAACTTTAACGCTAACCCTAATCGTAATCCTAATCCTAACCTTAACCCTAACCCTAATCCTATCACAACACTTTGTTCACTGTAATGCAGCTTGGAGCACCTTGCAGCTGTACAAGGTGTTTAAAATTCAACATCTTTCTTTCTATGTCGTCTATTCTTCTCAATTCCTTTGGCTGAGTCAGTCATTCCCATCCTCCTCTAGTTTCTCTCCTCCATGTCCATCCCATCCCAGGTCAAGCTCTGAGTTCTCATTCTGAAACATGTGGGACCAAGCCGCTCACTTGGTAGGCTCCCAAACCAACACCTGATGGAAGACAGTCAACAAGGCGTTGGTTGAACTGAAATTCTGGGAAGGCGGAAGGATAGAAGTCTATCCCAGGAAGCAATAGGATCATTGAGTCCAGAGTTACAAATGAGACAATCATTGGATTGAGACAGGGACAAGCTCAGATGAAAGGAGGTGGTCTTTGTGATGAAGACAATATGGGACTAGAAGATTCATTTGAGTTTGAATAAGATACTGAGATTGTGAGCAACCTGGTTCAACTTGGGGCAACAGCCCAAGAACTGGAATGGAACTGATAGAGTCATAGAACCATAGAGTCATACCGGTCGGAAACATACCCTTCAGTCCAACCAGTCCGTGCCAACCATAATCCCAAACTAAACATGTCCCACCTGCCTGCACTTGGCCCATGTCCCTTTTTTTATTCATGAACTTATCCAAATGTCTTTTAAATGTTGTGACTGTACCTGCATCCACCGACTTCCTCTGGATGTTCATTCCACACATGAACTGTTCCACTTCCTCTATAAAAGAAAAGTTGCCCCTCATGTCCTTTTTAAATCTTTGTCCTCTCACCTTAAAAATATGCTCCCTAGTCTTGAAATACCCAAGCCCAGGGAAACAACACCTGCCATTCACCTTATCTATGCCCCTCATGATTTTATAAACCTCTATAAGGTCACCCCTCAACTTTCTATGCTCCAGTGAAAAAAGCCCCAGCCTATTCAACCTCTCCTTTTAACTCAAACCCTCAATTCCTGGCAACATCCTGGTAAATCTTTTCTCAACCGACTCCAACTTAATACTTTCCTTCCTATAACAGGGTGACCAGAACTCCACATAGTATTCCAGAAGAGGGCTCACCAACTGCTAAGCTACAGAGTTTGCGGCAGGGGTAGGGGATTGATGGAATGTGAAAGGCAATGGCTTCAGGTTTGACCTCAAGTGAAGCACTGTGTCCAAATCTGGGCAGCACGCTTTGAAAAGGATACGAAGGTATGAGAGAGAATGCAGAGAAGATTTATGACAGTGGACTAGAGATGAGGAGATTGTAGAAGCTGGGACCCTTTTCTCTTTGGAGACTGGGAGGAGATTTAATCGAGGTGTTCAAAACCACAAGTGATCTGGACAGCATAGATAGGAAGAACCAGTTCCCATCAAGGGAAGGATTGAGAACCTAAGGACTCAAATTTAAGGTGATTGGCAAAAGCACCAATGGAGACTTGAGCAGAAAGTGTATCAATCATCGAGTGGTTAGGGTCTAGTGCGCATTGCCTGAGAACGTGGTTTGAGGCAGATTTATTAACTAAAAAGGGAAACTTTTTCAGGTCACCCGGGTATAGGAAAGGTATTATTAAGCTAGAGAGGGTTCAGAAGAGATTTTCCAGGATGTTACTCTGGAAGGTTTGAGTTATAAAGAAAGTCTGGATAGGCTGAGACTTCTTCACTTTCATAGGAGGTTGAGAGGTGACCTTACAGAAGTTTATAAAATCATAAGGAGTATTGATAGGGTTAATAGTAGGTGTCTTTTCTCTAAGATGGGGGATTTCAAAACCAGGGGCACATATTTAAGGTGAGAGGAGAGAGATTTAAAAAAAAGGACATGAGGGCAGATTTTTTACACAGAGGGTGGTTCACATGTGGAATGATTTTGCTGAAGAAGTTGTGGATATGGGCACAATTACAACATTTAAAAGACTTTTGGACAAGTACTTGAATAGAAAAAAATTTGGACGGATATGCGCCAGGAGCAGGTAGGTGAGATTATGTTCAGCATGGACTGGTTGGACCGAAGGATCTTTTTCCATGCCGTATGATTCTACAGGTAAAGGCAAGGGAGTGACAACAGGTAGATTGCTCTTTCAGAGAGCCAGCACAGACCCACTGGGCCAAAGGTCCTCCTTCCGTGCTATAACCATTCTACAATCCATTGATATCTCAGAAAGAGGGAATTAAGTATAGAGGAATCGGGAAATGGGGACAGCAGGAAAAGAGCTCAGCAAGAAAATATGCAAAGAACACAGACAGAAAAATTATCCCTGTGGTAAAATTGCTTGCAAACATTTGCATTTTAGGAGACATGTTTTGAACAGTTGGTGTAAGGGCTGATGTTACAGTCCATCTGTACTTTATTAGAATACATGGGAGTTCGGTAAATTTACACCAGCGCTGAATAATTCGGAGGAAACGGACAATCGAAGGGAAGCAGCTGAAGAAACATTTAAATCAGGGCTGGTTGCATTGGGATCCAGAATTCTGGGTTGGCAGAATGTGGAAAAATTATACAGTTGGCTGCAGGTACGTATAGATATCTCCTTTGCACGTCATTGCGAAGAAGAATTCTATATTACTGGATCATGTCCCATATTGGTGACTGGGGCTTAGGTCTTAAAGAGCCACTCCTGCTTCATAGGTGTCGATTATTTTTATGTGCTCATGGGATAAGAACATAGAACATAGAACAATACAGCGCAGAACAGGCCCTTCGGCCCTCGATGTTGCACCGACCTGTGAACTAATCTAAGCCCATCCCCCTACACTATCCCATCATCATCCATACGCTTATCCAAGGACTGTTTAAATGCCCCTAATGTGCCTGAGTTAACTACATTGGCAGGCAGGGCATTCCACGCCCTTACCACTCTCTGAGTAAAGAACCTGCCTCTGACATCCGTCTTAAATCTATCACCCCTCAAATTTGCAGCTATGCCCCCTCATACTAGCCGACGTCATCATCCTAGGAAAAAGACTCTCACTGTCCACCCTATCTAATCCTCTGATCATTTTGTATGTCTCTATTAAATCCCCTCTTAGCCTTCTTCTCTCCAATGAGAACAGACCCAAGTCCCTCAGCCTTTCCTCATAAGACCTTCGCTCCAGACCAGGCAACATCCTGGTAAATCTCCTCTGCACCTTTTCCAATGCTTCATTGGCGTCATCATAAGGCATCATTGGCAAGGCCAAACTTTGTTACACATCCCTGGAGAACTGAATGTCTTGTCGAGACTTTTCAGAGGGCATATAAGAGGTGACCACTGTACTTTGGGTTCGCCATTTCCTTCCCTAAAGGCCACTGGTGAACCAGATAGGTCTGTACAACAATCAGTGATAATTTCATGGACACCATCTCTGAGACAAACTTCCAATTCCGTCTTTTTTCTTAATTTAATTGGATATAAATTACACCAGCTATTAGCTGGGATTTGTACCCAATCCTCCCACAGAATTACCCTGAGTCCCTGAAATCACAGCTTATTGGAATTCAGGATTTCTGACATCGTTGTTTGGTGAATTTAACACACCAAGTTTATTTCATTTTTAATAATTATATAAGTCACCAGCTTTCAATAAAATGACAAATTATGTTACAGCACAAATATCAAGGAAGGCATAGACAAGCATTAACTGAGGCCCCATCTATTCCCTGAGAGGGATATAAACTTATTTAAGTTATTACATTAATTATTACTTAAATGAAAAAGGACTGCAGAATTCCAAGGTGCTGTAGGATCTTGGGGATGTAGGATGAGCTATTGTAAAATGAGTATGTAACTACAAAAATAATTAAGAAATGCTATCCTTTTTAGTCATAGGGGCCTAGAGTTATATAGCATGGAAACAGACCCTTCAGTCCAACTCATCCATGCCGACCAGGTATCCTAAATTAATCTAGTGCTACTTGCCAGCATTTGGCCCTAAACTCTTCCTCTTCATGTACCCATCCAAATGCCTTTTAAATGTTGTAATTGTACCAGCGTCCACCACTTCCTCTGGCAGCTCTTTCCATACACGTGCCACCCTCTGCATGAAAAATTTGCCTCTTAGGTCCCTTTGAAATATTTCCCCCTCACCTTAAACCTATGCCTCCTAGTTTTGGAATCTAACTACCCAGAGCCAAAATACCTTGGCTATTCACCCTCTCCATGCTCCTCATGATTTTATAAACCTCTATAAGGTCACTCATCAGCCTCCAACACTCCAGGGAAAATAACTCCAGCCTATTCAGCTTCTCCCTATAACTCAAACCCTCTAACCCTGGCGACATTTTTGTAAATCTTTTCTGAGCCCTTTCAAATTTAACAACATCTTTCCTAGAGCAGGGAGACCAGAATTGAATGCAGTATTCCAAAAGTGGCCTAACCAATGACCTGAAGGCCATCACATGATATCTCATCTCCTATACCCTGACTAATATAGGCAAACGTACCAAATGTCTTTTTCACTATCCTGTCTACTTGCAACTCCACTTTCAAGGAACTATGAACCCTAGGTGTCTTAGTTCGGCAACACTTGCTGGGACCCTACCATTAAATTAACGAGTCCTACCATGACTTGCCTCACCAAAGTGCAGCGCGTCACATTTATCTAAATTAAACTCCATCTGCCACTTTTTTACAAAAGGAATTGGACATGAGTGTCACCTAATTATGCTTCATTCAGGGCAGTGGTGGCAAATGGTAAGATGAAAGTGATAATGTTATTTGAAGGGTATAGGTGAGGCCACATCTGGAGCGACGCGCACACTTGTTATTTAAGGATGGTGTCAATGTGTTGGAGGCAGGTCAAAGATGTTTTATTATATTCCTACTGGAAATGATTCTGAATATACAGAAAGGTTGCACACACTATGTTTGTTTCTACTGAAATTTAAAAATGAAGGGTGAACTGATTGAAATGTATAAGACCCTGAAATGTCTTGACACAATGCTTGGGGAAAAGATGTTTCCTGTTTTGGGTCAACTCTAGATCTGGGGGTGGGGGCACTGTTTAAAATTTAGGAATCACCCTTTTGGGGACAGAGATGAGGAGAAATTCTTTTATCTCAGATGGTTGTGTGACTTTGGAATTCTTTGCCTCAGAAAACAGTGAGGGTGTGGATGTTTGGAATAAGGAGTACACACATTGCTCCAGATGTGGCCCATTCCACACCAGTAATGATCTCCTACAACCCCTTCCATCAGGCAAAAAATACAGAAGCCTGAACACACACGGGTTCAGGAACAGCTTCTTCTCAGCCGTTATGAGAGTGATGAATGGACTCTCTAGCCTCAAATAATGTTGATGTTGCTAACGTTGATCTCGCCTGGCACACACCCTGTGCAATGTAACCTGTATGCCTCTGTCTAAGCCTTTTTGTTCTGTACATCCTTGCTTACTATAAGATAACACAGTGTGGAGCTGGAGGAACACAGCAGGCCAGGCAGTATCAGAGGAGCAGGAAAGTTGACGTTTCAGGTCAGGGCACTTTTTCAGAAGATGGGTCCTGACCCGAAACATCAACTTTCCTGCTCCTCTGATGCTGCCTGGCCTGCTGTGTTCCTCCAGCTCCACACTGTGTTACCTCTGACTCTAGCATCTGCAGTCCTTACTATCTCTCTTGCTTACTGTGATCTGCCTGTACTGCTCAAAAACAAAGATTTTCACTGTACTTCGGTACATGTGACAATAAATCAACCAATCAATCATTATTTTCAAGTGGACAAAATTTCTATGAGGAAAGTAGATGGGGATGTGAAATTTCAAACACGTTCAAATCAGACTGTATCATTTTGAATAGTGGAGTAGACACAATGGCCTACTTTTGGTGCTATTTCATGACTTTCTATCTAACATATTTATGTCAGTGTTTCAGAGAAGAGCTGGAGAAAGTTTAAGTTGTTCATGGGATGTGACTATCACTGATTGGCCAGTGTTTATTGTCATCCCTAATTGCCCAGAAGGCAGTTAAGAGTCAACCATATTGCTGTAGATCTGGAGGTACACGTAGGCCAGGTTAGGTAAGGACTGAAGATTTCCTTCATTTATGAACCAGATGAGTTTTTACAACAACTGACTGTGGTTACAAGGTCCCCATTAGACCAGCTTTTAACTCCAAATTCTTACTCAATTTCGTTTTTCACCTTCTGCCATGTGGGATATCAACCCATATCTCCACACAGTGGCCTGGATGCATCTAGATAACTAATTGAGTAACATTACCACCTACATCTCACCATTTGCCACCACTGCCCTGAAAGAATATTTATCCTTCAAACATCATCATTAAAATAGAGATTATCTGATTTATCTCATCGCCGTTTCTTGGAGCTTTCGGTGGATAAATCCACTGTCAGATATCATACATTATAGCAGTAACTAAACATCAGACATAGTGCTTAATTAGCTATGTAATACTCTGTAATTTTTTATAATTTATTCACAGAATGAGGGTGTCACTGGCTAGGCCAGAATTTATTGCCTATCCACAATTATGAGAAGTCCCACAACACCAAGTGATACTCATTTCTGATGAAGGGTTTAGGCCCGAAACGTCAAGTTTTCCTGCTCCTATGATGCTGCTTGGCCTGCTGTGTTCATCCAGCCCCATGCTTGTTACCAAGTGATAGTCTAATAGGTTTATTTGAAATCACAAGCTTTTGGAGCCCTTGTGACTTCACCTGATGCAGAAGCAGTGTTTCGAAAGCATGGTTTAAAATTTACCTGTTGGACTATAACCCGATGTTGTGTGACTTCTGACTTTGCCCACCCCAGTCCACCGCTGGCACCCCGATATCTTGGCATCCCCAGATGCCCAGAGGTCAGCTTAAGAGTCAACCACATTGTTGTGGGTCTGGAGTCCGGACCAGGTAAAGATGGCAATTTCCTTCCTTAAAGGGTGTTAATGAACCAGATCGATTTTTCCAACAACTGACAATGGATTCATGACCATCATGAGATTCTAAATTCCAGGTTCGTTCTTGAATTCAAATTTCACCATCAGCCATGGCAGGATTTGAAACCTGGATCCCTAGAAGACGAGATATAACACATCGTGGAATTGGAGGAACACAGCAGGCCAGACAGCATCAGAGGAGCAGGAAAGTTGATGTTGGACTTCTGAAGAAGAGTCCTGACCTGAAACGTCAGCTTTTCTGTTCCTCTGATGCTGCCTGGCCTGCTGAGTTCCTCCAGTTCCACACTGTATTATCTCTGACCCCAGCATCTGCAGTTCTTACTATCTCCCTAGAACATTACCTGGGTCTCTGGATTAATAGTCTAGTGATAATGCCACTAGGCCAAATCTCCCTTATCGTCCTCCTCCCATTAATATAATAAAAAAAGGCACAGCTTAAATACCAATGCTTTGTCTCTTTGATGAGGTGCTTTTAGAGGCTGGGTCCCATTTTTGCACTTTATTAGATGGAGTTATCTTGAAGCCTGGGCCTTCTCTATTGAGACCCCAGGGAGCTCTCCATCCCTCATCAACATCCCAATATATATCATTAGATGTGGGCTGGTATCACTGTAAAACACGACATTCCTGTGTGTTGGGGTGCTTCAGAAGAGGAGCCAGATGCTAGGTTTACATTCTGGACTGGAGTACAAGGATGCTGAAGTTATGCTGCAGTTATACAAAACTCTGACTAGATTCTACTTGGGGAGTACTGTGAGCAGATCTGCGCACCACACCTTAGGAATGAAGAATGATACCTGGTCTTCAGGGGTTAAGCTATGAAGATAGATTATACAAATTACACACACACAAAAACAAAGTTGCTGGAAAAGCTCAGCAGGTCTGGCAGCATCTGTGAAGGAA
>JAHRHZ010000145.1:89021788-89051326 GCA_024137785.1 Ginglymostoma cirratum | reverse complement strand
TTCCTTCACAGATGCTGCCAGACCTGCTGAGCTTTTCCAGCAACTTTGTTTTTGTTCCTGATTTACAGCATCCACAGTTCTTTCGGTTTTTATTGTACAAATTACATCTGTTTTCCCGAGAATTTAGAAGGCTAAGTGGTGATCTGATTGAAGTCTTCAAGATATTACCAGGAAAAGACAGGGTCAATAAAGATAGACTATTTCCACTGGCTGTGGATTCTAGAACTGGGGACTTAGTTTGAGAATTAGGGCCAAACTATTCAGGAGAGATGTTAGGAAGCATTTCCACATACAGCAGGTGGTAAATGTTTGGAACTCTCCTTCACAAACAGTATTGGTGCCAGATCAGTTAATTTTAAATCTGAGATAGATTTTTTTTGTTAAGCAAGAGATATGAGCTAAAAGCAGGTATATGGAATTAGGCCAAGATCAGACATGATCTCATTGAATGGTGGAACAGGCTGGAGACATTTAATGATGCTCACATCCCATGAATGTGTTTTTTATTTAGTCATGAAACATCAGCATCAATGACTAGACCAGCATTTATTGCCAATCCCTGATTGTCCACAGGGCAGCTAGGAGTCAACCAAGACTCTAGATTACTCACACATTCCTCTGCACCATCAGACCTTTGGTTGCCTGTTGCAAAAATCAATGTCTTTGCATCCACAGATCTCCATGGTTGAGATTTCCAATAATTCACAAGCCTATAAGTGATGAAATGACAAACCCCTTTGAGTGAAGTGCTAACTACAAGATGCACTGCAGAGATTCACAAAGTTTCTTTTCTATTCATTTTATGGGACGTTGGTGTCGCTGACTATGCCAGCATTTATTGCTTGTCCCTAGTTGCCCTTGAGAAGGTGGTGGTGAGCTGCTTTCCTGAACCGCTTCATTCCTCCAAGTGTGGGTTGACCCACAACGCTATTAGGGAGGGAATTCCAGGATTTTGACCCCACGACAGTGAAGGAATATATTTCCGAATCAGGATGGTGAGTGCCTTGGAGGGGAACTTGGAGGTGGTGGTGTTCCCCTTTGTCTGCTGTCCTTGTCCTTTCAGGTGGAAGTGATTGTGGGTTTGGAAGGTGCTGTCTGAGGATCTTTGGTGAATGTCTGCAGTGCATCCTTAGAATCCTTAAGATCCTTAGAATAGTATCCCAACAGCAATGAAGCAGGCCATTCAGCCCATATAGACGCTGTAAAGAGCATACCCCCCCCAACCACCCCTCTAACCTATCCCCATAACCCTGCATATCCCATTGTTAATCCATCTAACCTACACATCCCTGGACACTATGGGTTCGGAAGGTGCTGTCTAAGGATCTTTGGTGAATTTCTGCAGTGCATCACGTAGATGGGACACACTACTGCTACTGAGTTTCACCCTCTTCTCCGCCACTGTCTGACAAAAATACATAAAAATGCTCTTCCCTTTTGTTGAAATCCTCTTGCAACTGGAAACCCTAAACCAGACATAACAATCCTAAGGAGCAACCAGTTTGGAATTTGGCAAGATTCAGCTGGAGAACAAATTGTGGGCAAATGCTTTTTCTGTCTATTCAACCTCGAGGTAAATACAACATTGTCAACTGTAGATTACCTAACCAGCCACAAGCCAACACTTAAAATCTGTGCTGTCCTTTCTTCAAGATGCATGGCCCCATTTAGTATATCCATGAGTACGCAACGATCAAATTATCAACCATCTTATGGAAGAGAAAAGAAACAATAGGCAAAACCTTTCTCTCTCTCTATATATATATATTAGTGGATGATTTTTTTTAATGTGAGGCTTTATTTTAAACAGGGTTTTGTATGTAAATATACAAAGTAATGGAAAAAAAATCGCTTCAATGTCCTCTCTTGGCACTTGGCTGAAAGCGCCTGGCAGGTTGAGACAGAGACTTGCAGGTAAAATTTGTTCGGAATTTGTGTCCTGAAGGACTAGTGAACTCATCAGTGTTCAGTATTAAGACAGGCTCCCACCCCCTCTCACACAAGCATGCCTTATTGACAGCATTGCTGTACCATTGCACCATGCCCATTTTTTTATTTTCAAAAAAAAGTGCATTCTTAACATGTTTACTTAAGCAGATTAACCCCTCGTGTGCCCTGCTTTTCCAATTTCCCGGCTGAGTTACTTCAGTAGTCCCTGCTGCCTTTTTCATGTACAGACACAGCCCCGTACTCTTAGAGCTTTTTTCATTGTTGTTGTTCCCTTTTTCCTTATGTTTTTTTCCCTGGTTTGCTGCCAGGCTGCATCTTCTAGGTGGAAAATATTTCCTTTTTTCAAATAAAGAAAGGCCCAAGATTGGGTCTCAACATTGTGTCCAATCCTGGGTACCACACAGTAGGAAGGATGTTGAGGGTGCAGCGGAGATTTGCAGAGTGATACATGGGTTACGTGACTTCGGTTAAGGGGGAGAGGCTGCAGAAACTGGGATTGTGCATCTTACTGCAGAGAAGGTCAATGGGAGATGGGAGAAAGGTGCTCAAAGCCATAAAGTGACTTTGATAAGAGTAACTTAGGAAGGAATATTTCCATTGACAGGGCAGCCAGTAATCAGATGAAGTAGGTTTAAGATAATTGGAAAAGGAACAAAGGAAAATGAGGAGGATTTCTTCACACAGTAAGCTTTTGTGATCTGGAATGTACTGCCTCAAAATCTCAGTAGAAGCAGATTTAATGATAACGTTCGAAAGGGAATTTAAACCTGCACAGCTATGGGGAGCGGATAGTCTTTTTAAAACGCCAGCACAGACACAATTGGACCGAAGGGCCGTGTTTTGAGCTATACCATTCTAAAGAGGTCTCACAACTCTTCACAGCAGGTTAAGTATTCCCAGAATGGCCAGTTCCGAAGAAAAGCCATGTTGGTCTGGAAACGTGAATGCAGTCTCTCTCCGTCTCTCGCTCTCTCTCTCTCTCTCTCTCTGCAGATTGCCATAGACCCTTTGAGCTTTTCTACCACTGTCTGTTTGTACTCCAAGCAATAGCAGTAATTTTTTCCTCTTTTAGTGCTGGTGGGTTTGGAGGCAGAAAGAGCATTTAATGAGCTGGGGTAGGAGCGTCCCCAGTCCTTGCTGCTTCCACCACCTCCATTCTAGTCAGTTTACCTGCCCCACAGGCAATTGAGACTCTTGAGTAGCCAATTAAAGTCCACTTAAAGGCCTCAGGAAGCTACCGGATTTATCCAGATTCAGTGGTCCCATTGCTGTGTGATTTTCCCAATAGTTGGTGTCCCACAGTCACTTTGACTGGGCAGGGGTGTGGTGGGGAGTGTGGGGGAAAGGTTATCAGTGCCTGACTGAGGGATTGTATATCAAGTAAGGGATTCCTCAGTGGGAGCTAGCTCTGGCCCTTGCTTTTGCTGCCCCCTTTCCCAGTGATCCCCAACTCACTGGTAACCCCTATCCTCCCTCCAATTAGGGGAGGCAATGGCCTCACGACAGCACTGTTAATCCAGAGACCCAGATAATGTTCTGGAGACCTGGGTTGAAATCCTGCCACAGCAAATGGCGGAATTTGAATTCAAAAATATCTGGAATTAGAGTCTAATGATGACCATTGTTGACTTTTGGCAAAAACCCTCCTGGTTCACTAATGTCCTTCAGGGAAGGAAACTGCCATCCTAACCTGGTCTGGCCTACATGTGACTCCAGGCCCACAGCAATGTGGTTGACTCTGAACTGCCCTCTGGGCAATTAGGGATGGGCAATAAATGCTACCTGGCCAGTGACACTCTCATCCAGTGAATGAATAAAGGAATAAGAGGAATACATCACATTTAATCTTCCTTCGTTCTTAGCCGTCTCCACGATCCTGCCAACAGGCACTGCCAAGCTCAAGAGCTGGCCAAGAGACTCTGGTTGGGGCAGTGCCTGTGCCCTGGGTACTTGGTTCCAGGTGTCTGTTCACCAGTGGTCTCTCCACTACCCGATTGGCCTGTGGTTTCACTGGAAGAGGCGGCGCCACTGTCTCTGCCCGACTGGCATGACCTTACCCATCCTACTGCACACTGCACCCCTGCCCCCCCACCGAGTCCCCATGTCTCAACAAGATGCTACCCATAATCACAGGGTTGCTCTGTAGTCATATGTCATAGCCATCCTCTCATACACTGTAGACATTGATGTAACTGGGATCCATGGCAGTCAATCTGTGCACAGCAAGATGCCACAAATAGCAATTGGCCAGAGAATTTGATTTCATTTTAGTGATGCGAGGTTAGGGAATCTGTGAGAAGGTCTTGTGAGGGCAGTCAAAGCGGGAGGGCTTCCTGGCCAGCTACCGTACTGTGGTACTTAGCCAAGCAAAATTATGGACCAAACCGATGGATTCCATGGTTACCAATGTCCTCTTAGGGTGTGATTCTTCGAGAAAGAGCTCACCAGATTGTTATTATGGTGTAGAAGGAGGCCATTCAGCCCATCATGACTACACCAGCTCTATTATATACTGCCAGTCTCCTGCCTTTCCCCCTCATCTCTACAGCATTGCTATCCAAATAAAAATCCAATATCCTCTTGATGCCTCAATCAAATCTGCCTCCACCACATTTCCAGGCAGTGCATTCCAGACACTAACAATTTGCAGTGTGAAAAAGATTTTTCTCACACTACCCTTTCTTTTATGTGCAGTTTCTCCCCATTTACCCCGTTCAGTTTGCTCATGATGTTTAAAACCTCTGTCAAATCTCCTTTCAGCACTCTCCTTTTCAGGGAGAACAGTCCTAACATATTCAGTCTCCCTTCATCACTGAAGTTTCTCATTCCTGAAACCGTTCTTATAAATCAGGGCATGGTACCTCAAGCGACGGAGTTGGAGGATAAATAATGGTCAAAATACCAGACCTATTTCTGAGGCTTTTCCTCAAATTGTATAATGGGATGTTTACAGCCAATTGACAAAATAGATTCTTGGGATGGCAAGATTGAAGTATGAAGGGAGATTGGATCGATTAGAAATATATTTCACTAAAACTTAGAAGAATAACAAGGATCTCATGGAAACCTATAAAATTCTTACAGGACGAGATAGGGTAAGTGCAGGAAGGATGTTTCCAATGATAGGGAAGTCCAGGACTGGGGGTCACAGTCTAAGGATGCGGGATGAGCCATTGAGGACTGAGATGAGGAGAAATGTCCTCACCCAGAAAGTGGTGAGCCTGTGGAATTCTGTGTCACAGAAAGCAGATGAGGTCAAAATATTGAAAGTTTTCCAGAAAGAGTTAGATATCGTTCTTAGGGCTAACGGGATCGAAGGGTGAGAGAATAAAACAGGAAGAGGGGACTCAGTTGGATGATCAACCAAAATTTATTGAATGGTGGAGCAGGCTCAAAGGGCCAAATGGCCTAGTCTTGCTCCTATATTTTTTCTCCAAGAATCTGAAAGACTGAACATTTATCAATGCAGGACTCCATCCACTACTCCTTTGAAGTGTCAAACGTGACCATGTGCTCAGGTTCCAGGCTGGAATCTCAGAACATAAGCCCATAAAAAATAGGAACAGAAGTAGGCAATTCGGCCCCTCAAGCCTGTTCTGCCATTTAGTAAGATCACGGCTGATGTGATTGTTTCCAAATTCCACATTCTCATCCAACCACGGTAACCCTTGAATCTTTGTCAAATGAGTATTTTCCTTCTTCCATCATAAAAAATAATCAATGACCCACCTCCAGCACCTTCTGAAGCAGAGAGTTTCAAAGTTTTACATTCCTCTGAGAGGAAAAAAAAAAATCCCCTCATCTCTGTCCTACAAGAGTGAGCCCTAATTTTTAAACTGTGTCACCTAGCTCTGGGCTCATTCACAAGAGGAAGCATCTTTTCCACATCCACCCTGTCAAGACCACTTAGGATTTTATATGTTTCAAACAAGTCCATTCTTACTTTTCTGAACTCCAGCTGATACCAGCCAATTCTGTCCAACCTTTCCCCACTAAAAAAGCAGCCCATTCCAGGTATTAGTTCTGTAATTTTATTTTCGTTTCTGAATTACAAGCCCAATGATGTGACGACTACATCACAAACATAATCCAGACAGTACTGATAGAGTCCTGAACTGTTGGAGGTGATGTCTTTTGGAAGAAATTATCTTTCATGTATTTCAAAAAAAGTGATGAAGAGGTAGGGTCTCTTTTCTCATGGAGACTGGGGCTGAGGGATGATGTGAAGTCCATAAAATTATGCTGTATTGTATCTAGTAGATGGTGCACATTGATGCCAGTGTTGGGGTGAGGGGGATATTAGAATTAGAATCCCTACAGTGTGGAAACAGGCCCTTCGGCCCAACAAGTCCACACCGACCCTTGGAGCATCCCACCCAGACCCATCCCCCTATAACCCACACACTCCTGAACACTATGGGCAATTTAGCATGGCCAATCCACCTAGCCTGCACATCTTTGGACTGTGGGAGGAAACCGGAGAACCCGGAGGAAACCCATGCAGACACAGGGAGAATGTGCAAACTTCGCACAGACAGTCACCTGGGGCTGGAATCAAACCTGGGTCCCTGGTGTTGTAAGGCTGCAGTGCTAACCACTGAGCCATCGTGCTACCCCAATCAATCAATCACCCCAACCATTAGCACCAATCAAGCTTGACTCTTGCTAGTTATCAGCCCAAACCTTATTGTGTATCAATTTCCCTATTCCTATTGGTACGGTGGCTCAGTGGTTAGCACTGCTGCCTCACCGTACCAGGGACGTGAGATCGATTCTACTCTTGGATGGCTGTCTGCGTGGGGTTTGCACGTTCTCTCTGTGTCTGCGTGGGTTTCCTTCAGGTGCTCCGGTTTCCTCCCACAGTCCAAAGATATGCAGGCTAGGTGGATTAGCCATGAGAAATGCAAAGTTACAGGGATTGGGTGGGATGCTCTTCAGAGGGTCGGTGTGGATTGGATGGGCTGAACAGCCTGCTTCCACACTGTAGGGATTCTGTGATTCTATCTTCAACTGCTGTCTTGGACAGAAATTTGCACAGTGGGAGACAGTACCACTGACAGCTTCTTCCCTTACTAATTACATGATGGACTGAATTTTAGACTGAGGGGTGAGGCTCCTGACTTACTTTTGACATGAAAGTTGGTGATGAGCCCCCCTTGTTCGGCCAGGTTGCCCCATGATTATTTAATGCTGCTTGAGTTTTCAAAGGGCATGTGATGGGTCTCCATTGGAGAAGAGATCCTATCTCTAAGCACTGCTGGCCAATCAGAGGGCCAGCAGCTCTCTCGGGCTCCGCAATGCCACTGGGAGCTGTGGTTGTTGTTGGAACTTCAGGCTATCCTGGTGTGGAAGACATAGGAGCCAAGCTGGAAGGCAAATTAGAGGTTTCACCAGGGTCAGAGAAGGCAGGTGTTGGGGATCAATATCATGAGGGTGGAGGGTAAACCCTGGGTGGAGAGAACTACCTTGGGCAATGGCCTCTGATGGGCACAGGGTAGCATATAAAGGAGGCACCTCCTTATCTCACCATCAGTCTGTCTCATCCAGGCATTTGAGGCTGGCTGTCCACTTCTTGAGTAAAATCTTGGGCAGGGGAAACCTTGGGACTGCTTCCAATGTGACCAATTTTAACCCAAGCATCATGCCTTGACATTCAATGGCATTAGCCTCACTGAATTTCCCACTATGAACATCCTGGGGGTGAACATTGATTAGAAACTGAACTGGACTTGCCATGTAAATGGCTACAAGAGTAGGCCAGGGGCTAGGAATACTGCAGTGACTAACTCACCTTCTGACTCCCCAAAACCTGTCCAACATTTACAAGGCACAAGTCAGGAAAGTTCTGGAATACTCCCCACCTGCCTGGTCCAACAACACTCAAGACATTTGACGCCATCCAGGATGAAGCATAAAGGCAAAATACTGTGGATTCAGGACCCGTTGGGCCAGAAAAGCCATAAGATTCTGCCCACATCTATCAGCACCTTGATAGATTGGCACCTTGACTATACTTTACCCACATAAAGGTGGGCACTCAGTGAGGTGACATTTGCCACCTTATTAGCTTGCCTGAATGGAACACAGTCAGGAAGGACGGCTACAGGAAAGGAAGTTGGGGGGGGTGATGGGGGGGGTGGGAAACGTGCTGTGGGGTGATGCTGATTGTTGTGGGTTGTGGGAGGTGGAGGTGGGCAGTGGAGTGGGTAATGTGTGGTGGATGGTGGGTGTGGAGCGGGGGGTGGCGTGGAGCAGAATGGCCGAGCTGGGGGATGCCGCAGTGCTCAAATTGCAGACAGTCTGGCTCCAGTGAGCTAATCACTCACTCGCACCGCGCTCCCAGGTGCTACTTAAAAGCGTTCCACTGTATTTAAGTCGCCTTATCAATGTACCAGAGTTAATGGCATGGATGCACCAGAGGCTATCTTTACACGTCCCGTTCAGGAGGAATTGGCATATCCTGCTCACCGACCCTTGACCCATCCATTTTTCACATCTTGAAAAATGCATGTTTAGGACTGGAAGCAAGTTTGTACCCGTTCCACTCCCATTGCTGCCTCTTACTGGGCTCTGATTGCAAAAAGGGGTTAGATATTGGTAACTGCTCACTTGTGTTGTAGACTTTTATCTGCAGGCCTGGATAAAACAGGTTCCAGTCACGGCCCCTGTGTGGCCAAAGGACCCAGCACACGTGCCTTGAAGTGGGAGATGGCTGCATTCCCTCCCTTCCCTGTTCCATCGCAGTCTAAAAGTACCGATGCAGGGCTTTTCGGTTCAGGGGGCAAAGAGAATTCTAGCCAGACTACACACTCTGCTCCATAGTGGATGGGAATAAATGTTGATATGTGGCTCAGGTCAGCATTCAAGTGAGTCCAGAGAGAGAGAGAGAGAGACAGAGGGAGTGAGAGACATTCTCCACTTCCTAGGGTGCACTGTGTCTAGGGCCAACACACACTGTCTGGATCCAAGGGTTCAAGTCAAGGTCAGGTCAGCTGGGCTGGTTTTAGCCTGGGGCACAATGAGAGGGACGAAATCTCCGGCAGTACCAAAAAAGAACCAGCCACCAAGAGCAGGGGGAGGGGTCAATTGTAGTATTTGCAAGTTCCAACAAAGGTATGCGCCTCCAAACCAACCTGGCAGCCCATTGTTGCAAGCTAAATGAAGGTATCGCATCTCCTTCCACAGTAACCACCATGGATCATTCATGGAGTCTAGAAATAATTCTGGTGGCTAGAACACTGCAAGGAAAGAAGTAGCCAGACAAAGGGGACCTTGGAGGAGATTTAACTGTGATCTTTTTATAAAATATCCTTTTCATGGGATATACATGTTGTTGGCAAGGCCATTATTTATTTTCCATCCCTAAACTGGAAGTAATGCGCAATGGGAGAGAAAACAGCAATAGGGGACTGAGTTGGATGAACAGCATTGATGGTATTGAGTGGTGGAGTAGGGCAGAATGGCCTTCTCCTATTTTCCATGGCTGTAGGTTTGGGAATCACAGATCAGCCAGACCAGGTCAGGATAATACATCTCCCTCCCGAAAGGGCATTACTGAACTAAATGGATTTCTATCACAATTGTTTTGCAGTCATTGTCTCTGAGACTAGCGTCAAATTCCAGATTTATGAATTGAAATGAAATTCAGTGGCTGGCAAACTTTGAATCCTTTTCTCCGTCAGAGCATAAGGCTGGGCCTGTGGATTACTAGTTCAGTGTCGATATCACTACACAACCATCCACCTCTGTCTGAAAGCTTCCATACGGCTTTGATAAGGTGGACATGGGGAATCTGTTTCCACTTGCGTTGTACGCTGATAAAAAAGATAGAAATGAAAGAGACTTGAACCAAACCAGTCCAGAGCAGCAAGAGTGTTGGGAACTTGCTGCCATGTGGCATGACTGAAGCAGATTGCTTAGATGTAGCTGGAGGTAGAGGAGATGTAGCAGTGACCTGATGTATAAGGACGAAAATGATAGAGGGATGTCAGGATGCGAAGAGGTAAATAGAACAGAGAAAGCTGTTGGAGAGCTTAAACTGCAGCACGGGTCAATAGGTCCAAGTGGCCTGTATTCCTGTACTGTTTGTACAGTGCATTCCTTTTCTCGAAGTTGGGGGAAATAGTCCCACTCAGTCATTTCCCCAAATTATTGCCTCCTCTAGTTTTCGATTTTAGTTTACTCATGGGGTGTGGATGTTGCAAGTAAGTAATTGACTATCCTTGATTGCCCTTGAGAAAACTTAAGAGTGTACCACATTGCTGGAGGTGCAGAGTTTTGTTTTCAATTCACTCAAGGGATGTGGGCATCTCTGGCTCAGCCAGAATACATTGCCCATCCCCAGTTGTCCAGAGGGCAGTTAAGAGTCAATCATATTGCTGTGGGTTGTGGAGTCACATGTAGGCCAGACCAGGTTTAGGATGGCAGCTTCCTTCCCTAAAGGGCATTAGTGAACCAGATGGGTTTTCCCTGATAAATGACAATGGTTTCATGGTCATCATTAGACCCTTAGTTCCAGATCCTTGTTATTGAATTCAAATGCTGTGGCAGGATTTGAATCCAGGTCCTCAGAACATTAGCTGAGATTCTGGGTTAACAGTCTAGCGATAATACCACTAGGCCATTGTCTCTCCCGAGTCACATTTAGGACAGACCAGGTGAGGATGGCATATTTCTCTCCGTATAGGAGGTTAGTGAACCAGATGGGGTTATTTTGCAACAATGAAGGACAATTTCAAGGGTTACCATGAGAAAGATTAGCATTATATTGAATATGAATCCCATCAACAAGATTGGTGGGATTTGAATTGATCCCCAGAATATTAGCCTGGGCCTCTGGATTACTGGTTCAATGGCATTAACATAACATCATCATCGGCCCTTAGCACATGACCTTTAGATGTAAACTGTATGTTTTACAGCTCCATCTGTGGGATCAATACTGTAAGAAACCATTATCTCTGCATCGTCTGCTGCATATTCTGTTCTCAAACTGCTCGCATCTTCGATCATATCTGTGATAGCAGCAACACAGTAAAGCAACTAAATTCTCATGCTTGAGTTGCTTGACCTTCCTTTTCCCACTCCTATCTCCTGTGATCCATTGGGATCTCTGCATTCCTCCAATTCTGACCTCTTCAGCATTCCTAGTGTCCATCATTGCACTTTTGTTGGCTGTGGATTCAGCTGCCTGGGCCCCACGCTCACAACTCTCCTCCCCAAAATTTCTGTACCTTCTCTCTACATTTGAAGATGTTCCTTAAATCTTGCTCCCCTGGCAAATCTTCAGGTCACCGTCTTAACCCCCCAAGCTTTCAGATTAATTCTGTTAAGGTTTTACACAATGTAAGCTGTTGTTGTTATAAGTGGAGCTGCCACAGTGTTATTGCTGGGGAACTAAGGGGTCCTCTGCCTGCATTGACCATGAAATGAACTGGATGAGCCATATCAATACTGTGGCTACAAGAGCAAGTCGGAGGCTAGGAATCCTCAGTGAGTAACTCATCTCCTGGGTCCCTAAAACCTGTCCACCATCTACAAGGCACAAGTCAGGAGTGTGATGGAATACTCCCCACTTGCCTGGATGGGTGCAGCTCCGACAACACTCAAGAAACTTGACACCATCCAGGACAAAGCAGCTGCTTGATTGGCACTACCTCCACAAACATCCACTCCCTCCACCACTGACATGTGTACTGTGTACAAGGCATACTGCAGAAATTCACCAAAGATCCTTATACAACACATCCCAATCCCATGACCTCTCCCATCTAGAAGGACAAGGGGCAACAGATACCTGGGAACAACGCCCTCTGCAAGTTTCTCTCTAAACCACTCACCATCCTGACTTGGAAATATATCGCCGTTCCTTCAGTGTCACTGGGTCAAAATCCTGGAACCCCCTCCCGTAACAGCACTGTGGGTGTCTCTACACCAAATGGACTGCAACAGTTTAAGAAGGTAGCTCATCACTACCTCCTCATGGGCAATTAGGAACTGGCAATGTAAAAGGAAGCAAAGCATCCCACAATTAATGAAAAGCTTTTGTAGTATGGTTGTTCCTTTAATGAAGAAAACAATGCAATCAATTTGTGCACCGTGAGCTAATGCAAAAATAGAGGTACATCAACAGATCATCTTTGTTTGGTGATGGATCGGCAGTCAAATATTTCATTATAAGACTATAGACATAGGAGCAGGAGTAGGCCATTCAGCCCATTAAGTCTGCTGCACCATCTGTGAGATTGAAGTTGACCTGATAATTTTCAACTCCACTTTCCTGCCTTTTCCCAATAATCCGTGATTCCCTTACTGGTTAAAAACCTGTCTATCACTGCCTTCTGCATAATGAATGGCCCAACCTCAACAGTAATGTGAAGGCCCTTACAAGAAATGAACCCAAGACCTCTTGTAAATTATTTGCCAACTCACTCCAAAGTAAGAATTGTACGTCTAAACCAATGAGCCGATTTAAACACTGAAGCCTAGAAAACAGAAACAGGGAATCTCTTGATGCAATGGTAGTGTCCCTCTGTCTGAGCCAGGAGGCCTGGATTCAAGTCCCTCGTGTTCAGGAGGTGTGTGGTAACATCTCTGGACATGTCGATTAGAAAATAGCAGCGGGAGTAGGCCATTTGGCCCTTTGATCCTGCTGCACCATCCAATATGATCACAGCTGATCATCCAACTCAATAACCTGTTTCCACGTTATTTTTCTTCTATTCATTTATGGGATGTGGGTGTTGCTGGCTGGCCAGCATTTCTTGCCCATCCCTAGCTGCCCTTGAGAAAATGGTGGTGAGCTGCCTTCTTGAGCCGCTGCAGTCCCCCTGCTGTGGGTTGACCCACAATGCTATTAGAGAGGGAGGGAATTCCAGGATTTTGACCCAGCGACAGTGAACGAACGGCGATATGTTTCCAAGTCAGGATGGTGAGTGACTTGGAGGGGAACTTGGAGGTAGTTGGTGTTCCCAAATATCTTATGCCCTACGTCCTTCTAGTTGGAAGTGGTCGTGGGTTTGGAAGGTGCTGTCTGAGGCTCTTTGGTGAATTTCTGCAGTGCGTCTTGCAGATAGTACACACTGCTGCTACTGAGCATCAGTAGTGGGGGGATTGGATACTATTTCCCCCATATTGATCCCTGAACCAAAAAAACCAAAGAACTGCTGATGCTGGAGTTCTGAAGAAGGGTCACCAGACCTGAAACGTTAACTCTGCTTTCTCTCCACAGATGCTGCCAGACTTGCTGAGTTTCTCCAGCAATTTCTGATTCTGTCCCTTCGATCTCTGATTGTTTTATGTGACTGTATTCCAGGGAAGCACTTTGGAAAGTTTCTGTTAGGTTGGTTGGGGTTTGTTGGGTATGCCACTGTTGTATCGCTCGGTAACCCTCTACGATCTTTGCTGTCCCCTCTACCCCCCCTGTGCCCTGCTCCGTCTCTCACACACACAGACATCCGGGAGACGGCCTTTGTGTACGCCATCACCTCCGCTGGCGTGACGCACACTGTGACTCAGGCTTGCAGCATGGGTGAGCTGCTACAGTGCGGTTGTGACAGGTCCCGCAACCATTCTCCCCCTCTGCCCGGCGCGGGTACCAGGACGGAGGGCACGGCCTGGGAGTGGGGAGGCTGCGGCGACGACGTGGACTTCGGCTATGAGAAATCCAAGCAGTTCATGGACGCCAGGAAGAAAAAGGGCAAGAGTGACATAAGGACGCTGGTGGACCTGCACAACAATGAGGCTGGAAGGCTGGTGAGTCATTCTTGCTGCTTTCCTTTCAGTTCAGGCCTTTGGCTTTCTGTTGCTCAACACACAGGATGCGACACTGGTCTTTGTAAAGTTGAGTGAGAAGCTTTAATTAGGGGCAGGAGTAGGCCATTCAGTCCCTCGAGACAGCCCTGTCATTTAATAAGATCATGGCTGACCTGCTTGTAACATCAACTCCACATTCCTACAAACCTCCATTATGAAGAGGCTGGGAGCTTACCCCTGAAGCATAGCAGGTTCATAGGTGACCATGTAGAGTATTATAAAATCATGAGGGCCATGGATAGGGTGAATAGCTGAGTTCTTCTCCCCAGGGTAGGAAAGTTCAAAATGAGAGGGCATGTGTTTAAGGTGAGAGGGGAAAGATTCATAAGGGAACCAAGGGGCAACATTTTCACACAAAGGGTGGTGCATCTATGGAATGAGCAGTCAGAGGAAGTAGTAGATGCCGGTACAGTTACAACATTTAAAGACACTTGGATAGGTCCATGAAACAGAAAGGCTTAGAGGGATATGCGCCAAACACAGGCAAATGGGACTATCTAAGTTTAGGAAACCTGGTCAGCATGGATGAGTTGGGCCAAAGGGCCTGTTTCAGTGCTGAGTGACTCTATGACTCTTTTACCCTCTTGCTAACCAAGAATCCATCCACCTCTGTCTTAAAGATACTCATAGACTCTGCTTCCACTGTCTTGTAAGGAAATGAACTTCAAAGACAAGGGTGATTGGCAGCACAGGCATTTGGTAGCCATTCCTAACTGTCCTCGAACTGAGCAACTTAATAAGTCATTTCAGAGAGCAGCCATATCACTGTGGGTCTGGCATCATATGTCGGCATTTGCGAAGGTGCCAACGATCTCTAACAGATTCTTGATGACCAAGGGGATGAAAGATAATCGGGAGATATGCAGGAATGTAGAATTGAGTTTGAAATCAGGTCAGCCATGATGTTATTGAATGGTGGTGTAGGCCCAAAGGGCCGAGTGGCCTCCTGTTCTTCCCTGTTCGTGTCTTTGCTTGAGAGGTCAAGGCAGTGGTCATGCAGTGGACAGTGCAAACTGGGAGTGCAAAACCCAAGTACCCCACTCACCTACCCATCACGTTTTCTCTATCCATGGCACAGGGTGTGGACATCATAGTCACCTAACGAAACACACCTCCAGAGTGGAGGAAATGCATACTCCATTCTTGAGGGGCTGCCCAAGGAAAAGTAGGCCAGATCAATAAACAGGGCAGATTTCCTTCACTGAACAACATTAGGGAATGAGAGAGGTTTTGACAACAATTTCATAATTGCTGTTACTGAGAGTGACATTCATCTCCTGATCTTATTCATAGAATTCCTACAGTGCGGAAACAGGTTATTTGGTCCATTCAGTCTGTACTGACCCTCTGAAGAGCATCCCACCCTCCTACCCTCTACCCTGGCATTTCCCATTGCTAATCCACTTAGCCTGCACATCTTTAGACTGTGAGGGGAAACCCCACACAGACACGGGGAGAATGTGTAAACTCTACACAGACAGTTGCCCAAGGGTGGAATTGAACCTGGGTCCCTGGTGCTGTGAGGCAGTGGTGCCAGTCACTGAGCCACTATGCTCCACCACCCCCACCCTGCCAATGGTGGGATGTGAACTCATGTCTGTAGATCACATTATTTGAATGACTGTAAACTGAGATTGTAAAATGTTCAACGAGACCTGGGTATCCTTGTGCACCAGTCACTGTAAGCATGCAGGTGCAGCAGGCGGTAAAGAAGACAAACTGCATGTTGGCCTTCATAACGAGAGGATTTGAGTACAGGAACAAGAATGCCTTGCTGCAATTATACAGGAAAAGAATGAGAGCATTTTGACCTCCTTATCTGAGAAAAGATGTTCTTGCTATGAAAGAAGTGCAATGTTTACCAATTAGATTCCTGGGATAACAGGACTGACATATGAAGAGAGATTGAGTCAAGTTAGAATATGTTCACTGGAATTTGGAAGAATTAAGGAAGATCTCATTAAAATCTGTAACATTCTGACAGGACTAGACAGGTTAGATGCAGGAAGGATGTTCCCAATGGTGGGGGAGTTCAGAACCAGGGGTCATAGTTTAAGGATAAAGGGTAGATCTTTCAGGACTGAGATGAAGGGAAATTTCTTCACCCGGAGAGTGGTGAGCCTTTGGAGTTCACTACCACAGAAAGCGGTTGAGACCAAAACATTGAGATAGCAAGAGCTGCAGATGTTGGAGTCAGGGATAACACAGTATGGAGCTGGATGAACACAACAGGCCAGGCAGCATCAGAGGAAGAGGAAAGCTGATGTTTTGGGTCGGGACCCTTCTTCAGAAAATTTTTTTCTTTGTTATCTGAGATCAAAACATTATGTGTTTTCAAAGTGGATATAGCTCATGTAGCTAAAGGGATCATGGGATATGGGGTGGGCAGGATTAGGATAATAAATTGATGATCAGCCATGATCATATCGATTGGTAGAACAAGCTCAAATGATCTAATGGCCTACTCCTGTTTCTATTTCCTACATTTCGACATTATTTACATTGGTCTCTGGATTACTAGCCCAGTGACATTACCGCAGTTAAGATGTCACAACATTTGAGGCTATGGGCCAAATGCTGAAAAATTGAATTAGGGTGGATAGACTCGATGGGCCAAAGGGCTCTTCATTATGAGATGGGGGAAAAAGATGGTCTATCGGGTTAGATTAAAGATCACCCATGATTTTATTTGGTGGCAAAGTAGGCTCAAGAGATTTTAATTGACTAATTTTTGTTTTTACACCCCCGCGTCAGACTCCAACTCAGGAGTGTCAATGGAGGAAAGTACAGATAATCAGCAATGAACTGAATCACAAAAGAGGTTCAAGAGGTTGAATAGCTAAGGATGGAAGTCAGTCTTTCTCCTGAGACTCTCTCCTGCATTTGTCCCATCAATGCATTGCCAGAGTAACACTGATCACTCGGCCCCTCTATTACTCGCGAATGGTGCAGGACACAGGCAAGTCACCTTTACCAATCATAGTTACCATAACTCCCAGACATCTGAGACCAGATGACACAACAAAAGCGCTCATAGAAAATAAGCAAATGATAAATCATGCAGGGGATGCAATGGCCTAGTGGCATTATCACTGGACTGTTTCTCCAGAAACCCAGGTAACGTTCTCGGGGGCTGGGTTCGAATCCTGCCATGGCAGATGCTGACCATGAACCCATTGTTGATTGTCGGGGAAACTCCCAGCTGGCTCACTCATGTCCTTTAGGGAAGAAAATTGCCATACTTACCTGGTCCTACTTACCTACATGTGACTCCAGACCCACAGCAGTGTAGTTGACTCATAACTGCCCTCTGGGCAATTAGGGATGGGCAATAAATTCTGGCCTGGCCAGCAACACCCTCATCCTGTGAATGAATAAATAAAAAATCCATATATCAAACAATGAGTTTGTGACACTCTCTGTTATGTATTGGCCTGTGACATAAAGGGGTAGAGACCTAGGCTCAATTCAATATAGATATGATGGAATGGATGGCCTCCTTCTGTGCTCTGTGATTAGGTCGCAAAAGACCTTCTTTATATATTAATTACATGTTGGGCAGTCTTATTATTAGGGTCATTTGAACACTTCACCTTTATTGTATGACGGACCACATCATAAAGCTTTTCAAATTATTTACAGCAGAGAAAGAGGCCATTCGGCCCAGCTGGTTCATGTTGTATTGATGCAACACACGGGCTTCCTCCCACCCTGATTTATCTCACCACAGTTCTATATCTTTCTATTCCTTTCTGTACCACATGTTTAGCAAGCTTCATCTTAAGCATATCGATGTTATTCTTCTCAACTGCTCCCTGCAACGTCCTCATTCTCTTCACTCACTGGATAAAGGAAAAAAAAATCTTTCTTGTGATTCTGGTACCTGATGGTCTCCAGTTCTGGTCTCACCTGGAGATGGAAGATTCCCGTACGCGTACCCTATTGAATCCTTTCATTCCTCACTTATACTGCAAGGCATGTTGAGATTGATTCACCTCTGAGTGATTGAGCCACCTCCTCTTTACCATGGATGTGCAATCCCTTGATACGTCCGTTCCACACCAGAAAGGTCTTAGGCCTCTCCGTTTCTTCCTGGAGCAAAGACCTGAACCATCCCCTCCCACCACCACCCTCCTCCGCTTGGCAAAGCTTGTCCTCACTCTCAACAACTTCAACTCCTCCTCTCATTTACTTCAGGTAAGACGGGTTGCCATGGTTACCCGCATGGGTCCTAGATAAGCCTGTTTCTTCGTGGGGTACGTGGAACATTCCTTGTCCCAGTCCTATTCCAGCCCCCACCCACAACTCTTTCTCCGATACATCGATGATATCATCGGGGCTGCTTCCCTCTCTCGTCTGGAATTGGAAAACTTCATCAATTTCGCCTCCAATTTCCATCCTGCCCTCACTTTCACCTGGTCTATCTCTGACTCCTCCCTTCCCTTCCTCGACATTTCTGTTTCCATTTCTGGGGATAGACTGGCCACTAATCTATTACAAATCCACTGACTCCCACAGCTACCTGGACTACACATCCTCACACCCCACTTCCTGTAAAGGCTACATCCCACTCTCTCTGTTCCTCTGTCTCAGTCACATATGTTCAGATGAGGCCAACTTCGACAAGGGAGCCTCTGAAATGTCCACCTTCTTCCTCAACTGAGGATTCCCCAGCTCAGTTTTCGACAGGGCCCTCAATTAGGTCCGACCCATCTCCCGCACTTCCGCCCTCATCCCTTCTCTACCCTCCCGCAACAGCGATAGGGTTCCCCTTATCTTCACCTACCATTCCACCTGCATCCACTTCCAGAAGATTATCAGACATCATTTCGGCCATCTCCAGCAAGATGCCACCACCAAACACATATTCCCTCCCCTCCCTTGTCTGCCTTCTGCAGGGACCGTTCCTTCCGGGACATCGTGATCCACACTTCCTTCAACACCAATACCTCCCCACAGCCCTACGGCACCTTCCCCTGTAAACGGCAAAGGTGCAACACCTGCCCATTTACCTCCTCCCTCTCCACTATCCAAGGCCTCAAACATACCTTCCAGGTGAAGCAACACTTCACCTGCACTTCTCAGAATCTAGTCTACTGCATTCGCTGCTCACAATGTGGTCTCCTCTACATTGGGGAAACGAAGTGTAGACTTGGCGACCGCTTTGCAGAACATCTACGTTCTGCTCGCAAAAAAGACCCTGAACTACCTGTTGCCTTCCACTTCAATGCACCACCTTGCGCCCTGACCAACATCTCTGTCTCTGGCTTCCTGCGGTGTTCCAGTGAAGCCCAACGCAAGCTGGAGGAACAACACCTCATTTTCCACTTGGGGATCCTACAGCCCTCCGGACTCAATATTGAATTCAATAATTTTAGGGCCTAAACTCTCCCATGTCCCAGCCCCCCACCTCACACATCAGGCCTTGTTACCACATAGCCTGCCACTACACACCCCCTGTTGTTAGTCACTAACAGTCCCCATTAACAACTACTCACCCTCCCAGCCTGATTGCTAGCAACTCCTTTGTCTGTCAAACTGTCTTTCTCTCTCTTTGGGCTCTATCCTATCGTTTACTCCCTACCCCATCCACCTCCCTATTTTCTGCATAATAAACTGATGTTTTCCAGCCACCATCAGTTCTGAGGAAGGGTCACCAGACCTGAAACGTTAACTCTGTTTTCTCCTCCACAGATGCTGCCAGACCTGCTGAGCTTTTCCAGCAACTTTGTTTTTGTTCCTGATTTACAGCATCTGCAGTTCTTTTGGTTTTTATTACGTTGAGATTGATGTATGGGATGATCTGATGAAGCAGATCAAAGCACCTAGACCCAGGCAGTGGAGGGAGCCAAAGTGGGTGGTTAATGCAACTCGGGCAAACACAGGCTAGGCTCCCGTCTTCCAACAGCGACACAGAAAGAGGCTCCAAATGAAGGTCAGGCAGATTGTTGTACTTCTCCTTTTGCTCTGCTGGACGATGCACGGTTATAGATTATTATTTAATTGCCCAAAGGGACAGAGACTTTGCAGCAGCTAAACCTTCCAAGAAGACTAAAACTACAGGGATATGAATTTACTCCCCAAGCCCTGAAGGTAAACCCAAGATATTAATCTAGCACATTAACATCCAGCCAACATTATTCAATGCTGACCAACCACATTCCTTAAATGACATGACCACAGCCCCATCATGTCCCATGCATAGTTTGATTATTTCTGTCAACTCTTATACCCATCAATCCTGTCTTTAATCACTTATATGTCCTTACTTCTGTTTCAAATTCTTTAAACTCTGGTCTCATTCCAGATTTGTTAATTTTATGAACAATGCCAGAAATTGCTGGACAAAACTCAGCGGGTATGGCAGCATGGAGGGAGAGAGCAACACAGTTCACGTTTTGAGTTCAGTATGTCTCTTCTTCAGGACCCTGAATTCTCAGAACACACTGTTTTTGCGCCCCTGTGTAATCTCTCAGTAACTGAGCCCACCTTGGCTCAGTGGAAAGACTCTCGCCTCTCAGTTAGTCAGCTTGTGCATTCAGAATTCTGTTCCAGAGATTCGGGAAAAAAGCCCAGGAGACCAACGCTGTGCATTACTGAGGGGGCACAGCATCGTGCAATGGACTGTTTTTCAGGTCTGGCCATAAACTGTGGCTCTCTCAGGTGGACAGAAAAGAGCCTGTGTGCGCTATTATCAGGAAGTGCAGGGCAACATCTCCAGTAACCTCAACAGGTCCGACACCATCTGCTGAGAGAAAGCAGAATGAATGCTTCAGGTGCACTGACTGAAGATGCAGAAGTACTGAAGATGGGCAAAGTAGTGAGTAAAGGTTCATTAATTTTAGGGCCAGAGCATCTTTACCCATGTCCTTATGCTAATCCCCACACATCAGTCCTTGTCATCACATGGGCAGCTACCACAAGCAGCCCTCACATGTCATGATATGGAGGTGCAGGTGTTGGATTGGGGTGGACAAAGTCAGAAGTCACATGACACCCAGTTACAGTCCAGTTCTGAGGAAGGGTTAACGGACCCGAAATGTTAACTCTGATTTTTTTCTTCAAAGATGCTGCCAGACCTGCTGAGCTTTTCCAGCAACTTCTGTTTATAGTCCAACAAGTTTTGTTTGAATTCACAAGCTTTCGGAGCACTGCTTCTTTGTCCCATGAAGCCACTTCACCTGACGAAGGAACGACGTTCTGAAAGCTTGTGAATTCAAATAAAAAAACTGGTTTCCTCCCACAGTCCAAAGTTGTGCAGGCTAGGTGGATTGGCCATGCTTAATTGCCCATAGTTTTCAGGGATGTATAGATTAGGTGGGTTTATAGGGGAATGGGTCTGAGTGGGATGCTGTGTGGGTTGGTGTGGACTTGTTGGGCTGAAGGGCCTGCTTCCACACTGTAGGGATTCTATTCTGAAACCTGAGGTCTAAGCCCAAAACATCAGCCTTCCTGTTCCTCTGATGCTGCTTGGCCTGCTGTGTTCATCCTGCTCTACACCTTGTTATCTCTATTCTAAAACCTGCTGGACTATAACCTGGTGTCACATGACTTCTGACCTAAACCACTGTCAGCTATTAACAATTCCCATGAGATCTACTCATTCTCTCATCTTGACCTTTGCCCAGTCCTTTGTCTGCCCAAATGTTTTTCTCTCTGTCTGGGCTCCATCTCCACCTGTCATTTACTCCTACCCCTCTGATTGCCCCGACCCTCTTCAGCATACATACCAATCTTTTCCCAGGTACCCTCAGTTCTGAAGGTGGATCATAGACCTGAAACGTTAACTCTGCTTTCTCACCACAGAGGCTGCCAGGCCTACCAAATTTTCCAAAAATTTCTGATTTTCTGTCTGGCATTTCCAGCAACTGCAGTTTTGTTTTCGGTTCTGTGTCCCAGTAATCTGACTGACATTGCCAAAGTATAGGCTATTGGGTACTCATCATCATTTCACTCTCTGGGATTTTGCTGTGTACAAATTGAGGCGCCGTGTTACAATCTTGACACTTTGAAAGATCCTTCATTGACGGCAAAACCCTTTGGCATCTGTGAAGCTATGGAATGCAAATCTTCCTTTTTTTATATTTATCCCTGTTTAACAACCTATAGGAGTATTGGAGCAAAGGGAGGCCATTCAACCCATTGGGCTAGTTCCAGTATTCAGTATGATCATGGCAGATCAGGCCATCATCAATGCCATTTTCTGTACAATCGCCATATCCATTTGTGTCATTGGGATTCACAAATCTGTCAGTCCCTACCTTAACCATTCTCGATGACTCTCTGGGGTATACAATTCCAAAGATTCTTCATTCTCTGTGAGAAGAAATTTCTCCTCATCGCTGGCATTCCCCCCTTGTTTTGAAATCTCCTGTCTCTAGACTCCCCAACCAGGGGAAGTACTTCACCTGTATCGACTTAGTTTGTCCCTTTCAAGTGTTTTGTAGAATTCAATGAGATCACTTCTCATTCTTTGAAATTCTACAGGCCCAGCTTTTGCAATCTCTCTCTCTCTCTATCTGCCTATCTCTCTACTTATCTGCCCAGTTCTACTTGTATTTATGTCTTAACCACAAACATCTAGTGATAAGTAAATAGGCAGACATGAAAACCTGTCTAAATAGATTGATAGAGTAGATAGATGGATGGATAGAAGCCTAAGTGGATGATAGCTAGTGGATGGGTTGATGGATTTGATGATAGGTACAAATGTATTCTTTCAAAATGGTTATCTATAAAAATAGAAAAGTTTCCAGAATGGAGAGTTAACCCCCATGGGTTTTTGGCCAAACTCCTCGCCTGTATAGATGGAAGAGCCTGTGAGAGCCCTGAACATTCACTGATACAGTTACACATCTCCCTGTCCTCAAAATTCCAGAATTTCCCTAACATCTCAATCGAATCCTTGTTCTCAGTTCCCCCACCTCCATTCTGCTGTCAGGTGCATTTTCCTTCCAGTGAATTATCTTGCCTTTAATTCTCAGCTCCTTTTCATCTCACTTTGACGCCGAGTTTAATCAAACAGAGGATTCCAGTGGATTTGTGAGGCGTGACCCATTGCTTTATGCAGGCTCCTAGCTTCTGGTGGTCTTGAGGTTGATTAGATTTATGCCGATATGGCGCAGCTCCTGGGGTGAAGTGCTGTCAAGCATTTTCCCTCTATGTTATGGATATTAAGCACACTAGAATAGAAATCTTGATGCCAACCTGTATATCTGAATAGTGAGAATCAGGGGTGAATTAATGCCCATGTGGAAGGTGCCTGCCCTGGAGCAAATTTGGGATATCCCCAAAAAGCAGAATACTATTGCTGGAACAGTCTATTAAAGCTAAGACATCGTGGTAAAAATTGTAATGTCTAAGTATTACAATGTTGATTACATTTGAGGAGTACTTAATTGACTCCTGAATGCTTTAGAATATCTTGTGGTTGTAAAGGGTGCTATGTAAATGCAAGTTCACTTTTGTTTTTTTAAAAAAGTCATTAATAAAGTGTGTAAAGTTTTTGTGAGCTGCACCTGTCAAGCACATGAACTTCGGCGCTCAGAAGGACAAGGATAGCACTTGCATTGGAATGTCGCCCGCTGCATGCCCCCCTCCGAGTCGCACACCGTCCTGACTTGGAAGCGTGTCACCAGTCCGTCAGTGTCGCTGTTCCACAAGCCTGGAATACTCTCCCTAACAGCATTGTGGATCTACCTACTCTCCAGTGACTGCGACAGTTCAAGAAGGCAGCTCACCAACACCAAGGGCAACTAGGCAGCAAAACCCACATCCCATGAACACAAAGCTGAATAAAAACATTTCAGTTTTAATGGTTTGAACCAGAGAAATGTGGGTTAGGTTGGGAAGTTGAGTGAGACCTTATACTCCTCAATTTTTTAATGTAATTATCTTTAATTTCGCGCATGGAGCATAGGCATCACAGGTTGAGCCAGAATGCATTGCCCTTCTCTAGCTGTCCTTGTATTAATCTGACTCCGATTCTGTGTACTCCTAAACCCACTGCCCTCTCAGGAACATTCACCAGAGTTTCACTCAGTCCCTCTCCCATTTTCTTCATGATTCTAACATGCATTCAGACTGTTTTAAGATGCCTCTAGGCACTGAATTCTCTTCATGACACACTTTACCGCACACTCATTCACTTTAGATTCCATAGATAATTTGATTTAGAAATTGCCAGCAATCCTAATTTATGAAGACAGATGTGAAGGATTCATTTAAAATGATTACTAGTTCTTGATTGCCTGTAATAGTTCGACTGAACTTGCTTAAAGCATCCTTTCTGCTTTGTGGAGACTTGAATTTTGAATGTTCTTTCTTCCCTCCCCCTCTCTCCCCTTGTCCTCTGATGACACAAGAAACCTGCTGGGATCCTTTGGGGTCATGAAAGGTGCTAACTAAAGTTTCGCCTTCATACAGGCTGGGCAGTTACCTACAGTACACACAACAACAAATTGTGTTTACACAGTACCTTTGATATAGCAACACGCCTTGGGGCTCATCATTGTGTAACCATGTAAAATCTGACACTGAGTCAATAGAGAGAGATATCAGGTCAGGTGGTATTTTTCAGGGAAAGACAGCTGGGATCGAGTGAATCCTTCGAAGAGTGGAAGGGCAGTAGGAGTATAGCCAAGAGGGAAATCAGGAGGGCAGAAAGGGAACATGAGGTAGTTTTGGCAAAAAGAGTTAAGAAAAATCCAAACAGCTTCTATAAAACATTAAGGGCAAAAGTGTAACTGGGGAGAGCGTAGAGTTCCGTAAAGATTAATAAAGTCATCTATGTGTGGAACCACAGAAGATTGATGAGATACTAAATGAATATTTTGCATCAATATTTACTGTTGAAGCTAGAGAACTTGGGACAAGAAATAGTGATATCTAGAAAAGTGTCCATATTCCAGAAGTGGGGGTGCCCAGAGTAAGATGGCAGCCACAGTAGGACGCTCCTGTTGGAGCTCCTCTGCTCCACCCATTCTTTTTCCTCCCCTTTCCTTTTTTTCTCTCTTCTCTTCTTCTCCTGTCCCCTCAGCATCAGAGACGGCAACAAGTCCCCAGAGCAGTGAGCCCCGCAGCAGGGTGTGGGCTGTGAGCCCCAGAGCAGTGTGGGGAAGAGCCATGCAGCAGCGCATGGGCTGTGAGCCCCAGAGCAGCGTGGGGAAGAGCCCCGCAGCAGGGTGTGGGCTGTGAGCCCCGGAGCATCACACAGGCAAGCGGATGCTGGGGGCCAGCGGCGAGACTGGGAGAAGGCAGCCAGAGAGCAATGGAGGGGCTGAGTCCCTGGGGCGAAGGGTGGGGCCAAGTCCCAGGCGTAATGGAGGGGGAGCCGAGTCCCAGGTGTAATGGAGTGGGGTGGGGGATTGGTGAGTCCCGGAATGATGGAGGGGCTGAGGTACAACAGTGCAGCGTGACTTACCTTGTTGCTGCTGAGTGCCGGTGTGGAGCGGACTGGAGGTTGGAGCGATGTGGGACAATTGCTGCACTTGGGCCCAGTGCCACATGCTTGGATAGCTGCTATCAGACTGTAATTTAAAACCTTTTCACTATGTTGTAACTACCTCTGTAAGCAATGCTTACGTTTTCCTTTAATCCTCTTTGTGTAAGATTACTACTTTAACTCTGTAAGACTTGTACCTGGGCACTTGTACCTAAGATGGCGCCATTAAAAGACAGCCATTGTAAAAACTTTTTGCTATACTTCTGTACTGTATTACAAGTGACAATAAAGGATATTCTATTCTAAAACGCATAAAGGCAGATAAATCCCCAGGACTTGGTCAGCTCTACCCTAGAACTCTGTGCAAAGCTGGGGAAGAGAAATCCTGGGCCCCATGCTGAGACACTGCTGAGGCGATAGCCATAGGTGAGGTGCTGTAAGACTGGAGGTTGGCTAATGCAGTGCCATTTTTTAAGAAAGGCTGTAAGGAAAAACCAGGGAATGATAGGCTGGTGAGCCTGACATTGGTGGTGCAAGTTGTTGGAAGGGATTCCGAGGAACAGGATTTACACGTATTTGGAAAGGCAAGGACTGATTAGGGATAAGCAGCATGGCTTTGTGCGTGGGAGATGGGTTGGATTTTTTGAAGTGGCGACAAAGAAGATTGTTGGAGGCATTCAGCAAGGTTCCACATGGAACCCTTTCTGAAGAAGAGTCTAGGCTGGAAACGTCAGCTTTCCTGCTCCTCTGATGCTGCTTGGCCTGCTGTGTTCATCCAGCTCTACACCTTGTTAACTCAGATTCTCCAGCATCTGCAGTTCCTACCACCCCTTCCACATGGTTAGGCAGGTTAGTAAGGTTAGATTACATGGGATCCAGGGTGGGCTAGCCAATTGGATAGAAAATTAGCTTGAAGGTAGCGGACAGATAGTGATGATGCCCCTCCCACAGGCCACACATCTAGGGTAGTAAAATGGGTAAAACAAAACAGGACCAATTCCTCATGGTGACCAGAACAACCATTGTTAGTTGTTGTAAACACCCATCTCGCTCACTACTGTTCTCTAGGGGAGGAACCTGCTGTCCTGACCTGGTCTGTGATTCCAGACCCACAGCAATGTGGTTGACTCTGGGTAAAAAATGTTGGCCTGGCCAGCGACTCCCTCCTCCTGTGAATGAATGAATGAAAGCGTTACGCTTGAATAGGTAGAAGAGGAGGGAAAGGGGGCAAGGACTGGCAGTATAGGTTGAGGATGGCATTGCAGTGCCGGAGAAAGAGGATGTTTTGGATGGTTCAAGGACAAAATCGATTAGGTTGGAGCTAAGGAAGAAGCTCATGGAATAACAGGGACAGTAGCAAGATGGATACAAAATTGGCTGAGTGATAGGAAGCAAAGAGTAATGGTCAATGGATATTTTTCAGGCCAGAGGGAAATTCCTAATGCAGTTTCCCAGAGGTCAGTATTGGGACCCTTGCTTTTCCTGATCTATATTAGCGACCTGGACCTTAGTGTGCAGGGGCAATTTCAAAATGTGCAGATGACATAAAACTTGGATGAATTGTAGACTGTGAGGAGGACAGTGTGGAACTCCTAAAGGACATTAACATAAATGGGTGGATTGGGCAGATAAGAGCAGATGAGGTTCCATGCAGAGAGGTATGAAGCGATGCATCTTCCTTGGAAGAACACTGAAGGACAACATAAAATTGAGGGTACAATTCTAAAGGGGCTGCAGGAACAGAGGGAGCTGGGTGTATATGTGCACAGATCACTGAAGGTAGCAGAACAGGGGGAGAGATCAATTAATAAAGCATTGTGTTCTCAGCTTTATTAACAGGGACAGAGAGTACAAGAGCAATAGGGTGATGTTGAACTTGAATGAAACATTTGTGAGACCTCAGCTGGAGTATTGTATATGCTTCTGGGTACTACATTGTAGGAAACATTTGAACACATTGGAGAGAGCTGTAGTTTACGAGAATGGTTTCAGGAATGAGAAACTCCAGTTGTGAGGGTAGGTCGAAGAAGTTGGGCTGTTCTTCTTGGAGAGAAGAAAGCTGGGAGGGGATCTGATAGAGATTTACAAAGTTATTAGAGGTCTAGATAGGGAGAAACTATTCCCATTCATAAAAGGAAGAAGAACCAGAGGAAACAGATTTAAATTGATTTGCAAAAGAAGCAAACGCAGTATGACGAAGAAACGAAGAGTAATGGTCAATGGATATTTTTCAGGCCAGAAAATCTTCACACAGCGAGTAGGCAGGGTATGGAATACATTGCCTGGGAGCATGGTGGAGGCAGGTTCGATTGAGGGCTACGAGTGGGTATTGGATGATGATTTGGATAGAAATGATGTTCAAGGGGAAAAGCTGGAGATTAACACTACATAATGATGCTAGTTTGAAGATCTGGAGAAGACATGATGGGCTGAATGGCCTCCTACGGTACTGTATGACCACTGTGATTGTGCATGCACTGTAGTGCCTGTTAGTAACACCCATAGTGATGCATCGACCTCCAGACTTCGGCCCGCTCTTAATCCATCAACCAATATTGGTGAGAGGTATCAGGATATTCAACTGTAAAGACCTTCACAGTAATCTTGACACAAAATGCTCCACCGTTTCACTGACCTGTTGTCTTTGCTGTGTGCATATCTCAGTAGGTGTCAGTGGATGCCCATCACTGCATGACAGTCACTAATCAATTCAACAGGGAACCCATAGAACCTCCAGAGGGAGATGAAAATGAGGGACTCATAGAATCCCTACAGTATGGAAGCAGGCTGTTCAGCCCATCGAGTCCACAACAACTCCCTGCATTTCCCATGACTAAGCCACCTCAACTGCACATCCCTGGAGCAATTTAGCATGGCCAATCCACTTAACCTGCACACGTTTGGACTGTGGGAGGAAACCGGATGAAAACCACGCAGACACGGGAAGGATGTGCCTGAGCGGGGAATCAAACCGGGGTCCCTGCTGCCCTCACTCATTGCTGAATAGCATAGGCACTTTAGGGGAGTAGCTGGATAAAGATGTGAGGGAGAAAAACATGGAAGCATATATTGATAGGGTGAGGTGAAGAGGGGAGGGAGCTTGAGTGTAGCGCAAATGTCCACTTGGATCAATTGGTTTGAATGGTCAGCTACTGTGTTGGTAAATTCCTGGTAAATCTCTTCCTGCCCTGAGCCCAGCAAGTGATGAATAGGATTCTCACCCACGCCGTAACAAGTTTTGACCAGCGAACGTAATCTAGTGCAAAAATTAACCTGATCCATCAGACCATCGTTGTAGAGACCCTTATGAAAATTAGATAAGGAATATTATACATTTTCATAGAACCACGGATCTTGGCACACCATGCCTGAACTGGAATTCTCTAGGCAATGGTTAGCACTGCTGCCTCACGGCGCCAGGGGCCCTAGTTCGATTCCAGCCTTGGGTGACTGTCTGTGTGGAGTTTGCATATTCTCCCCGTGTGTGCGTGGGTTTCCTCCGGGTGCTCCAGTTTCCTCCCACAGCCCAAAGATAAGCAGGCTAGGTGGATTGGCCATGGGAACTGTGTGGTTAGGGCAATGGGGTAGGTTTGGGTGGGATGATATTTGGAGGACTAGTGCAGACTTGATGGGCTGAATGGCCTCTGTCTGCACTGTAGAGAGATGATGACGTGGTGATAATGCCACTGGGCTAGAGTGCTTGAGACAAAAACAGAAATTGTAGTGGAAATTCATCAACCTGTGGAGAGAGCAAACCGAGTGAATTTTTTGAGTCTAGTGACCCTTCTTCAGGAGTGATGGGAGCTGCAGAGAGGTAGGATATATGTTGAAGGCAGGACAGGGTCACTGGAACTGAAACATTAACTCTGCTTTCGGTCCACAGTTGTTGCCAGACCTGCTGAGTTGCTCCAGCGTTCTCTGCATTTGTTTCAAATGGGTTCAGATCCCACTAGGGTAACTGATGGAGCTCAAGTCCAATTATTTTTACTCCAGATGGCCGTGGAAACTCAGTGTTTGAGTTTGTTTAAGGTAAATAATGATACATGTTCCAAGACTAATGACATGAAAGTGTGGGTAAAGGGTGGGTAAGAGGCAACAATGTGTTTGATCAGCCATGATCGTATTAAATGGAGGACCTGGCTTGATGGGCTGAATGGCCTCTTCCTGATCCAATGGATATGAATGCTGGTCTCAGTGATAGTAGCCAAGTTATTGAAAGGGTAATGTTTTAGGGAGAGATAAAAGATACTGCAGATGCTGGAGAATCCAAGATAACAAGGTGTGGGGCTGGCTGAACACAGCAGGCCAAGCAGCATCATAGGAGCAGGAAG
>JAHRHZ010000145.1:89009698-89021688 GCA_024137785.1 Ginglymostoma cirratum | reverse complement strand
ATGAAGGGTCTAGGCCCGAAACGTCAAGCTTTCCTGCTCCTATGATGCTGCTTGGCCTGCTGTGTTCATCCAGCCCCACACCTCGTTATCTCTAATGTTTTAGGGATATGGGTTAAAATCACACCATGGTAACTTGTGGAATTCAAATTCAATTAAGTCTAGAATATAACGCTAGCCTCAAAGGACTATCACTGACCTTTGTAAAAACACATCTAGTGCCCTAAAATTCTCAAGGGAAGGAAATCTGCTGCCCCTACCTTGCTTGGCCTTCCTGTGGCTTCATGCTATGTGGCTAAGGGTGGAATTCATTGCCACAGAGGGCTGTGGAGACCAAGTCATTGAGTATATTTAAGGGAGAGATGGATAGGTTCTTGATTAAAGTCACAGAGTCATAGAGCTGTACAGCATGGAAACAGACCCTTTGGTTCAACTTGTCCGTGCTGAACAGATATTCTAAATTAATCTGGTCCCATTTACCAGAATTTGGTCCATATCCCTCTAAACCTTTCCTATTCATACACCCATCCAGATGCCTTTCAAATGTTGTATTTGTACCAACTGTAACCACTTCCTCTGGCAGCTCATTCCATACACGCACGACCCTCTGCATGAAAAAGTTGCCCCTTAGGACCCCTTTAAATCTTCCCCCTCTCACCTTAAACCTATGTTCTCAAGTTTTGGACTCTCCTACCTGGGAAAAAGACCATGGCTGTTCACCCTATCTATGCCCCTCATGATTTTATAAACCAGCGAAAATAACCACATTAAGGGGACTGACGGATATGGGGAGAAGGTGGGAGAATGGGGTTGAGAAACATGTCAGCCATGATTGAATGGATGAGCAGACAGAATTGACTGAATGGCCTAAAATTCTGCCCCTATATCTTATGGTCTTGGAACATAGAACATTGCAACGTGGTACAGGCCCTTCGGCACTCGATGTTGCGCCAACCTGTGAAACCAATCTGAACCCATCTAACCTACACTATTCCATTATCATCCATATCTTTATCCAATGACCATTTAAATGCCCTTAAAGTTGGCGAGTCTACTACTGTTGCAGGCAGGGCATTCCATGCCTTTACTACTCTCTGAGTAAAGAACCTACCTCTGACATCTGTCCTATATCTATCACCCCTCAGTTTAAAGCTATGTTCCCTTGTGCTAGCCATCACCATCCGTGGAAAAAGGCTCTCACTGTCCACCCTAATCTCTTGCAGTCTCAATGGCTGAGCCAAACACTTAGTTCAATGTCAATTAGGAAAACTGACCTTTCCTGCAATGCACACATCTCGTGGAAAAATATTTTGCTAAATTCTTGCAGAGAGCTGAACCAGGCAGGCTATGAGTCTAATCTCTATCTGAATCTTAAATAGTCACAGCCTGGGGTGGAGTGGGATAGGGAGCTCACTCATTTCTGTTGGATCCTAACCCTTCACTATGCTGGATCCCTGGATTTCACTCCTTTAGTTTTTAATTAGCAAACCACGATTAAACTTGGGTTAAAAACATTTCTGACAGCGGCTTAGAGTTTTATTGTTGGTTAATACAGTAGGGTTTGTAACTGAGGTGAGGTTTCTTCTGATAGAACCTGACAATCCTTTGCCTGTAGCTATTAGAATGAATTCTTCAGTGAGTTTTATCTTGCCAATCTATCTGTTGTTTTTTTTTCTCTCCTGGGCTGTAGGCTGTGAAGAATTACATGAGAACCGAATGCAAATGCCACGGCCTCTCGGGTTCTTGCACCCTCAGGACGTGTTGGAAGAAAATGCCTAACCTTCGTGAAGTGGGCACCAGGCTCCTGGATCGCTTCAATGGCGCCTTCAAGGTGATGGGAGGCAACAACGGGAAGAGCCTGATCCCAGTCGGTCAGAACATTAAGCCCCCTGACAAGCACGACCTGGTGTATTCCGCCAACTCTCCCGATTTCTGCCTGCCCAACCGCAAGACTGGCTCGCCTGGCACCCGGGGCAGGACCTGCAACAGCACGGCGCTGGATGTGAGCGGTTGTGACCTGCTGTGCTGCGGGAGGGGTTACAGGGAGCAGACAGTAGTGGTGGAGGAGAACTGCCTGTGCCGCTTCCATTGGTGCTGCGTGGTCCAATGCAAGAAATGCACCACCCGCAGCCAGCTGAGCCTCTGCTTGTGACTGACCAGGCACTGTGGTTGGTTGGGAGAGGTGCAATGCAATTGCTGAAAACTCCCATTGGCAACCTGCATTGAGAAGACATTAACCGTGAGCCTTAAACCCTTCTCAGCTTCTTCCCTGCCAGATGGAGGCTGAGGAAAGCAAGCCCCACGCTTCTATGACCTACTTTGTTACAACTTAGGCAAGACATGGAGGAAATCTCACGAAAGACACAGCCTGAGAACTCAAAGCTTGTTGCAATTAGACAGCTGCGGCAATGAACAAACAACTTCATTTTGAACTGGTGCGGGCGATGGAGGCGTGGGTTTTAAATAAAAGTGTTGGGAGGGGGAGGGGCATTATTCAAAAGGTGTGTGATGCACAAGAACCTTTTGAGAAAGTGGACCTCCTTGGCTTCCCACTGACTGAACAGCTTAAACATTAATCTGTGACCTGAAAAACAAGAGGAGAGGTGAAATCTTTAATAAGGCCGGAATGACAGAAGTCGCAAGTGGTATGCATAGCACATACATTTGATAAGAAGCCCAAAACATTTGCATTTCTTTCTTGTGTGCGTGTGAGAGTAGGTGTGTGCTTTTGAGTGTGGGTGTGTTTGTGTGTGTGTGTGCACGCACGCGCTTGTGCGTGTGTGTTTGTGTGTGCGTATGTGTTTGTATGTATGCCTGTGTGTGATTGTTCATGAGTGTGTGCACATGAGTGTGGGACAAGTGTGTGTTTGAGTTTATGCATGAGAATGTGCAGGGCTGTGTGTGTCAGAGTGCACATGTAATTGTGCCTCGGTGTGTATCATGCGCATATACATTTGTGTCATATTTTTGTGTGTATGTGTGAGTGTGTGTGTGTGTCATTTATCTATGTGATTTTGTGCATAAGTGCATCATGTATGTGTGTATCGTTGTGACTACATGGGAGTGTACACTGTTCTTGTCTGTCACACGTGTCAGCAAGTATGTGCACAAGTGTACCTGTGTGTATGGATCATGTGTTTGCATGTGTGTCGTGTATTTGTCATGTGGTTGTGTATGTATGCATCATGTATTTGTGTTTGTATCACATGTGCAAACCTGGTCGGAATGTCTACGTGTGTGAAGATGCATGTGTCATGTTGTTGGCTATGCTGTATGTGTTCCATGTGTTCGTGGCACAGAGGTAAGAGAAAGGGTGGAGTTGCTGATAGGAATTGCCTGTGACAGCCTGCAAATGAAGTTGATAAGGGCACATTTTCCTTTGAAAAGAAAGTTTCTGAGACGCTTCTGTTTTACCAAGTCAAATTGCAGTTACAGACAGAAATCTGTATCCCATCCATGCCAATTCCCCAACTGCATCTTAATTCCAGATCAATTCCTTTTTCTTCCCATGCCTGTAGTTTCTCTCTGTAATATGTTCTATGTATAACATGTCATTAAATACATGAGGTTCTATTTAAGGAGAAAGAATTCTTCCTGAACAATCTGCTAATTCAGACCAGACAAGATATGTGCATTTCCAGTTCTCCCCAGATAATTTTGCAGAACATTTTTTAAGGAAAAGCTATACAATTTGTAAGGCTGGGACATTTTAAACTTTATCTGTGTGGAATTGTATGAAAATTTGGATTCACTCCTGCATGTTCATTGTCAATACTGAGAAAGTCCGTGTGTGGGAGTACAATCCCTTAGTGGTATAGTCAATGGACAAATAGTCCAGACACCCAGGAAATATCCCGAGGATCTGGATGGGTTCAAATCCAACCACAACTGGATGATGGAATTTGATTTCAACAAAATTTGGCATTAAATGATCACAAAACCACTGAGGGAAAGAAATTCTGCCATCTTGTCCTCATCTGATCTATATGGGACTCGAGATAGCAATGTGGTTGATTTTGAAATGACCAAGCAAGCCACATCATTATAACAAACTGCTGGAAAGTGCCAAGGAAGGAATGAACCCAGATGCCAGGCATTGACCTAGGCACTGGAATTAACAATGGAAAACTCAGCCCTGTCTACCCTGCAAAGTCTACTTTACCAACAACTGGGAGCTTGGGACAGCATTGGCATCTCAGACTTCTCGATTAACAGCCTGATGTAGTCATACTCACAGAATCATACTTTAACCAGACAACATCATCACCCTCCCTAAGCAGAAGTAAACCGTTCGGCCCATTGAATTCTTCCGTCGTTTGATGAGATCATGTCTAATCTAATCTTCAACTCCGCTTTCCTTATTTTCCCGTAACCTTTCTTCCTTTAATGATTAAAAATCTGCCTTCACAACCCTATATGTGCTTAACAACCAAGACAAAACAGGCCTCTAAGATAAAGAAGTCTACAGATTCAATACCTCTGAGAGAAAAAATAAAATCCTCCTTGTCTGGCCTAGCAGCTTTTGGAAATACGGTCAGGAGGGTGTTGCCCTGGGAGTCCTCAACATTGACTCTGGACCCCATTAAGTCTCTTAGCTTCAGGTTAAACCTGAGCAAGGAAACCTCCTACTGATTGTTGCATATGTCTTCCCTCGGCTGTTGAATGAGCATTCCTCATGAACAACACTTGGAGGAAGCTCTGAAAGTGTCAAGGTCACACAATGTACGCTGGGTGGAGGATTTCAATGTCCACCACCAAGGGTGACCCAGCAGCAGCTGGTCATTTCCTAAAGGACATAGCTGCTAGGCTGGGTCTGTGACAGGTGGTGAGGGAACCAACAAGAGGGAAAAACATACTTGACATCATCCTTATTAATCTGTTGCCCGCAGATGCATCTGTCCATGACAGTATAGGTAAGAGTGACCACCGCACAGTCCTTGTGGAGACGATGTCTCACATTCACATTGAGAATTCCCTCCATCGTGTTGTGTGGCACTATCACCGTGCTAAATGGGACAGACTTTGAACAGATCTAGCAAGGCTGGGCATCCATGAGGTGCTGTGGGCCATCAACAGCAGCAGAATTGTACTCCAGCACTATCTGTAACCTCATGCCCCGGCATAGCACCCATTCGATCACTACCATCAAGCCAGGGGATCAACCCTGGTTCAATGGAGAGTGCAGGACGGCATGCCTGGAGCAGCACCAGGCATCCCTGAAGATGAGGTGGCACCAAACAGGACTGCTTGCACACCGAACAGGGTAAGCAACAAATGATAGACAGAGCTAAGTGATCCCACAACTAATGGATCGGACCTAAGCTTTGCTGTCTGGCTATTTCTAATCGTGAATGCTGGTGGACAATTAAACAACTCACTGGAGGAGGAGGCTCCACAAATATCCCCATCCTCAATGATGGAAGAGTCCAGCACATCAGTGTGAAAGATAAGGCTGAAGCATTCATAGCAATCTTCAGCCATAAGTGCTGGTTGTCTTCAGCCAATTTGATTCATTTCATGTGATAGCAAGAGACAGTTGGAGACACTGGATACTGCAAAGGCTACAGGCCCTGACCACATTCCGGCAATAGTACTGAAGACTTGTGCTCCAGAACTTGCTGCTCCCCTAGCCAAGCTGTTCCAGTCCAGTCACAACGCTGGTATCTCCCTGACAATGTGGAAAATTGTTCAGCTCTGTCCCCTGTCCACAAAAAGCAGGACAGATCCAAGCTGGCGAATAACTGTTCCATCAGTCTACTCTCAATCATCAGGAAAGTTAAGGAAAGTGTTATTAACACTGTTTTCAAATAACACTTACAACAAAAAATGTAAGAACTAGGAGCAGGTGTCAGCGATTCAGCCCCTCAAGCCTACTCCACAGTTTGGTATGATCGCGGCTAAGCTCACCTTGGTCCAACTCCACATTCTCACCCACTGCCTGTAACCTTTCATCCTATTGCTAATTAAAAATCTGCATATCTCCTCCGTAAATTGACTCAATGTCCCAGCATCCACCTCACTCTGGGGCAGTAAATTTCACAGACTCACAATTCTTTGAGAGAAATAATTTCTTCTTGTCTCTGTTTTAAATCTGCCACCCCTAACCCTAAAACTGTGACCTCTTGTTCCAGATTGTTCCACATGAGGAAACATCCTGTCTACAGCTGCTTATAATCCCCTTGATCTCCTCTCATTCTTCTAAACTCCAGAGAAGATAGGCCTAAACTGCTCAATTGCTCCTCATAAGACAAATCTGTGAAATCAATCTCATGAGCCTCTTTTGAACTGCCTCCGATGTAACATACAAACATAGAAAATAGGAGCAGTAGGAGGCCATTCATCCCCTTGAGCCTGCTCCACCATTCTTCATGATCATGGCTGATCATCAAATTCAGTAGCCTAATCCTGCTTTCTCCCCGTAACCTTTGATCCCATTTGCCCCTAGTGCTATATCTAGTAGCCTCTTGAATACATTCAATGTTTTGGCATCAACTACTTCCTGTGGTAATGAATTCCACAGGCTCACCACTCTTTGGGTGAAGAAATGTCTCCTCATCTCTGTCCTAAATGGTCTACCCCAAATCCTCATACTGTGACCCCTGGTTCTGGTCACACCCACCATTAGGAACATCCTCCCTGCACCTACCCTGTCCAGTCTTGTTAGAATTTTATAACTCCCTATGAGATCCCTCCTCATTCGTCTGAACTCCAGCGAAAACAATCCCAACCTAGTCAATCTCTCCTCATACATCAGCCCCGCCATCCCCAGAATCAGCCTGGTAAATCTTCGCTGCACTCCCTCGAGAGCAAGAGCATCCTTCCCCACATTTCTCCTCAAGTAATGGGACCAAAATTGTAAACGATACACCAGGTGTGGACTCACTAATGCCTTGTACAGTTGCAGCAATGCCGGCCTACTTTTATACCATACTCCTTTAGCAACAAATGTCAAAATTCTATTTGCTTTCCTTATTACCTGCTGTACCTGCATACTAATTTTCTGCGACTTATACATGGGATCTCCATATCCCTCTGCACTCTGACATTTCTATCCATTTGGATAATTTCCTTTCCATTCCTCTGACTAAAAGGGATAATCTCATACTTATCTATTTTAAACTTCATCTGCCTAATTTTGGCCCATTCGCCAAACTTATCCATATCCATTTGTAAATAACTTATTTTACATTGCGACTTATCTGCTCACCTCTTTTAGTGTCAACTGCAAATTCGGCCATAGTACATTTTAAAAAATATAAAGGCAAAGTCACCATAATCTTGCCAGACCACAGGGCTGCTGCCACACTAACAGAGAGAGAGAGAGATCCAACAAGGTGTGGAGCTGGAGGAACACAGCAGGTCAGGCAGCATCAAAGGAGCAGGAAAGTTGACTTTTTGGGTCGGGACCCTTCATCAGAACTGATCTACTCTGACTCCAGCATCTGCAGTTCTTGCTATCTCTGAGAGAGAGAGAGGCATTTGGTGGTGGTTTAACCTGACGGTCACCATGCCTCAGGTGAGGGGAGAGATAAAGAAGAGCCCTTCATGGTAATCTCAGCCAGCATGGGAGTTGAACCCACACTGTTGCATTCTGTCCCTGCACCCAAGTTATTAATACAGATTGTGAATAGTTGAGGCCCGAGGAACCAAACCCCTGTGGCACTCCACTAGTTATGTCTTATGTCTTATGTGTGGCACGAATGTTACTTGCCACTTGTCAGCCCAAGCCTAGATATTACCCAGGTCTTGCTTCTTTATCTGTGGTGTCATAAATGGTGCAGTGCAATGTCAAATCATCAGAGAACATCTGACATTATGATGGAGGGAAGGTCATTGATGAAGCAGCTGAAGATGGTTGGGCTGAGGACACTACCTGAGGAACTCCTGCAGACATGTCCTGGAGCTGAGATGACTGACCTCTAACAACCACCACCATTTTCCTATGTGTCAGGAATGACTCCAATGTCTTCCCAACCAGCAAAAAGACCCATTTATCCTTTCGCTCTTTTTTCTGTTGGTTAACTAATCCTGTATCCAAGCTAATAGATTACCACTAACCCCATATGATCTCACCTTGTGAATTAACCTTTTGTGGAGCACCTTATCAAGTGCCTCCTAGAAGACTAGATATACTACATCTATAGGACCCCCCTTATCCACCTTGTTTGTTACATCTTCAAAGAACTCTCACAATTTAGTCAAACATGTTTGACCCTTCTTAAGACCAGATGACTCTGATTGATCGCACTTTGAGCTTCCAGATGTCCTGTCATTGCTTCCTTAATAATGGACTCTAACAATTTCCCAACAACACATTAAACTAACTGGTCTATAGTTTCCAATTTTCTGCTTCCTTCCCTTTTTAAAAACAAGAGCTTTAATGGCATTTTCCAACCCATGGAACTTTCCTACATCCAGGAAACTTTGGAATATTAGAACCAATGGATCCATTATCTCTGCTGTCACTTCCTTTAATAGGATGTAGGCCATCAAGCCTTGGCGACATGTCTGCCATCAATGCCAATAGTTTGCTCAGAACATTTCCCCTGGTAATGACGATTGTTCTAAGCTCCTCCCTTTCAGTAAGTTATGCAATATCTCTTACTATTAAGATGGTACTATTGTCCTCCATTGTGAAAACTGGGGGAAAATAGTGATTAACTGACTCTGCCATTTCTGTGTTGCCCACAATTAACTCTCCAGACTCATCTCCCAAAACAGCAACATTCACTTTAGCTACCTGCTCAGCAATAACCTGCTCAGTGACGCAGATTTTGGTTCCGCCAGGGCCACTCAGTACCCGACTTCATTACAGCCTTGGTTTGAGCAAGAAAAGTTGAATTTTGGAGGTGAGGTGAGAGTGACATCAAGGTCGCACTTGTCCATCAATGCACTTGAGTAAAATGGGAAAAAATGGGAATCAAGGGAAAGGCTCTTTTCTGGTTGGAGTTATTCCTGACACATAGGAAAATGGTGGTGGTTGTTAGAGGTCAGTCATCTCAGCTCCAGGACATGTCTGCAGGAGTTCCTCAGGTAGTGTCCTCAGCCCAACCATCTTCAGCTGCTTCATCAATGACCTTCCCTCCATCATAATGTCAGATGTTCTCTGATGATTTGACATTGCACTGCACCATTTATGACTCCACAGATAAAGAAGCAAGACCTGGGTAATATCTAGGCTTGGGCTGACAAGTGGCAAGTAACATTCGTGCCACACAAATGGCAGGCAATGACCATCATCAAAACACAGACAATCTAACCTCTGCCCCTTGATATTCAATGGTGTTACTATCACTGAATCCCCCACTATCAACATCCTGGGAGTCATCACTGACCAGAAACTCAACTGGACCCGCCACATTAAAACAGTGGCTACAAGAGCAGGTCAGACGCTCGGAATACTGCGGCGAGTAACTCACCTCCTGACTCCCCTAAGCCTGGCCACCATCTACAAGGCACCAGTCAGGGGTGCGATGGAATGCTCCCCACTTGCCTGGGTGGGTGCAGCCCCAACAACACTCAAGAAGCTTGACACCACCCAGGACAAAGCAGCCCGCTTGATTGTCACCACATCCACAAACATCCATTCCCTCCCCCACCGACGCTCAGTAGCAGCAGTGTGTACTATCTACAAGATGCACAGCAGAAATTCACCAAAGATCCTCAGACAGCACCTTCCAAACCCACAACCACTTCCATCTAGAAGGGCAACGGCAGCAGATACTTGGGAACACCAAACCCTGCAAGTCCCCCTCCAAGCCACTCACCATCCTGACTTAGAAATATATTGCTGTTCCTTCAGTGTTGCTGGGTCAGAATCCTGGAATTCCCTCCCTAAGGGCATCGTGGGTCTACCAATACCAAATGGGCTGTAGAGGTTCAAGAAGGCAGCACACAACCATCGTCTCAAGGGCAACTAGGGACAGGCAATAAAAGCTGGTCCGGCCAGTAATTCCCATTCACACTCACAAGTGAATACAGAAAAAGAAAAATTAACCTCGTCAGAATGGTCCTGAACACTCTCCATCATCCTGCCATCGCATCCAACCCGAATCCCCACATCCATCCTCCAGCTGCCTGAGTGGAGAGGCACCTCCCTTGCTCCTGCCTATGCCCCATCAGACCTCCCACCCAGCTCTAACCTACTGTAAATGCTGCATCACTTATCTGGCCCCTTTCCATTAGGCACCCTATCCTCAAACCACTTAGTATCCTACCCACTTGGCAATTTATCCCCTACACAGCTAGCACCCTACTCATACGTTTCATCTGGCATCCTAACCCTGGTACCCTACCTGATCCCTTATTGCCACCCTACTTGCCTGATACCCAGACCAAATGGCAGCCTGTATATCTGGTACCCTGGGACTATACACTCCTGGCACCCTATCTACCTGACATTATACCCACCTGGCACCCTATCTACCTGACACTATGCCCACCTGGTACTCTACTTACATGGCACTATACCCAGCTGCCACTATACACATCTGGCCTCCTATCTACCTGGCACTATAGTTACCCGGTACCCTATCTACCTGGCACTATACACACCCAGCACCCTATCTACCTGGCACCATACCCCTTACCTTCTATGTAGCCTAGCACCACACGTCACTTTTGTGCTTATTGTTTGTCAGCATCTGTCAGAGTAGCTGTGAAGACCTTTCAATCAGAGAATGCTGTGTAAAGTAGGATGTGCCCTGGACAGTTCCACATTTCAGGAGAGCTATCAGAGTGGATACCACTGCAGATTGTTAAAAGGGCATGACTAGACTCTCCGCTCAGAAGCATGGAACTTCCTTCTACCACAAAAAAAGAATGCTCACGGGAGTGACATTCCTTTGAAAATCCATCCCAACGTGTTGATGAGCCCAGTGCTGAAATCTGCTGAAGACTACCTGAGGTTGGATGAATTTACAAAGGCCCAGGACACCTTTCTTGGAGTGGGCCAGCCTGGGTGAAGCACCAGTAATCTCATCGTGGCCCAAAAAGTTGCATAGTTAGCGATCATTAACCGTAGAACAGGCTTGATGGAGCTCGAGCTGAGCGTGGAGGGGAAATCTCAAAATCTAAATACAGAACCCAGAAGGCTTGTGAGAAAGACAGTAATTTTGTCATAAGTTTGGGGTTCAATATTATTTAGTCTCGCAAGCTTCTGTTGCTGGAATTCAAGAGGTTTTCTCCAAGAACTCTTTATTGACAGTTTTATAGATGCATTCTCTTAAAGAGCCTTCCCAGAGCATTTTACTTAATCATTTGACCCTGATATCGTCATCACATCACTACACAGACTGCTGATATATTATTTGACATAAACATTGAGAGGAACTAGGGAAGTTCTGCCAAAACTGTGCAAAGCATAAGTCCGACCACAGCTGGAATACCATGAACATTTTGGGCCCCTTATCTATAGACAGACATGCTGCTGTTGGAGACCATCCAGTTAAGGTTCACTTTGCTGATACCAAGTATGGACGGACTGTCTTATGAGGAGAGGTTGTGTAAGTTCAGCTTGTACTCAACTGAGTTTCGAACTGACTTAACTGAAACATATGAGATGCTAGGTTGGTTTGATAGGGTAGGTACGGTTACCCCTTGTGGGAGAGTCTAGGACCAGAGGATATTATCTCAGAGTAAAGAATCACAGATGAAAGATGAGAGGAGGAGGACTTTTTCCTCTGAGAGGGTAGTAAATCTACAGAATTCTTTACCACAGGGCAGTCGAGGTTGGGTCATTAAGCTCAGCAATAACCTGCTTGGTGATGCCCAATTTGGGTTCCGCCAGGGCCACTCAGCCCCTGACCTCTTTACAGCCTTGGTTCAAACATAGACAAAAGATCTGAAATTCAGAGATGGTAAGCCCTCGACATCAAGGCTGCATTCAACTGAGTGTGGCATCAAGGAGACCTAGCAAACTGGAATCAATGGGAAACAAAACAGAAATTGCTGGAAAAGCTCAGCAGGCCTGGCAGCGTCTGTGAAGGAAAAAA
>JAHRHZ010000145.1:88992881-89004698 GCA_024137785.1 Ginglymostoma cirratum | reverse complement strand
GTCTAGGCCCGAAACGTCAAGTTTTCCTGCTCCTATGATGCTGCTTGACCTGCTGTGTTCATCCAGCCCCACGCTTGTTATCTTAGCATTCATTTCAAGTGGGCTAGAATACAAGATCAGGAATGTACAGCTGAGGCTGTATATGGAATAGTGTGAGCACCTTATTTTGGTTCCCACATCTAAGGAAGGATGTGCTGATGTTGGAGGGGGTCTAGACGAGGTTTATAAGGGGATGAAGAGTTTGAGGAGGAATGTTTGAGGACTCTGGGTTTGTACTCAATGGAGTATAGAAGGATGACGGGGAGATCTTGTTGAAACTCACAGAATACAGAGTGGCCTGGATAGACTGGACATGGAGAAGATGTTTCCACTAGTAAGAGAGACTAGGCACAGCCTCAGAGGGAAGGGAAGACCCTTTAGAACTGAGATGTGGGGGAATTTCTTCAGCCAGCTGGTAGTGAATCTGTGGAACTCATTGCCGCAGAGGGCTGGGGAGGCCAAGTCATTGAGTGTATTTTAGACAGAGATAGATAGATTCTTGATTAGTAAGGGGATCAAAAGTTACAGGAAGATGGCAGGTGAATTGGGTTGGAATGTAGCCTTGGCAAAAGTGAGGTGATACACGTTGGAATATGGAGAAGGATATGATATACAAGAAGATTAGGAAGCTGGGTAAAAGCAGGGAGTGGCATTCCTGATCAAAGATGGTATTGGTGCTATAGTTAGAGATGACCATGGTTCAGGAGATCAGGACAGAGGGGTAGCTTGGCTGTGAAGGAGGAATAGCAGAGGAAGAATTCACTTGTGAAAATGATTCAAAGGTCAATGAAAGGACAGATTACACATGCAGAAAGAAACTTGAACAAAATATTCTAAAGAAGGGTCACTCGACTCAAAACGTTAACTCTGCTTTTTCTCTCCACAGATACTGCTAGACCTATTGCGTTTCTCCATGGTTTTCTGTTTTTGTTTATTTCAGAGCTCAGACATCTGCTGTTCTTTGTTTTATGACAGAAAAATAAATATTGGGCTTGTGATAAAGCGATAACAATAATTACTGATGAATTTCGTCTATATATGAGGTGAAAAAATTGATTTGGAGACCATAATTTGTTTAGGGGTTCAAAGAATGTTTTGAAGACAGTTTCATTCGGCAACAGGTTGTGGAATTGATCAGAGAGCAGGCTGCACTAGACTTGGTACCAGACAATGTGACAAGGTTAATGAATGGCCGCAGAGTAAAGACACCTCTAGGTAATAGTCTTAATACTATGATGGAATTTAAATCCAATCTGAAAGGGAGATGAGTAGTTTTAAAACTAATATTTTAAACTTAAAAAGACAACTATATGGGCATGAAGCTGAGTTAGAGGTAGTGAGCTGGGATAATAGACTAGAAGACAGATCAATTGAGAAGCAGTGACAGGTATTTAAAGGGATTGTATCATTCCTATAATGTAGAAGCAGGCTATTCAGCCTGTCATATCCACACCGACCCTCTGAAGAGCATCCCTCCCAGGTCCAAACCCTTATCCTAACCCTGTATTCCCTATGGCTAACCCATCTCACCTGCACATCCCTGGACACCATGGACAATTTAGTGTGGCCAGACTACCTAACCTGCACATCCTTTGGACTGTGGGAGGAAACCCATGCAGACAATCAAACCCAGGTCCCCAGTGCTGTGAGGCTGCAGCGTTGACCACTGAGTCACCGTGCTGCTGTATTTTGGGATGCTCAGAAGGGTCTACTATTGTCTTAGCTATAAAGGTTAAGGAGAGCATCAAACTTAAGGAAACGGCATAGGTGAGCATCAGATACAAAGAGTGGCAGAGAATAATCCAAAAGATTAATCAAGTCAAATATACTAGTGTTTGAGAGGAAGTTAGCTAGAAACCATGAAAACATAAGTTTCTACAGATATCTAAAAAGGGAAGGTGTAAGTAGGATGAGAAATGGTCTGCTAGAGGGTGAAATTCAGGAATTAACAGAAATGACAGATGCAGTCGATAGAAGTGTCACTTCTGTCTTCGGTATGCAGGCAATTCCAGCTTCATTACCAGGTTGCGCTTTTGGGTACATTCTGGTAGGTCAGAACAGAATACAGGATACAATACACAGTACAGTAGCCCTTGGTACATATGATGGATCTTTAGAATTAATATTAAAATATCCCTGTAAGGGATCTCAGCTGCAAATAGGAGCACTGGTAAATCAGGGACTACCTGCAGTGGATACAAAATAAGCCCCAGTAATACCAATAAATCAGAAGGGTGAAGGGAGAGAGGAACTGGGGAAATTGTAATCACCAGGGAAGGGCTGCTGAGTGAACGATGCAGTTGAGGGGCTTTGTACTAGGATGTTAAAATAGGAGGCTACTGGGGTAGTAGATCTGTTGGTATTAATTTTTCAAAAAATGATTAGTTTAAGGAAAGGTTTCATTCGAATGGACAGAAGTAAATGCAGCCCATCAATTCATTCGCACTAACAAACCAATTGTTAGTTATTTTCATGGATAGTAGAAACTGCAGATGCTGGAGAATCTGAGATAACAAGGTGTGGAGCTGGGTGAACACAGCAGGCCAAGCAGCATCAGAGGAGCAGGAAAGGTGACGTTTCGGGTCTAGACCCTTCTTCAGAAACCATTCTTCTTCACCATTTCTGAAGAAGGGTCTAGGCCCGAAACGTCAGCTTTCCTGCTCCTCTGATGTTCTACACCTTGTTATCTTAGTTATTTTCATGTCCGTTCTCTGTAGTAAAAGACAGAGTTTAGACTTGAAGTAAACCAATTACCTTTCCTCCAGTTTTTACTGTGAACCTGTAACTTTTGAATTGGTAAATCAGCCATTTTCCACGTGAATCAGTCATTTTGTACTTCTTACCATCCAGTGGAAACTTCCAGAGAAAGACATCTGAACGCCTAGGGTCTGGATAGTGGAAATAGGATCATCTCAACATCGGAGTTGGGAAGCAAAGGCTTCTAGTGTATTCTACTTTTACCAATAACCTATTTCCTTCATTTGTTTGTATCTCTGTGCGTATGTAAAATGGTAGTGTATAAGGGCATTAGAGTTTTTCGATAGTTGCTTCTATCAATGATTTCTTTCCATTTATTTATAACTATAGTCTAATTACTTATAATAAATACCAATTCTCGCCTTGCGCAGGAATCTGGCCTGTGTTTTCTATTGACCTTGAATTTGAAAGTCTGGTATAATTGGGGCACTGTGTATACCTTAAAAAAGAAATGCTCAGTCTTTTACTACAGAGAACACACATGAAAATAACTAACAATTGGTTTGCTTGTGCGAATGAATTAATGGGCTGCATTTACTTCTGTCCTTTCGAATGAAACCTTTTCATAAACTAATCATTTTTAAAAAATTAACACTAACAGATCTACTACCCCAGGAGCCTCCTGTTTTAACATTCTAGAAAGAAGTGCCTCAACTACATCAGTTCACTCAGCACCCTTCCCTGGTGCTAACATAACAGGGCTTCATTTACATAGCACTACCCTGGTGGGTCATAATATCTTCGATTGATTACTAAGGGCCGATCACAAAACAAACATAAAAACGAACAGCTTTTAGAACAAATTTGTCTATGAACCAATCACTTTTTTTTCTCTTGAGAATTGGGTGTTGCAGGCTGGACCAGCATTTATTGCCCGTCACTAGTTGCCCCTTGAGAAGGTGATGGTGAGAATGGTGGCTTTCTTGATCCACAGCAGTTCATGAGCTGCAGGTTGACACACAATTTTCTTCGTGAGGGAATTCCAGGATTTTGACCCAATGACATTGAAGGAATGGCACACATTTCCAAGTCAGGGTGATGAGTAGCTTTGAGGGAGACTTGCGGGTGGATGGTGCTCCTAAATATTTACTGCCCTTGACCTTCTAGATGGAAGTGGTCATGGGTTTGGAAGGTGCTGTCTAAGGATCTTTGGTGAATTTCTGCAGTGCATCTTGTAGATAGTATGCACTGCTACTACTGAGCATCGGTGGTGGAGGGAATGAATGTTTGAGGAGGTGTATGTGGTGCCAATAGAATAAAATGAGTTAAAATGGGAGGCTACCCCAGAACATATTTCCTCTGAACTGTGCCCCACTCCCACTCCACTGTCTCTAGGTGAAGTAAGGAGTTTGTTGATGGTGGGTTTTGTGTCTTTACCCCTGCTCTACCATCCCTTTTGGCATCTCATCGACTCATATTGGAGAACAGGGTATGAATGAACATGAAAATGATCCTGCTCCGAGCTGGAGACCACTTTCTCATAGAATTTCCATCGAGATTTTCTGATTAATTCCCAACCTGACCCCAGCTTTCAGTCCCAACCAATCCATTTGAGGGAGCATGCCAATGGTGCCCTACGGAAGTAGCCTTCTGATTGGCTGCTGGGAATCTCTTCAGCTGGCACAATGCCACCTATGGCTCCCCATGCCTGCCTCAGTCCCTGGCTCCACAGAAGAATTCATCCCCAGGGAAGTAGACCGAACACTGCACCACCCTGGAGCAGCATGTTCCCATGGTTAATTCCAAATCTCAGTCATGGGAGCAGCTCCATTCGTGACCACAGCTTCGATTCCTGAGTCTGTGCAAAATCAAATCACGCTTTTCCATCTCAGTGAGACACTTATTTAACAAAAGAGGATAATCTTGAGCAGACAAGTAGCTCTGGTGCCCCTCCTAGTGGGCAATGGGAAAGTTGCTCCAGCAGATCAGGTTAAGTCACCGATCAAAGACTGCACAGCATAGAATAAGTCCAGAACCAGACGTCGCAGTGTTAGGATTTAGGGTAGACCATTTAGGACCGAAAGTGTGATGGAATACGCCCCACTTGCCTGGATGAATGCAATTCTAACAACACTCCAGAAGCTTGACACCACCAGCTTAAAGGAGCCCACTCACTACCTCCAGCACGCACTCCTGCCACCACAGTGTGGGCAGTTGTACCATCCAGAATAACTCACTGACCTTCCTTTGACAGCACCTTCCAAGCCTGTAGCCTCTGACACCTAAACGCTCAGGGGCAGCAGATAAAAGGGACGACCAAGATGTGCTAGTTCCCCTCTGAGCAGCTCACCATCCTTCCATCTCTGTAATTTGTTCACAGTTTGTGGGCCTTTTCTAATTGCCCAAATAACTTAGTAACAGACTTAATAAAAACCGAAAGAACTGCGGATGCTGTAAATCAGGAACAAAAACAAAACTGCTGGAAAACTCAGCAGGTCTGGCAGCATCTGCGAAGGGAAAAACAGAGTTAATGTTTCAGGTCACTTCGACAAGGGATCCTCCGAAATGTCCACTTCCTTCGTCAACTGAGGATTCCCCAGCTCCGTTGTCGACAGGGCCCTCAACCAAGTTCAACTCATCTCCCGAACTTCTGCCCTCACTCCTTCTCTTCCCTCCCGCAACAGCGATAGGGTTCCCCTTGTCCTTACCTCCCATCCCACCAGCATCCACATCCTGAAGATCATCAGCCACCATTTCCGCCATCTCCAGCAAGATGCCACCACCAGACACATATTACTCTCCCCTCCCTTGTCTGCCTTCTGCAGGGACCGTTCCCTCCAGGACACCCTGGTCCACACTTCCTTCACTACAAACAGCCCTACGGCACCTTCCTCTGCAACCGGTGAAGGTGCAACACCTGCCCATTTACCTCCTCCCTCCCCAGTATCCAAGGGTCCAAACATACCTTCCAGGTGAAGCAGCACTTCACCTGCACTTCCCAGAATCTAGTCTACTGCATTCGCTGCTCACAATGTGGTCTCCTCTACACTGGGGAAACGAAGCGTAGACATCTACATTCTGCTTGAAAAAAAGACCCTGAACTACCTGTTGCCTGCCCCTTTAACGCACCATCTGGTACCCTGGCCAACTTCTCTGTCTCTGGCTTGCTGTAGTGTTCCAGCGAACCTCAACACAAGCTGGAGGAAGAACACCTCATTTTCCGCTTGGGACCCTGCAGCCCAACGGATTCAATGTCAAGTTCAATAATTTTAGGGTCTAAACTCTCCCATGTCCTAGCCCCTACCCCACACACCAGGCCTTGTTATCACGTAGCCTGCCATTACACACCTCCTGTTGTTAGTCACTAATAGTCCCCATTAACAACTATTCACTCTCCCAGCCTGATTGTTAGCAACACCTTTGTCTGCCCAACTGCTCTTCTCTCTCTTTGGGCTCTATCCTATCATTTACTCCTTACCCCACCCCCCCCTCCTGATTTTCTGCACTTAAACTAATGTTTTCCCTGCCACTATCAGTTCTGAGGAAGGGTCACTGGACCCAAAATGTTAACTCTGTTTTTTCCTTCACAGATACTGCCAGGCTTGCTGAGCTTTTCCAGCAACTTCTGTTTTTGTTCAACAACTCAGACTTGACCACATTGGTGTAGGCCAGACCAAGTAAGGATGGCAGATTTCCTTCGATTCCAACAACACTCAAAAGGCTCGATGCCATCCCGGACCAGAGAAACCATTTGATTGGCACCCCCAAACATCTCCCTCACCCCAAAACCCCATCCTACCCATCTTGCTCACACCCAAAACACCAACAAAATGTTAATGTATGGGAGTACCAGCTGGGTGCAGTACCCATGGTGAGCACTGCTCGCCCGATGGATCCGCTGATTAAGCAGCAGCCCTCCAAAGTGGTTTGATACATGGTTGTGTGACAGTGGCTATTCCCCCAGATGGGCTATCCATTGACGTTTTAACCAGGATGGGATGGGGTGTGTGAGATAAACCACAGCGCCCCTATAAAATCCAGCCCTATTGGGCCCAAACTGTGCAGCACAGTGGCTCAGTGGTTAGCACTGCTGCCTTACAGCACCCGGAACCTAGGTGTGATTCCAGCCTCGGCTAGTTGCCAGTGTGGAGTTTGTACATTTTCCCTGTGTCTGTGGATTTCCTCCCACACTCCTAACACATGTGAGTTATGTCGAATGGCCATGTCAAAAATTGCCTGTAAGTTTGTGGGCTGGTTGGATTAGCCATGATAAATGTGTGCTTGGGTCGCTCTTCAGCGGGCCAGTGTGGGCTGAATGGCCTCCTTCTATGCTTTGACTGTGAATCCTACACCAGTGTGCGTGACTCTGAGGAAGGGTCTATTGACCCAAAACATTAATTTCTCTCCACAGATGCTGCCAGACTTGCTGAGCTTTTCCAGCAATTTCTGTTTTTGTCTCTGCGTGACTCTGAAGTGGCATAAATGGTCATAGGGTTGTACCAGTGTCTTTTCAGCACACCTGAGAATGGACCATTATTACCAACTTTACCAGTAACACCCAGAGCCTGACATTGAATGACTGAATAAAACATAAATTTGACACAGGCTCAGCTCCGAATGCATCAGCTGCTGGACTGGGAAACCGTTCAGTCCACTAGAGGGAGGTACAAACCTAATTGCCATCAGTAATTCCACAAACCTGATTCAATTACGGGAGATCAGGATCAGACTTGCAAATTAAAGTTTATGACAGGTAAAATGATTTAATACAAAAGAGAGAAAAAAACATGCTTTACTGCAAGGAGTCACAAATCAGGCAAGTTCAAACCAAAACAAGATGAAAATGGCTCAGTTTTTCTTGGACTGAGAATGGTATATTTCCACTGCTAATTGTTTTATTCAGATTTCAAATGCTTCATCTTTATTCTTTTCTTAGCAAAACTGAGCATTTAATCTGAGCAAAACGCACAATGATCCCAGATACTGAGAGCACTTTGACAAGCCCTGAGCTTTGGAAACAGATGATTGCTTGAGGCGAGCTGTTTTAATGCTGTTTTCAAAACATCAAAGCTTAAAGGTCTCTGTTACCACAGCAGCCAAAGAACATTTCTGAGCTTCCTTTTATAACTCTTTGTTTTGTGTGGTCTTACAGTGAAACAACAAAGGCAAATGGCACGAATCAATCTTTCTCATCTGCAAATCAAACTATTCATCTATCTCACTTTATCTGGCCATGGCATTATGGCCCTTTGGGAATAATTTTTGCAGCCCCTGACCAACCAGTAATCTGGGCTATTATAGACTCGTCCTGATTACCATCCTATTCAAATAGCCTGGTAATCAGGAGCAGCATGGTGGCTCAGTGGTTAGCACTGCTGCCTTGCAGCACCGGGGACCTGGGTTCAATCCCACCCTCGAGTGACTGTCTGTGTGGAGTTTGCACATTTACCCTGTGTCTGTGTGGGTTTCCTCCCACACTCCAACAATATGCAGGCTCAGTGGATTCACCATGGCAAATGCAGGACTACAGTTGGGTGGGATGCTCTTTGGAGGGTTGCTGTGGACTCAAGGAGCCAAATGGCCTGCTTCTGCACTGTAAGGGCTCTATGAAATCAGTAGAAAGGCAAGCAATTGGATTCCAAAGCTTAAGGAAGCAGCTCAGGGGTGTTTTTACAAAAACTCTTTCATCAGGGGGTGAATTCTACTGGCAATTTGTTTCCCATCCCTGGATGCCCTTGATGTGACTGGAAAAGGTGGCTAAGAATTAACTATGTCATTGTGGGTCTGGAGTCGCATGTAGGCCAGGCCAAGTAAGGATACTGGATTGCTGGGAAAGGCTCAGTAGGTCTGGCCAGCATCTGTGTAGAGAAATCAGAGTTAACATTTCAGGTCGAGCGACCCTTCCTTAGAACTGGGTCTTGGAGTTTTAATAATCATTGACATCAGTTTCACGGTCATTTTTAAAAATTTGTTCATGGGAATGAGAGCAAAACCAGCCAGGCTAGTGTCTGATGCCCATCCCAGAGGTCAGTTAGGAATCAACCCTGTCAGTCTGGAGTCACATGTAGGCCAGACTGCGTAAGGAGGTCAGATTTCCTTCCCTAAAGGGCATTAACAAGTTAACTCGGCAGTTATGCCAATCGATGACAGAAATATAGACACTATTAGGCCAACTCTTTACTGGAAATCTTTACTGAATTCAAATTTCACCATCTGCCATGCTGGGATTTGAACCCAGGTCCCAGTGCATTCGCTATTGATCTGAATCTATTTGTTTTCCTCTCAATCAATCTACCTACTCAGACCCAAGGAACCTGTAGGGAGGATGTGATTGTGCTGGAGGGTGTGCAGAAGAGATCCACGAAGATGTTCCCTGGGATGGAGCATCTCCGTGATGAAGAGAGGCTGGAAAGGCTCAGGGTGTTTTGGTTAGAGCAGAAAAGGTTGTGGGGTAGGGAGTTTCAATCTGATAGAGGGGCTATTACGTCATGGGGGGCATGGGCAGTTTGGATAGAAAGCAGCTGTTCAGCTTAGTAAATGGGTCAAGAATGAGGGAGCACTTTTCTAACATGAAAGGCTTAGAGGGGATCTGAGGAGAAACCTTTCACTCAGCGGGTGGTGGGGTTCTGGAATGCACTGCCTGGGAGAACAGTTGAGGCAGGAAACCTCACAAATGTTAAAAAGTACTTGAACTGTCATAACATTTAAGGCTTTGGGCCTGGCATAAGAAAGTGGGACTAATGCAGGTAGTAGCATACTTCTGGTGGTGTAGGCTTGATGGGCCGAGGGGCCTTTGCTATACAGTATATTCTATGAACCTGTCTCTATATTCACATTTTTAAAACTTCAGTCACTGCATGAGGACATTGCTGGCCACGCATGTAATTATTGCCCATCTCTAACTGCACAGGGGCCATTTGAGAGTCACTTGTGGGTCTGGAGTCACATGCAGGCCAGACCAGATAACTGACAGATTTCTTTCCCTAAAGGACATTATGAACAGTTTGGGATTTTCCCCTAACAATTGGCAATGGTTTCATGGTGAGCGTTAGACTCTTAAACCCAGATTGTTATTGAATTCACATTTGGCCTTATGCCATGCTGGATTTGAACACAGGTCCCCAAGACTTTACCTGGGCCTATGGATTAATAATTATACCACGAGGCCTTCACTTTATCCACTTGCTAGATTTGATTATCAACCAATTAGTTTTCATATTACGAGGCTCTGGGTCAGAAGGTGCTAGCTTTAAGCCCCACTCCCCACTGCAGAGGCCCAGGCCCATCAAGGCTGACATTTGAGGTGCTGTCCTGAGGGAGTGCTGCTCCTCTCTCAGATGTGTTATTGCTCAGATGAGGTATTAAATCAAGCCTCTGTTCAGGAAGCTGGCAAATATCCAGAGACGTCAATACCAGATCCAGGGCAATCGCTCCTAGTGATCTATCCAAAAGCTCATCCTCAACTCTTCAGCGAGGAACCTTGGGATAGTTTGATTTAAATTAAAGAGTCTATATAAACGCAAACAAAGGCAAAGTGCTGCAGATGCAGGAAATCTGAAATAAAACAGAAAGTGCTGGAGAAACACAATGGCAGCATCTGTGCAGAGAGAGAGAGAAACATTTAATGGCATCGGCAGAGCAACAACGTCCGTGCAGGGTCCTGGGCCCAGGGCTCGTCTGCTCCCATCTGCTTTCCTTTCTTCTCTTTTTTTCTTTTATTTTTGCTCTCTCTTTCCCTTTCTTCATGGCATTGTTCCCCCTTCCAGAGTGTCGCCAGCAGGTGGGAGCAGTTCCTTCCCAGAGTGTGGGCAGTGGGTGGGAGCGGGTTCATCACAGAGTGTGGGAAGTGGGTGGGAGCGGGATCCTCCCGGAGAGTGGGCAGTGGGTGGGAGCAGATCATTCCCGGAGAGTGGGCAGTGGGTGGGAGCAGGTCCCTCCTGGAGAGTGGGCAGCGGGTGGGAGCAGGTCCCTCCCGGAGAGTGGGCAGTGGGTGGGAGCAGGTCCCTCCCGGAGAGTGGGCAGCGGGTGGGAGCAGGTCCCTCCCGGAGAGTGGGCAGCGGGTGGGAGCAGGTCCCTCCTGGAGAGTGGGCAGTGGGTGGGAGCGGGTCCTTCCCAGAGAATGGACAGTGGGTGGGAGCAGATCCTTCCCGGAGAGTGGGCAGAGGGTGGGAGCGGGTCCTTCCCAGAGAGTGGACAGTGGGTGGGAGCAGGTCCCTCCCGGAGAGTGGGCAGTGGGTGGGAGTGGGTATCAAAAACCAAAGGTAGTGATAATGGTTGTAAAGGGAGTGATAGAGATTTAAAATAGGTGTTAATGTTAGCTGTGCAAAGGAGGAAACGGAATCATTCTTTTGAGATCAATACCAATAAGACATAGTTGTGGGAGGGTGGGTGATGTGAGAAAAATAGAGGACAGATGTCATATCCTGAAGATGTATTTTTTTAAAATTAATCTGTTGATCTTCTGTCACTCACCAAGTTCCATTTGTGTAGCAGAGCTGACATGTTAAAATATCTTAATTCCCAGCTTTTATTAAGAGAAATGATTGCAAATGTGTGTCTCCATGACACCAGAATGTTATAGTTTGCCCATTGGCTCTCTGCAATTAGAACTGAAGGAAAGGAGATGACATATTTATAATGAGACATCCCAAAACAATTTGCAGCTGACTAAATGACTGTAACATTGAAACTACAGCAGCTGAAACAAGCAAGAGCGAAGTGCAACAAATAGCAATATGATAATGATAGATAATCTCTTTCAGTGGTCATGGTGTGGGATACAGGAGATCTAATCACTGGGGAGAGCTTTTTTTAAGTTTAGGGCTCTGGCATAGCGTATGGAGTACAATGTGTTTTAGTTTTATGATTTTGGTGTTAATCAAGGGCAAGATGATTGAACTGGCTTGAAACAAGTTTAAAAATGCTTCCTGTTTCCAGCACTGATGAACAACAAAATATAAATAAGACAGTGGTTGGCAGTTGTTGTAGAGTCAGAGTTATACAGCACGGAAACATATCCTTCAGTTTAACTCGTCCATGCAGACCAGATATCCTAAATTAATCTAGTCCTATTTGCCAGCA
>JAHRHZ010000145.1:88958468-88970446 GCA_024137785.1 Ginglymostoma cirratum | reverse complement strand
CAATCTCTACCATCTTGAAGAGCAGCAGATACATTGCAACACCATCACCTGCTCGCTGCCCTTCAAATCACACACCATCCTGAATTGGAAACATTATTCCTAATCCTTCAATATTGTTTGGTCAGAAACCTGGAAGTCCTTCCATAACAGCACTGTGGGTGTGCTCACACCTCAAGGGCTGCAGTTGTTCAAGAAGGCAGCTCAGCATCACCTCTTTCAGGGCAATTCTGGTTGGATGAGCTAAAATCGGCACATCATGTCCTTCCCATTTGCAGTAAACAAAGGAAAAACATACTTGCATTTATAGTTTGGATTTATAGGTTGGGTCTCCACTCACTGGAATTTAGAAGAATGAGATGTGGCCTCATTGCAACATCAAAGATTCTTAAGGGGCTTGACAGGGTAAATACTGAGAGGATGTTTCCTCTCATGGGACAGTCTCCGACTACAGGGCACAGTCTCAGATTAAAGGGGTACCAATTTAAGACTAGATGAGGAAGAATTTCTTCTCTCAGAGCATTTTGAGACTTTGGAACTCTTTGCCACAGAGAACCAGGGCGATGGGGGTTGCAGAGTTCTTGAGTATACTTAAGGCTGAGACAGATAGATCCTTGACCAATAAATGTGGAGCTGGAGAAGCACAGCCTGTCAGACAGTATCTGAAGGGCAGGAAACATTTAGGGCTGAAGCCCTTCATCCTGAAACATTGACTTTCCTGCTCCGTACATGCTGTCTGATTAGCTCAGCAGGTCAAGCAGCATCATAGGAGCTTGACCTGCTGTGTTCATCCAGCCCCATGCTTGCTATCTCGGATTCTCCAGCATCTGCAGTACCTTTTATCTCTGTCTGATTAGCTGATTAGCTCCATATTTATTGACTCTGGCTTCCAGCATCTGCAGTCCTTACTGTTTCGTAGATTCTTGATCAGTCGGGGAATCAAGCATTATGGGGAAAGGGCAGGAAAGTGGACTTGAGGCATGTCAGATCAGCCATGATCCTATTGAATGGTCTCGAGGGGCCGAAAGGTCTACTGCTGTTCCTATTTCTTACGGCCTTAAAGCCCCTTTCACACATCTCAAAATGTTTCAAACCAATCACTGCCAATAAGGTGTCTTTACAGTGTAGTCACTGTCGCGCATGAACTTGTGAGAGTTCCCTGCTCGTTCTAATGCTTGAATAATTGTGATCCACCAGAATTAAAACACAATAATCTCGGTTAAATTTATCATGCCAAATGTCCACAAAACTTCCTCAGATCAACATGAGCACAGCTTTTAAAATGTTGGCTATTTGAATGCTCCGCCACCTTTGGCTGTTCAATAGACTTCAAAGCCAAAGGCATGCACACTTTAGGAATGCACTTCCTGACTCCCCAGAGTTTGTCCACAAGGTACAAGTCATGGGGGAGACTCTGGTGTAGGTGGTAACGTCACTGGATACTAATCCAGAGACCCAGGCTTTAGAAAACTGGGTTCCTCCTTACAATGTTCCATCGAAGGAATGTAGGGAACTAGCAGTGTGTTCTTACAGTACACTATAGTCTGGTGAAATCACTCACTTAGATCGACATATGGAGCAGGAATAGGCCTCTCAGCCTCTTCAAGCCTGATCTGCTACTTAATAAGATCATGTCGGATCATGTCTTTGGGTTCTCATTCCTCTTTGAATTGTTCAGTTTAAAGTTAGAAGTCACACGACACCTAACAAAGGAGCAGTGCTCCAAAATTCTTGCAATTTCAAATAAACTTGTTGGATTGTAACCTGGTGTCTGACTTTGTCCACCCCAGTTCAACACCAGCACCTCCACGTCAGATTCAGTTTAAATCTCTCTCCGCCAGCTCACTCTCCTTCTTCAATATTGTTTGCTATCCAACACCTCCTTTTAGAGATGAAATACTCAGCTTCCCCAGTTGTTGTCTTCTTGATCTGCTATCAGTCACCATCTCCCAACAAATTCCAGTGGTTAACTGCCCTTACCTGTCCTTCCCTGCGGTACAATGAGAACATTATCGAGCACAGGAGTGACTCCCTGTTACTTGTATTTGATTGCTTCGGCTATAAGGCTGAGACTTGACTCACTTAACTTAATAAAGCTGTGTTGGAGGCAGTTCAGAGGAAGGTCACTAGATTAATTCCAGAGGTGAGGGGTTTATTTCATGAAGAGAGATTGAACTGTTTAGGCTGATACTCTCTGAAGTTTAGTAGAATGAGAGGAGATCTAATTGAGGCCTATAAGATCTTTACGGTGATTGACAAAGTAGACATAGAGAGGCTGCTTCCTCACATGGGGCAATATAGAATGAGAGGCCATAGTTTTAGGATAAGGTTTTGCAAATTTAAAACAGAGATAAGGAGAAGTTACTTCTCTCAAAGGGAGAATGGTGGATGCCAAGATACTGAGTAAGTTTAATGCCGAGATGAGATCAGCCATGATCGCATTAAATGGCAGGGAAAGCTTGATGGGCTGAATGGCCTATTCCTACTCCTGGCTCATATGTTTATTTAAGTCGCAGATCAGTAACAATGATAACAGAAATAAAAAGGTAATCAATGGTCTGATTGTGCTGCCATCTCTTTTGAAATGTATTTCATGCGAAAAAATCATGCAGATGGGGCGATCACAGCATATAAATTCTATCCCAATTCTAGCTCGAAGGAGCACAGGTCAGTAAATTTCTCTGCAATTAGGGTGACATTTGAAGGGGCTTCGGATATTTGCCCTGTTCTATATATCCGTCTTGGTTTCCTCACAGTCCCCTTAGGACTGGTTCGGTCGGTAAACCTTTTCACAGAATCCTAACAGTGTGGAAAGAGGCCATTTGGCCTATTAAGTCTTTCCCAAACCTCCGAAGAGCATCCGATCCAGACCCAACCACCCCCACCCTATCCCAACATTTCCCACACTAGCCCACATAGCGTGCACATCCCTGAACACTATGGGACAATTTAGCATGGCCAATCCACCCTAGCCTGGACACCTTTAGACTGTGGGAGGAAACCGGAGCACCCAGAGGGAACCTACTGAGACACGGGGAGAAAGTACAAACTTCACCCAATTGCCCGAGGCTGGAATCGGGTTCAGAGCCCTGGCATTGTGAGACAGCAGTGCTAACCTACTGAGCCACCACAATGCCTTTTCGTGTTCAATTGTGCCAATAATCTGTACGTAGAAAGGCTAAGGCAAATCCAACTCTTTATTCAGCCTGGGAACCCTGCAGCCCAATGGTATCGATGTGGATTTCACAAGATTCAAAATCTTCCCTCCCCCAACCGCATCCCAAAACCAGCCCAGCTCATCTCCACTTCCCTAACCTGTTTTTCCTCTCACCTATCCCCTCCTCCCACCTCAAGCCCCATCCCCATCTACTAACATCATCACGCTCCCTTGACCTGTCCGTCCTCCCTGGACTGACCTATCTTCTCCCTACCCCCCCACCTACACTCACCTTTACTGGCTCCTTCCCCGCCTCTTCGACTTGTCTGCCTCCTCTCCACCTATCCTCTCCTCTATCCATCCTCTATCCGCCTCCCCCTCTCTCCCTATTTATTTCAGAACCCTCTTCCCCTCCCCCATTTCTGATGAAGGGTCTAGGCCCTAAACGTCAAGCTTTCCTGCTCCTATGATGCTGCTTGGCCTGCTGCGTTCATCCAGCTCCACACCTTGTTATCTCGGATTCTCCAGCATCTGCAGTACCTTTTATCTCTTAATCCATACTATACACTTACCATAACATTGGTGCCAGAGACATGCAGCTAAACTTTCTGATGGCACAAAGATAGGTAGGGAAGCTAGTTGTGAAGAACTCATAAGGAAGAAAAAATTGATATACTTAGATCAAAGGAATGGGTAAAAGTCAACAAATATCAGATGGTAAAATGCATATTTGAACATTTTCAAGGAAGCACAACAACAAGGTATATTACCAAAATGTTAGATAACAAGGTGTGGAGCTGGAGGAACCCAGCAGGCCAAGCAGCATCAGAGGAGCAGGAGAATGGTCTAGACCCGAAACGTCAGCCTTCCAGCTCCTCTGATGCTGCTTGGCCTGCTGTGTTCATCCAGCTCTACATCTTGCTATCTCAGATTCTCCAGCATCTGCAGTTCCTGCTATCTCTTACCAAATTGTAGCAAGGTTACAGAGATCCGAGATGCAGAATGGTCCGACAGTGCTCCTGTATGAATCACAATATGCAGATACAGCAAGTCATTAGGAAAGGTAATCAAATGTTATTGTTTCGTTTGAGGGGGATTGAACACAATGGTAGGGAGTGAAAGTTATCCTCTGCTGTGTGGGGAAGTGGTGAGGCCAACCTGGAGTACCGTTTTTGGGACGTTCTTATTCAAGGATGGATGTAATTACGTTGGAAGTAGTTCAGGGAAGGTTTCCCAAGCTAATGCCTGGAAGGGGGAGGGAGGGAGATTGAAAGTTTATTATGGACAGGCAAGAATAGGGAGTTAAGTTTGTAATCAGATCAGCGTTGATCGTATTAAAGGATAGAACAAGATGGATAATCCACATAAGTTAATCTTGTTCCTGATATGTATGGTTGCTTTTGCATGTTGGAACAATATTGCTGTCGGTACAGGGTGATGCTTCTGTCTCAGTCTTCTGTCAATACTGGTCTGCTTATGCCATGCTTATACCATCAGTTTTATCACTGACTGATTTACATGGAGCCCCTACTGTACAGGAATTAAGGAATCTTTATTTATTCTGTCCATTCCTGTGGTTTGGAAAGGCACCAGTGAGGAAGCAGGCTTTTTCATCTTTATCATATTGCTGTTTATAGATGCTTGTTCCATTCCAAAAACTTCAAAAGCATGTTAGGCTGCAAAAGGTGAATATTTAAATATGCATTTTTTTTACTATCTTGCCTGAAGGGGCAGGTTCACTGACAATATCCACAAACGGAATTGGATAAATATTTGAAGAGAAAAATTTGAAGGGAAAACCCAGAGTAATGGGATTAATTTTGTGGTTCCACCAAAGAACCAGTATAGTCTCAATGAGACAATTGTCCACATCGATATCATATCATTTTACATTTCCATGAAGCATTACGGTACTGCCTACCAGTTCTCCTTTCAGATTATTGGGCGTGTGATTTCCTTTACCTATGAAGGAACAGTGAAGGAATGGCGATATATTTCCAAGTAGGATGGCGAGTGACCTGGAGGGCAACTTGCCAATGGTGGTGTTCCCATGCATCTGCTGCCCTTGTCCTTCCAGTTGGAAGTGGTTGTGGGCTTGGAAGGTGCTGTCTGAGGATCTTTGGTGAATTTCTGCAGTGCATCTTGTAGACGGTACACACTGCTGCTACTGAGCGTCGGTGGTGGAGGGAGTGGATTCTTGTGGATGTGGTGCCAAGCAAGTGGGCTGCTTTGTCCTGGATGGCATTAAACTTCTCGAGTGTTGTTGGAGCACTGCCAACAATAAAGGCCCTGGAGCAGCTCAGCAGGTCTGGCAGCATCTGTGAAGAAAGAAACAGAGTTAATATTTCATGTCCAGTGATCCTTCCTCAGAATAAAATTACGAAAGGAAATTGATAGACGAGGTGAATGGGAAAAACTGTTGCAGATGGATTCAGAGTCATCAAGTCAAAGAGATGTAAAGCACAAAAACAGACCTTCAGTCCAACACACCATGCTAACTAGATGCCCTAAATTAATCTAGTCCCATTTATCAGCATTTGACCATATCCCTCCAAACCCTTCCTATTCATATACCCATCCAGAGATAAAAGGTACTGCAGATGCTGGAGAATCCGAGATAACAAGCATGGGGCTGGATGAACACAGCAGGTCAAGCAGCATCATAGGAGCAGGAAAACTTGACGTTTCGGGCCTAGACCCTTCATCAGAAATGGGGGAGGGGAAGAGGGCTCTGAAATAAATAGGGAGAGAGGGGGAGGCAGATAGAAGATGGATAGAGGAGAGGATAGGTGGAGAGGAGGCAGACAGGTCGAAGAGGCGGGGATGGAGCCAGTAAAGGTGAGTGTAGGTGGCAGGGTAGGGAGGAGATAGGTCAGTCCAGGGAGGATGGACAGGTCAAGGGGGCGGGATGAGGTTAGTAGATAGGAGATGGGGGTGTGACTTGGGGTGAGAGGAAGAACAGGTTAGGGAGGCGGGGACGAGCTAGGCTGGTTTTGGGATGCGGTTGGGGGAGGGGAGATTTTGAAGCTTGTGAAATCCACATTGATGCCATTGGGCTGCAGGGTTCCCAGGCTGAATATGATTTGCTGTTCCTGCAGCCTTTGGGTGACATCATTGTGGCATTGCAGGAGGCCCAGGATGGACATGGTGTCTGAGGAATGGGAGGGGGAGTTGAAATGGTTCACGACTGGGAGGTGCAGTTGTTTCATAGGAGCAGGAAAACTTGACGTTTCGGGCCTAAACCCTTCATCAGAAATGGGGGAGGGGAAGAGGGTTCTGAAATAAATAGGGAGAGAGGGGGAGGCGGATAGAGGATGGATAGAGGAGAGGATAGGTGGAGAGGAGGCAGACAAGTTGAAGAGGAGGGGATGGAGCCAGTAAAGGTGAGTGTAGGTGGAGGGGGTAGGAAGGAGATAGGTCAGTCCAGGGAGGACGGACAGGTCAAGGGGGCGGGATGATGTTAGTAGATAGGAGATGGGGGTGTTGAAGGGTCTAGGCCCGAAACGTTAAGTTTTCCTGCTCCTATGATGCTGCTTGACCTGCTGTGTTCATCCAGCCCCATGCTTGTTATCTCATATACCCATCCAGATGTCTTTTAAATGTTGTAATTGTACCATCTTTAAAATGTGCATAAAATAATTAAGATGGCTCATGGAAGGCTAGTCTTTATGCCTGGAGGACTGGAGTACAAGGATGCAGAAGTTATGCTGCAGTTATATAGAAACCTGGTTCGACCCTACTTGGGGAGCACTGTAAGCAGATCTGGGCATCACATCTTAGGAAGGATATATTGACCTTGGAGTGAGTACAACACAAGAATGATACCTGGGGTTAGGTTATGAGGAAAGCTTGTACAAATTAGGCCTATTCTCTCTGCAATTCAGAAGGTTAAAGGAATCTGATTGAAGTCATTGTTATAGTCATAGAGTCATAGATTCACGCAGTGCAGAAAGGCCCTTCAGCCCATTGAGTCTGCACTGACATAACTACCACTAAAAAGTGTGCTAGTCCCAGTTTCCTGCACTTGTCCATATCCTTGAATGTTATGATATTTGAAGTGCTCATCCAAATATTTTTTCATAACAATTGTAAGGTTTCTGGTCCCTACTACCTTCTCAGTCAGTGCATTCCAGGTTCCCACCACCTGCGGAGTGAGAAAGTTCTTTTCTCAAATCCCCTCTAAACCTTCTGCCCTTACCCTAAACTATGCCCTCTTGTGATTGGCCCCTCAACCAAAAGGAACAGTTGCTCCCTATTCACCTTGTCCCCACCCCTCATAAGCTTATACACCTCAACCATACCTTCAAGATGTTAACAGGAAAAGACAGGGTAGATTAACTATTTCCACTAGTTGGTGATTCTAGAACTGGGCGCATAGTCTGAGAATTAGTGCCAGACCGTTTAGGAGAGATGTTAGGAAGCATTTGTACACAAGGACTCAAATGTGAACAATGTCTGATGAATATTTGGGGAGCGTTTAGATGTTTGTGGAACTTTCTTCCATAAACAGCAGCTGATGCCAGATCAATTGTTAATTTTAAATCTGAGATTGATAAATTTTTGTGAAGCTAAGTGTTAAGGGTCAAAGGTAGATAGATGGCACTAAGTGACAAATCAGCCCTGGGTCAAAGGTAGATAGATGGCACTAAGTGAAAAATCAGCCCTGATCTCACTGAGTGACAGAATAAGTTCAAGGGACTGAATGGCCTATTCTCGGTCCTCTGTTCCTAATTTCAATTCTGAAGCCGGGTCACTGGATTTGAAATGGTAACTCAGTTTCTCTTTCCATGGATGCTGCCAGACCAGCTGAGATGCATCCACAGTTCTTTGTTTTATTGAGGTGAGTACAGGTCCTTGCTGTTCATGTGTCCAACACTGCCGAGGTGCAACCAGACTTGCAAGAAACACGAGAAAGATGAGCATTTAAGTTGCATCTTTCAGGACCTTTACTTGTCTCCATTGGATATCTACACTTTGAAAGGAGAGTTCATTTAGAGTTGTACAGCACAGAAACAACCCCTTCGGTCCAACTTGCCCATACTGACCAGATATCCTAAATTAATCTAGGCTCATTTCTCAACGTTTGGCTCATATCCCTCTAAACCCTTCCTATTCATGTAACCATCCAGATGTCTTTTAAATGTTGTAATTGTACCAGCCTCCACCACTTCCTCTGGCAGCTCATCCCATACACGCACCACCCTCTGCGTGAAAAAGTTGCCCCTTAGGTCCCTTTTAAATGTATTCCCTCTCACCTTAAACCTATGCTGTCAGGTTTGGACCCCCCTTCACTGAGGAAAAGACCTTGACTATTCACCCTATCCATGCCCCTCCTGATTTTATAAACCTCTATAAGGTCGCCCCTCAGCCTCTGACACTCCAAGAAAAATAGCCCCGGCCTATTCAGCCTCTCCCTATAGCTCAAACCTTCCAAACCTGGTAACATCCCTGAAAATCTTTTCTGCGCCAATTCAAGTTTCACAACATCTTTCCTGTAGCAGGGAGGCCAGGACTGAATGCAATATTCCAAAAGTGGCCTAATCAATGTCCTGTACAGCTGCAAAATGACCTCCCATCTCCTATCACTCAATGCACTGACCAATAAAGGTATTTGATGCCAGATAACTAGCAAGAAAATGAACAAGATTGGCTTTATGTAAGCCAATGATTTCAGTGAGATGGGTTATGAAGATCAGGAATTATGCTTGCTATAACAGAAATAGGTTGAACATTAGGTGGGTCCACCTTTCCCAGGCCTGTAGAACAGGTTACCAACTTTGTGTAGTCATTGTTAATTGGCTTTAAGTGAGAAATGACTGTTCCTAACTTGTACAAGAGGTACATAACCTGCAACGTAAATAGAACTTGAGAGATATCCTGGACTAGTTTCAATTGCCTAAGGAGGTGAGAAAGAAGCACTCTTTTGCTTTATTTCCCTTCCTTAACTTTTTCTTTTCCCAGGAGATTTGTGTAGGTGGGAAATGCATAAGCAGCTTGATGTGAGTTAGCAGGATCTGCTGGAGACATGAGAGGAAAGTGGGTGGTACCGCACAATCACTAGCTGGGCAAGCTGAGTGGAAATCCAAGGAACAACTCCTTTTACCAGGAACTAAGAACCACAGTAGGTCATTTTTAAAATTCATTCACGAGATGAGGGCGTCGCTGACCAGGCCAGCAGTTATTGCCCATCCCTAATTGTCCAGAGGCCAGTTAAGAGTCAACCACATTACTGTGGGTCTGGAGTCACATGTAGGCCAGACCAGGTAAGGATGACAGTTTCCTTCCTTAAAGGACATTATTGAGCTGGATGGTATTCTCCTCAACAAACAACAAGGGATTCATGGTCATCATTAGACTGTTAATTTCAGATATTTATTGAGCTCAAATTCCACCATCTGCCATAGCAGGATTTGAACCTGTGTCCCCAGAACATAACCCGGCTCTCTGAATTAAGTCTAGCAATAAAATCACTAGGCCATTGCATCCCCTTGAAGCCTTTGAGCCTCTGCGCCATTTAATAAAATCATGGCTGATCTCATCTCAGTCTCAACTCCACTTTCCTGCCCATTACTAATTAAAAATCTGTCTACCTCCCGTTTAAATTTACTCAATGTCCCAGCATACACCAAAGCTAGGGGAGTGAATTCCATAGGCTCATGACCTTTGAGAAGTAATGTTTCCTCATTTCTGTTTTAAACCTGATACCCTTCATCCTAAAACTATGGCCTCTCATTCTAAATTGCCCAGATGAGGAAACATCCTCTCTATGTCTACGTGGCCAATCCCCTTAAGCATCGTATAGACCTCAAATAGATCTCCTCTATACTCCAGAGAGTATAGGCCTAAACTGCTCAATCTTTCTTCATAAGACAAACCCCTTATCTCTGGAATATGTCTTGTGACTTCCTCTGAACTGCCATCAATACAAATACATCCCCTCCTCCAGTAAGGGGATTGAAGCTTTATATAATACTCCAGGTGCACTCTTACTACTGCCTTGTGCGGCTGTAGTAACACTCTCCTACTTTTATACTCTATTCCTTTTGCAACAAATACCAAATACATGACCAAGAGGTTTGCTGCCCATTGTTAATGCTCACAGAACAGCTGACCATATTTGATAGCTGATTAAAGGCCATGATGCCCTTGGTCTCTCACCAACTACAATGTCATAATGACTGGATAATGTGATCTCAGGGATGTTGATTGAAGGATTAACTCTATTAGTCTTCTTGGAAGTAATGCCACGGAATCTTTCAATCCACGTCATCATAGAATCCCTATAGTGTGGGAGCAGGCTGTTCAGCCCGTTGAGTCCATATTGACCTTCTGAAGAGCATCCCACTCAGATACCCCACCCCCAACCCCAACCCCATTCCCTGTAACCTTGCATTTCCTATGACTAAATCACCTAACCTACACATCCCTGGGCACTATAGAATGGCTAACACACCAATTCTGCACATCTTTGGACAGTGGGAGGAAACCAGAGCCCCTGAAGGATACCCATGCAGACATGGGGAGAACATACAAACTCCATACAAATGGTTGCCTGAGGGTGGAATTGAACCCAGGATCCTAGCACTGTGAGGCAGCAGTGCGAACCACCAAGACACCATATCACCCCTTAATAATGAAACAGGACTCAACATCTCAACCAAATCCTGGTGCCTTTGACCGTAAGGCAGTCTACTGCAGAAGACAATGTGGCCGATAGATTGGGAAAATTAGCACAGAATGGGTGACCACTTTATGGAGCATCTCCGCTCACTCCACAAGCATGACCTCGACCTTCTTGTCTCCTGCAATTTTAACACAACACCTTGTTCTCCTTGTATCAGAGATAAAAGGTGCTGCAGATGCTGGAGAATCCGAGATAACAAGGCGTGGGGCTGGATGAACACAGCAGGCCAAGCAGCTTCATAGGAGCAGGAAAATTTGACGTTTCGGGCCTAAACCCTTCATCAGAAATGGGGGAGGGAAAGAGGGTTCTGAAATAAATAGGGAGAGAGGGGGAGGCGGATAGAGGATGGATAGAGGAGAGGATAGGTGGAGAGGAGGCAGACAAGTCGAAGAGGCAGGGATGGAGCCAGTAAAGGTGAGTGTAGGTGGGGTGGGGGGGGGGAGGGTAGGGAGGAGATAGGTCAGTCCAGGGAGGACGGACGGGTCAAGGGGGCGGATGATGTTAGTAGATAGGAGATGGGGGTGTGGCTTGAGGTGATGAGGTGATGACTGCATCGGCGACGCCTCGTGCTCCCACGAGGAGCTCGAACAGTTCATCCACTTCCCCAACACCTTCCACCCCAACCTGAAGTTCACCTGGACCATCTCCAACACTTCTCTCTCCTTCCTGGATCTCTCTGTCTCCAACTCGGGCAACCACCTAGAAACAGATGTCCATTTCAAGCCCACTGACTCCCACAGCTACCTGGAATACACCTCCTCCCACCCACCCTCCTGCAAAAATGCCATCCCCGATTCCCAATTCCTTCGCCTCCGCCGCATCTGCTCCCAGGATGAGGCATTCCACTCCCGCACATCTCAAATGTCCTCATTCTTCAAGGACCGCAACTTTCCCCCCACAGTGGTCGAGAACGCCCTCGACCGTGTCTCCCGCATTTCCCGGAACACATCCTCACGCCCCGTCCCCGCAACAATAACCAAAAAAAATCCCCCTCGTCCTCACATACCACCCCACCAACCTCCGGATCCAACGCATCATCCTCCGACACTTCCGCCATCTGCAATCAGACCCCACCACCAAAGACATTTTTCCCTCCCCACCCTTATCTGCCTTCCGGAGGGACCACTCCCTCCGCGACTC